>CM029487.1:42442677-42670177 GCA_017140395.1 Eucalyptus lansdowneana | reverse complement strand
GCGGTTGGGTATTGGGTGGTATATTAGAAAACCCTTCCTAATCTATCCTAGAACAATTAGTAGGTTTTAGTGCGAAAATGAGGAAAATGACGCACTACTTCTAATGGATGGGAAATCTTATCTTTAAGTTAGTTTCGCACTTCAGTGCTTATAGCTTATATAATCCTGAAATAGCTGTTCACCTTTACTAGGAGTTCAAGAAACCCAACTCACAGGCCCCAACCTTGGAAGCTTGTTCACCTCTAGGATGCGATGAGTCGACATCGATGAGGTCTTTCGTTTTGTTTCTCGTGAGGATAGCGATGAGTCTTGAGTAGCCTGAACAGCTTGAGTATCGAGTTCAGTTCGTAGTTGCTCCCGGGCAAGAACAAGTCCAGTCTGGTCGTTCATCGAGGGAAGCAAGCCGGTAATCCTCTTTCGGAATTTGCGGAAGATAGTACAAATGCTCATGTTCTTTCTGCGGCAGTTGTGGGAGCCAGGGAGAGGGTTTTGGAGAAAGATAGGTAAGCGGTAAGCCGCAAAGGAATTCTTTTTTCTATTGATTCTGGAGAGAGGAAAAAAGAAAATGTTTAATAGTTATAGAGCCAGAGGCTATAGTGCGTTTATGACCCGTGGCCGCCTGCCTGGTGGGGCCGGCTCCTCCGTTGTGGGTAAACGGGAAACCCGACTCTACGAACCCGAGGAAAGGCTGCACAGCAGTAGTAAGGGCGTTAAGACCGGAGCTTTTTGTAGTGCTAGCAGGAATGCAAGTGAATGAATCCCATCCCCTAGCGAGTGAAGTGCTTATGCCCCTTTAGAGATAGGGGCGAGCAAAAGAGCTCGTTCTTCAATTTGGAGATCTTTAGATTCGTATTCGTAAGATCATGATAGAGTCCCTTTTACTTTTATTATATTATTAAAGCGCTAGCCGCCCTACAACTAGTATAGTATAGCGAGCAGCCGGTTTCAATACCTTATTATTAGATTAGAGAAAGGGCGCTAACGCGCTTTATAATAGTTTAAAAGGTTAGGGGGCTGAGAAGCTGTTGCTTGCTGTCTACTTCGCGAGCCTTCACCGCCACCTTCGTAACTTCCCTTCTTTCGTCCGTCCACGAGGCTGTAAAAAGAGAGAAAGGGGCGGCTATCTAGCGTGAGTCGTTTCGGTTGTATGCCACGAGGTCCCTATGGACAAGGGGACAAGTGAATCATCGCTTTTGGGCGCAAGCAGCCCTCTACCATCCATCCCATTGCATTCCATCGTCTCGTATTGTACTGTACCGTATCAGACCATAACCATCTATTGAGTGAGAGAAAGGTAGTGTAACTAATTCTATATTCTTTATTTATCTATTGATAGGGATCCCCATTCATTCCTAGATTCCCGTCACTAAGGATTGATTGTCCCTACCTAACTACATGGTAGTGGTCTAGGGAGCGCAATTGCTAGAGCACGGGAGAATGAAGAGTAATGATTTCAGCAAGAGTAGCCGGACGGACTACTATAGTGAGTCTAGTGACTACTATAGTAGAGTTGAGTCAAAAGGTATGGTATAGCAACCTTTCCGAGCGAGCCTTTGGGATCTCCCCGTAAACCCCCATGATGTGGTAAAGGGAGGATATTAGGGGAAGCAAAGGTGAGTGGAGATTCCCCCGCAAAGAGCCGGATGAGGGGAGACCCTCACGTCCGGTTCGGAGGGCGGGGATATCCCGACCCTACTATCATTATGCCTTTGCAATGTTACTTGGTTCAACTCTATTTGTGACCTTTTCTCGTATGTGGACTCTCTGTCTTCTTGGATAGATAATCGATCGTCTTTCATTTGGATAGTGAGTACTTTTTATAATAATAAGTCAAGTCAAGAATAATAATCGAACCGGGGAGCTTGCCGGATGGCTTGGTAAGCAAGCAACCACCGATGTAGGCGCCAACTCCCAGTTCTTTTCTCTTCTTTTTTTTTCAAAGTCACGATCGGTCTTAGGTTGAAATCGGGGTCCTTTTCGCATCCGAAGCGCTGGTTCAAATCCAGCTCGTGACAAAGCGAAGTCAAAGTCTAAAACGAGAGCCCCGGAGATATTACAGCTGTTCTTTCCGAAGAGGAGCGAAGATAATGGGACCGCATGCGAAACTCGCTTGAATATTGCCAAGCGGACCGCCATTTGACTCATGTCGAAAGATGGATCAACCAAATTTCTGCAACGCGCGAGTTAGCGCAGAAATTTTGGGTTACCACGAAGAAATAAGAGTATATATAGGGGACGCAAAGATCTGATTCTATTCTCCGACGTAACGGAGATATTTGACGATCGAGGGGCGCGATTGCGCTATTTCCGCCGAAAACAGAGCAGCTCCTAAATCCGAAAAATCTGATTTTGTGGGAGATTTTGGAGAAAATCGAGCGGCTTAAGGGAAGGGGGGGACCCCTAAAGATATCAAAGAAGTTGCTTTGGTCGAACCGCAGTAAGCTTCCAGCTTTCAGAGAATGAAGTTGGAGCTATCAACTTTCATGGTGACGAGATTTGGGATAGATATAGATGCCATAGGTAGAGATTCAAGAAAGAACAACTTGAGGCGGAGAGAGAAAGAGACAACCATTGGATAGCCATAAAAGACTGCCTGGCTTGAAGGAAACTCTGAAAAAGACTTGGAGAAAGCATATACCGAGCTAGCTTCCTTTGTCCTTAACCTAGATGGATGAACTGGATTTGACTTCCTCTTTTTTGAGTGGGAATATCCAGAACTCTAACTAGATCTTCAACTCCAACCCAAAAACTACAAGGGAAAACTTGATTCTTTATTCTGAAATTGAGCTTGTTTAAGAACTCGAAATGCAAGGCATGACTGAGAGAAGAAAGTGAATTGGATTCGATCCTATGGACCCTTCTTTCGTATGGATACTCATATCACCGTGTGGAGGAGAAGCAGCCGAGCTCATTCCGTTCGCTTCCTGGGCCCAAAGCAATGCAGTCTTTCCTGGCCAAATCAAGGATTTGGGGCTTCTTGCTACGCAACAACACAATAGAAATCCATTTTGTTTAGTAATCTATATGAATAGAAAGATAGATCCATCCATCTATCCTATCCGATTTCGATTTGGATATCGAAAAAAGAATCGATTTCATTCAACCTTTGATTCAAAGAACAGCGCTTAGCCCCCCCGCTCATGAAAGGGCTCTGCTGCAATGGATGGTGACAAGTACGAGGAGAGCACGGAAAGGGACACGGGTGAGACATGGTGGACCCCCCCGGGCACGGGTTAGAGATGAGAGCTGAAAGCGAGCGGGACGGCTACTTTGAGGAAAGCGGCATAGGCGGCTACGGTTGAGAGCGGTACGTGCTACCTTGCTACCGAACCCCTGTACAGACCAACCACGGAAGCCCAGCCCACGGAGCGGTAGGGGGAGTTTACGAGCCTTAAGCTTATCAAAAACAAAAAGTCAGCGTGTATGTTGGTTGTGTTGCCAGTCTTTGACTTTCTTTTAGGCTGGCTCTTCTCTATCCAGAGTAGAACGGCATTGGTCTTCCCTTTTAGAGCTCGACCTGCCAAAATCAAACCAGAATTATAAGATTGGGCTTCCCTATACCTATCATAATGTTTAGATGAATCGTTTCTTAACCCGAACTAAAGGGCTTTCCCTAGATAGAACTAACTAAATCATTGGGGGATCCCGGATATCCTATATCCTAGATAATAGGAAATAGGAAGGAAGCTCGGTGAAAGGTAGGATGATATTGTCACTGTCTTCGGTTTTCCTTTTCCCTTCAACCTTTTCGTTGCGGGTTTCACTCACTTTTTTATCTTCCTTGAAAACAAAAAAATAGGTTCTTTTTTTTTTGTTAGGGGCTTCTTTGCCAATAGGTTACTCTCTTTTGTCTCCTGCGTCTGTGGTACCAATCGGTTCAGCAAGACTCGCACCAGACTCGGGCCCATACCCTTCGGTAGCAAAAGTGGTGTCCTCCGGTACTTACTGATTAAGCTAAAGAAGTTGGATTCGCGTCCAGTTCAAGCTCTCTTTCCTATCTTCGATTTAAGATGGTTAGGAAATAGCATCTGATGAGGCCAAAGAAAGTTTGATCAGATACTGACTCAGCCTCCGCGAAAGCGGGTTGATCATTTATTGAAAAATTCGTAAACTCACCAAGGGCTGGCCTCGGAAGCTTATTTACTAAGTAGTGCTGTGAACAAGTAAGAAAGCCTCGTCTTAGCTGATTCAAAAGGGTAAGGGCTATTATGCCTCGTTCCTGATGTTTTTTCGAAGGTTCCAGCCACTAATCTAATGGATGCCAGGTTGCTTGCCGCAAGGCGATGGGTGGGCTTAGGTAAGCTGCTCGTCATGCTTTCAAAAGGGGTCAACGAAGGCATCATGTCGTGCTGAAAACGTACGTTTAGAGGTGGTAGGTTCTGTTCTCTAGCATATTCAAAGGTAGGGGTAGGCCCGATCACCTGTGATGTTTTAGCTTTTTCAATGAGATAGTTCCCGGACTTCGCTGATTGGGAGGACCCGACTTGGGGGGCCGACCGGTAGCGGTAGGTTTGAGTTTGAGCATGAAGTTGCCGAAGACGTCTGAAAGACGAGGTTCACGCCCTGCCGATAGATCTTGTACGCAGGGCTTCACCAATTGATCATACCCGCCGGTTGGTTGACCCATGAGGAGCTTTTCCTTGCGTTTTCGAGCGGTATGGCGCTTAAACAAAGAGCCCATGGAGCGGTAGCTACAATAAGTTGTGAGGTAGCGTCCGCAATCTGTGAATAACATTAACTATAGCTCTTTCTGTATGGTCAATCAGATGTTGAGAGCTAAGCGGGAGTTTAGCGCCTCCCTATGGGCCATGCGCCATACGTGAAAAAAGACTGCGGAGGCTCCGGATCGATATTGCAAGAAGAAGGCTATAGTGGTTGGAACAACGAGGGGAGAATTTCAAACTTCACTTATTCCTAGGAAGGGGATCGACATATGGACTCACTCAATCCATTGAGAAAGCCCGCGAAAATCGACTACGAGAACCAATGCATGGGAGGAAAAGAAAACAAGGCAAAGATGAAAGATGACATTTGGAAGTTCCAATCATCATCGGAAGACAGGCTTCGAGTAAAACATCCCCACACATCTGTCCAGTGCGTCGAATCGAAAGAATTCGATACAGGTTATTGGACCATAGGTCTTGAAGATACATACCCCAGCTGCGGGGTTCTCCCCTTCACGGCGTGGGGCTTCAGTTGCTTTCAAAGAAGGGAAGGGAGAGTCATGAAGTAGACTAGAACGCAATCCGGACAGCAAATGAGAGCTAAGACATTCTTCTGGATCCTTGCACATGGAAAGGGAGTCGGTAGGATATGAGGACCTCTGCCCGGAAACACGAAGATTCCATTTCTTTTCCAGAAAACATTTGGCGCTGGGCGCTATCCCCAATGGAATCCAGCTCAAGCCGTGAAGAAGGGCCTAATCTTTCGCCCGCTTGTTGTTCGGAAAATGGACAACAATCTTAGTGAAGCTAGCACCCTAAGATTGTTGTCCATTTTTCCTTAGGCCGAGAAGAGAAAAAACAAGAAGTGTGGGCTGCCTTGAAAGGCATTAGGCGCTTACAAGCAAGAAAACCAAGCAAGGTGTGCAATTTGGAACAGCCCTGACTGAGATTAGATAGATTCCTTCTATTGGAAGAGAGGGATTGGGAACATGAAAAGCCCTGACTGAGATTAGATAGGCTATTGATTGAACCTCCCGGATAGCCATATGCTGAAAACCTGACACCTCTATGGCAGAAAGGTGAAGGGGAAGACTTTTCTAACTCATTTAGTCTATTCGTTCTCTCTTCCTTACCTTCTTCCTTTACTCGTAGGCCTACCTTTCTCTATCAATAAGATGGCTGCATAGTACTGAAGTCGATCTCTATCAACAACAGGGGGGCTGTTCCCCTTTGTCAACTCCTTGCTTGTGTTGTTGCCTTTGTCAACCGAGCCTAACCAAAGCGTCACAACAACATCCAAAGGTTGCCTTTGTCAACGCTACTAAGGACCGGGGCGAGCGGAATTCAGTAGAGGCTCGAAGAGGGGCTTACTAAGCGAAGGGCCGAAGGCGGCTTTGCTCATGAGTTAGCGATCAAGCGGAAAAGGACTATTGCTCTATTACCCGAGCCATAGATACTCTTTCAGGTAGTCAGTTGGTTGATGGATCTCTAAACACTGCTACTGATGGTCATGCCCGTGATCCTGTAATTTCTCGTCAAATTGCAGAGCCCTCCGCAGTACGGGATTCCTTGCCGTCCGGGCTTCCTTCATACAAATCCGCTCAGGGTGCGGCCCTCTTAAATAAAAAATTTCATCATAAAATGGAAGGTGAGACAAGTAGTTCCAAATTATATAATCATCGAACACCATATAATACTTCAAGATTGTGGAAATATATAAAACATTAACAAAGTAAAAGTCTCCATCGTAAAATAAAAGCTTAGATAAGTAGTTTCAAATTATACAATCATCATCGAATGTCATAAAATACTATAAGATTGTATAAAGATAGACCAAGAAAAATACAAAAACTTGTTTCAAGTTCTAAGTTATGGATTCCAGGCTCCATCAATTTAAAACTTTAAACCTCCTCATCGAAATAGTTTCCTCAATTTTTGGAACCTAAAACCCAACTTACATACCTTGAAACTTGGAAATGGATAGATTCCCACTAGTCCAATTCTCAAGTTCCAAATTCTACCTAGAACCATGCTCACCCTTGGAATCAATATATGCATGAAATCGTTCCATGAAGCGCTCCGTGCTTTTCAGGAATAAATAATTACGACTGTCCTGTCCAAACTCCTACCAAGTACTCTTTCCATGAACAAGATTTATCGTTTCACCAATCCATCATACGCATTACCTACAGCAAATCGAACTGTGACTGAGACAAACTCAAACTCTAGTCTGTGCATCTGCCCTAAGCCAAGCGCCAATCACAAGAACTGGTCAGGAAAGGCATGAGATCGACATTGCTAGATCAGTGCAGATTAACGGATTTGCCTCACCATCAATCATTCAATGTGTTTGATCAGTAACAGCCACGATATGAATAGACACATTAAGAAAAAATCACTCAGGATTCTGCTGCTGTTCTTCATGTGATGTGCCATCAAGACCAGCACTGCCATCTCCACCATCGATGCTGTTAGTTGCGGAATCATAAGCAAAGCCCCAGATGGAGACGCAATTCTCATCACCTGCAAAAGAGAGGAGAATACGATGTAAACCAATGGCAACAGTGTACTGCTGAGGTGATCAAAACGGAGTGCGCACGCACATATACGGCTTATGCTATGAAGATATCTACTCTAATCCATCTAATAAAACACGGAACAATTTGATCCAAGCACATCATAAAAGAAAAGCAGAAAGGACTGGCTGCAGAAACTGGCAACAAAAACTTCATAATCCTATCTTTTCCACACTAAAGTAGCAAACACTAGGCCCTAGAAGACCCTCCAGAAGGACTTGGGAGAAAGAAAAAAAAAATGAAGAAACAGAACAAGAAATAACCCAACAGGGGATTATAGGGCCAAATATTTTGATTAAATTAGCACAATCACCAAGTCATTCAATCAAGCGAAGTGAATTATGCTGCAAAGCTTTAACCACAAAAGGTGGACATCTATGATACCCCTTAAATGAAATTCTGCATCATCGTCCTCAGGAACTTCAAATCTTCGGTGCCCTGAAGAAGAAGCGGCCATTGGCAGAAATGGGTGGAAAGAGAAACCATTTACTGTATCTGCAGAGTCATGGAAGACAAGGAAAAGTTAGTTATCAGGCAATCAGATAGAATTTAACATTTACGCGTAAGTGGACAGGAATCTCTCGATTTCTAAAGCATCAGACCTGATGCAGCCTGAAAGCCTGAAGTCCACTGCCCAGTTTGGAGATCATATATATGAACGAGACCATCCTGAAGGCAAAGACTGTTAGAAAGAGTAGACAATTGACGAAATAGTTCACCATAAATATAAAACCAGCATGATACCTGACCACCTGTACCAAGATGTCGCCCTTGAGGGTCAACATCAAAGTATATCCGCTGGTTGGTATCTTCAGATGATCGATACAACCTATATATGCACGATTGAGGAGAAAAAAAGTCACTTCAATGATTCAAACAAAATTCACGGTAGAAAAAGCAATTACTTGAGAGAAAAAACTGTGCCTTAGGCAAGGCATATTTAGCAGGAAATATTCTACTTTCACATCTAGTGACTTAACATTTCAGTAAAAATATGTTACTCAGTTCAACTTAAAGAGGAGCTTTTTGCTATCACAAGAATCAACACTCACTTGTAGACAACATCAACAGCCTTGCGAACATCCCAGCACATAATAAAAGGGTCCTACATAGAAATTTAAGAAGAGACATTGTCAGAAACAGATTGCCCGAAGTAAATAATGCATAAATAATGTTTACCCACTATTCCTGGATGTTAAGTTCGTCCCAAAACACTACAGTTGTTTTCATACCTTCTTGAGAACTTGAATGGCGTTTAATCACAGGATAAAGACATAATTGATATGAAATTGATTTGTGTATTCTATCTGGAGAGTGACTAGATATACGATTATATATGTTCTCCTATCTTAACCGGCTTCACCAATTAACACACATCCAATATGTCAAAACTCAAACACAAGGGAACAAGGAGGTACAGTCAAAACACAAATAAGTATCTTACAACCTTTATTCATGTTAGACAACATTACTGATTAGCAACAAGTGCTTTGTTACTTGTTAGATCACTCTGTCTGGAAAGAACAGGGAAGGATCATCACCCCCTCACCTCCCCCTCCCCCCTCTCTCCTTTTGCCACAATTCGCACCCCAATTCACACCCAAAGTCATTCCCTTTCACCTAAGGGAAAATCTATTTTTGTTTATCTTGTCCTTTGCGATTGTATTTTATATCTGCTTTTCTATATGGGTATACCCAATCTGATAGACTTTGCTTAAAAGAGGAAACCTTAAATCATATTACCCTGTACCCTGTATAAAAACAAAAGAACGGTCAAGCAAGTCCGAGACATGATAAAAGGATATCTTTCAGTAATGATCACTACCAGTAGCAAATGGAACAAATTTGCACAACTTAGAGGCAACAACAAATTCTATCATTCATCATCCCATCATAGTGTTTTTTTTTTTTTTTTTTTTTTTTGGGGGGGGGGGGGGGGGGGGGGGGGAAGAATGCTATAGAATCATTATATTTATTTTCCAAGAAAAGGAAAAGAGAGTTTAGAGTATTCTACCTTTCGTCCTCCAGTATACAAGTAGTTTCCATCTTTTGAAAATAACACCTGTAATTGCAAGCTTATCACCTATAATTTCTCGAGAAAAACAATAACATAAGGAAAATCCAATATCAAGCACTTACATGGGTAACCCCACCTTGTTGACCATGTAAGACGTACAAGAGTTCCATGTTATCTTCTCTGTAGATTGCAGTAGTCTGGCTGTAGGAACCAGTTGCCAGCATTCCAGTATGGGTTGGAGAGAAAGCAATGGCAGAGATAATACCTGCACAAAAGCAATAGAGAATGAGATACTCAATTCCTCCTTTTTAACTTGTGATCTCAATATTATCTTGTATAACTATACAATAAACACAGAGATACAGGGCATTTGGGAGATCTGCTAGTTCCCTTTACATGCATAGCGTATAAGCCTCATGGAAAAATAAACAGAACGAGCCAGCCTTACAACCAACTGCAATCCTTTGAAGATGAAATACTCAATTCATCTTGATTGTAGTTTTTGAAACCCTCTTTTATTTAACTTGTTAAACAAATCTCTAGTAATAGCTAAACCGGGACAAACACAATAACACACCTGTTTGACCTTCTTTATTTCCTTGAAGCGTTGAGTGGCTCTCAAAATCTCTACCGGGGCGATGTACGTCAAACACTCTTATGGATTTGTTATATCCAGCAAAGATCCTATACATGAACAGAGGATGTAGATTGAAAGTTTAATAGACTTAAAACGCTACAAGCCCTACATAAAGAGATTAGCTCCAACAAACTAAATTATTTATGATAACCACAAAAACCACTAAGCAACCAAACACCAACATTCCGAAATCCAGGTAGCAGAGCATAACCAAAACCACCAAATCCTGATTTCTTTCAACAGTAGAAGGTAAAGTAACTTAAAATTTCAAATGAAACTTTCAAGGGGAATTAGAGTGGACCATTGACATGAGGGAATTTAAGAGTCGTCAAAACTGGATGTTAGCCTTACTTGTTCCCTGCAGGATTGAATGCGATCGAAAATGCCGCTGTAATTTCATCCACACCATCATAAGCCCTGTAAGTGCAACGTAGCTGCAATATCAAGTGTAGGAGTCAATAAAATTTCCTCTATTTTCCAAGATCATTCAAAACGAAGTTGCACGAAGAAGATTGTAAAGAAGAAGCTAAAAGGTATGCAGACAATTGCTACAAAGCATGTCTAAGATGTGAAATAAGCTCGGGCTCCACAACTTCAGTATAACCCTAAACGATTATATGGCTTCAATTAAGTCCCCCAGAGTTCTTGAAACCTCTAAACTGAACAATTCTGACCTGTCCAGTAGCAGCATCCCAGACATGAATTGGGTGATCACGAGTAGTTGATGCGAATACACAGCTTACTGGGTCTGCAATATGAAAAGCTTCCATACTCAATTCTAGCTGTGGCTAATTACCAGAAGAGAAATTACCATAGAAGAAAATATAACCATGATAAGTAAAAGAAGAGTAAAATGTAACAAGAAGACCTGTAGCAGACATGTAAGGGTACCAACAGAAATCATAAACCGATTCCCCTTCCGTCACAACAAGATTTGCTGCAAAGGAATCTGCAATTAAAGAGAACCGCATAAGACATAGACCCATAGACCGCCCATTATCTCGATTTGCGAATGTTTGGTCATAGATATTTCATGCCGACAGTCTCAGCGGTCCTAAGGCTAACATCTTTCAAGCTATTCGAACACACACAAACAAACAGATATCCTGAATGACCACAAAATGCCTTGTGAACCATGTACCTTCATCAAGATTTGACGAGCTCGTATTTGCGCTGTCGTCACCCCCGTACTCTGGTCTGATCAGGACACAGTCCAATCAAAGCACCACCAAACAACGCAACATCTCGTGATCTAACAAAGACATAAGACGGAACAGAAAAACCAGCAAGCACTCCCCAAAACAAACTTACAAGGCGAACACACGAAGGGTATTGTCCTCCGAACTACTGAGAAGGCAAGTCCCATCAGGCGACCTGACGAAAACCCAAAAAGAAAAACACGCAGATCATTGCTCCCAAAGCCACACCCCTACTTAGGACAAGAAGAACCAAGAACCCATCATGGGAAAACGAAAAAACCACGCACCATTTGACGCCCTTAAGAAAGTTGTTCGGCTTCTGGTCAGTTGCGAACTGCTTGTGGAAATGGTAGGCTCTCTGAGGAGGGACGTCGAACCGAATCGCGGGCCACGAGTAGTCCTGCTGAGCGGCCTCCGCGGGTTCGTCGGGCGGGCTCAGTCGATGCTGCTGCTGCTGCCCTTCTTCTCCTTCTTCTTCGGCCATCCTTGCGCCGGAAAGGGTGTGCGTGCTGAAGAGCCGGCGAGCAGGGGCGGCGAGACTTCCCTTGAGTTCTCACCGGCGAGCTTCGGCTCCGGCGACGCTTTCCCTCTTTTCGAGTTTGGGCGAAGGGAAAGAGGGAAGCCCTCGACCCCTTTTGATTTGAGAAATGAAAATAATAACACGGGAATAAATGATAATTTCATAAGTAAAAACTAAACTCGGAAATAAATACAGAAGAAAAAATAAAATAAAAATTATGACAGGATGTTTTAAGAATAAAATCCGCAAGCTTGAATTTTTCTTAATCAGTTTTAATTTAAATCCTAATATCATATAATATTGCATTGATTTCTATTCTTGTTATGTTGAAGATTATAAATCATAGAAAACTTGATGATTGTGGGACAAGAATTCTTAGTTACTGGTCGAGTACTATTAACAGTTTTTAATGAATTAAATTACTTTAATTATTTATGATAACTAAAATCTCGGTTATTTTAGTTTGAAAATTGAGTTATCTTATAATTCAAATTTCATTTTAGTGTAAATTGGACAAATTAATTCTAGTTGGTTGATAATATACTAAGCGTCGCACTTCCTTTAATATAAATCACATGTTTGTGAAGTACATTGTGATAAAATCTGAACTAAGAAATTGAAAAACATATGTTTCAATATTACATAATTTACATATTTTTATATGTTTCAAGTGTTTCATACTTAATAATAAACCAAATTATCTTGCCCTTTGTCGTCCTCTGTACACAAAAGAATGTTCTATATCGTGTGCAAATGCATAATACCTTTAGGATCCTTCTGTTTGAGGCAGAGAGTAACCATAATCGAGGTTTAATTCGACTTTCATGGATGTCGAAGTTGAACAGATCTTTATAACCCTAATTCGACCAAAATTGTAATCAGACTACAGCAAATCATTTTTCGACTCCAACCAAAATAAATGATGGGATTTTTTTTTTCTTTATATGTGCTATTTGTTACAGATTTCTTAAACTTACGAGTTCCCACAAACATTACTTGATTTCGCGGTTTGTTTTGGTTGTCGAAAAGTTGAACCTAATTGGACCGTGAAATACAGTTAAGGTCCATTTGGAAATGCTTTTGTCGGGAAAGAAATGCCATTGAACCAAATTAAACCATAAAAAAAGTTGATGTTAAAATTCGAGCTCATCTTCACTTGGGCACCAAAACAGCACTTCATGTTAGCTGCTCTGAAATCAAATGTAACCGAAGGAGTTCCTTGCTTAATCATGAATTTTCAGACAGTTTGCTTCCCTTGGAAACGGAGGGTTGTGCTGAAACTAAAATCAAATTGTAATGATGTCCATGCAGTTTCGCACAAATACATGAAGACTTCGCTTAGTCTTCCAAGAGTGCAGATAAAGAAAATTATCTTGACCAAACACCCTTCATGTGCTGATAATCAAAAACACTACCATTAATCTCATTCCTTAAGGAGGTTCATACTTACAACTATACTAAACTTGACAGAAGTGTCGATTAGGTACATGTTAAAACCTGACAATGTAGATAAGAATGAGTAGTGTAGTGCCCAAGGCAAAATACGCCTGCCATTAGATTAACAAGAAACCCAGATTTTCATATGCTTTAAGAAGGACATCTATTTGAAAGAGTGGCTGAAGATAACTTCAGCATTTCTGGAAGCTCTTCGATAGCTGAGCATATTTTGGCTCACAACAAGTAGTTTCGAAAGAATAGTGGCTCGAACATGTTCTTGTCCATGTCCCATGTTCAAATTAGCCTTGATAATCATCTTCTCCAGCGCAAGTGCATCACCAAGAAGAAACTTGATCAGGGCAAGCAGACGTTCCGACCCAAAATTATCAATGGTGATCTCAACTCTCTTGAGATGTTTCGCCAAACATTGAAAGTTCTCCTTCCGTGAACACAAAAAATCTTCTTCATCACGGTTAAAACTTTCTTTCGATTCTTCGTCAAGACTATACTGCACATAGATACCTCATTTAAGAAACTTACTTCACATCACATGCGGATCCATAGAAAATAGAGTTTGTTGCCTTACCAAAATTTCAAAAAACAAAAACATTTCATTTGTCCACGGTAGGTGCTAGTTAGTTTTACTTTATTTTAAGTACTAAAGAATTTGAACTTTTAAACTCATATACACAATAAAACTATCTTTCTTTCTAGGTGCTCATCGCTAATTTGTTAGTTCAAGGTCCAAACCCTACATGGCAGCAGAAGAATCTCCAGTATAACACTGCAATTACTTTTGGACATGAACTAAAACGGTTGAAATTGGCCTTGAGAAAAAGTGGAGTAGACTAACAGACTCATGACCAAATTTCAATTGCTGGAACAAATAAGAGTTTGAGATTTAACATTTTTACATGCTTCTAAAGTTTTAACTCACTTTTTAAACATTCATGCAAAGTGGAAGCCAGCACAAGAAGCGAACTAAAAATAATACAGCAAAGGAACAAACCATTGATAGGGGGAGGCCAGTCAAGCATATGACTAATTTTTCTAGGCATTGTGAAATTCGTAGCATGTATGCTATCCCAGGAAGGTCCCATTGAGTAATGTCTGCATGTAGCGTCAGACTCTGACATATTGACAATGGAGCTGGCACTCCTTCCATCTCCAAAAGGAAAAGTTTCTAAGCACATTGAGCAAGCAACATAGTAAATTTTGATTATAACTTTTCCTGTTCAACATGAATAAAGAATGACAAAAATTATAGTCCATCTAGATATGATATCTTTTGACCCTGTCTCCTAGCTGGGAAAAGACCAATAAGATACTACAAGTAGAAATGAACCAATGAATCTCTTTAAGAATCAAGAAATATTAATGTATACTTCTCGTGTAAAACTTGTGATCTTTGAAGGATCTAAAAATTCTAATAGTTGGTCCCACGAGACAGTGAACCTCATTATTGACTAAAGTTTGCAAGTGAGTCCGTCCATTGTAATTGTAAAATTTTATGAGAATACTCTGTAATATATATTATTGAACAACAGCTATATGTGACAAGAGAGTGCAATCTTGTTCTGCCAACCTAAGATGATTGGGTTCATTATTACTCAGTCATATATCCAAATAGATGAATTTTCTCCATAAACTGAAAGAATGAAATGAAAAGGTAACCATTTCAAATGATCTCTTTATGCATTTTTCTTGTGAAAATCAAGAGTTTGCAATGCTACATTGATTAGCATCCATAATAATTGGCAATATCTAGTGGCATTCATTGTTCCAATTGAGTGATCCTGAATATACTATTGGAAATTAAACAGAGGGAAGAAGCTCCAATGTTCACTATGCGTTGTCATCTTTACAAGTTGAAACACAAAATTATTAATCATCCTATCTGCCAACAATTAATTATGCATGTTTTCACAATAATTCCCCATGATGAAAGACGAGAATGCCACAGAGAGCTGAGGTTACTCGACCAGCACAACAAACACCACTAAGTAAGTGCTAATCACATACACGATTCAACATGAGTACGTCTTATAAAATGGTAAAAAACATTGAGCTTGTACCTGCAAACACCAAACCCCAATGGTGATTGTAGTAACTCCGCACAGCTTCTCCAAATTTTCCTTCAACATGTAGCTGCACATCCTCTCGTCACTAGGCAAACCGGTAGGAATTCGAATTGAAAAATCTAACTTGGCTTCCACCAAAGAAGATACATCGCTAAGTCTTAACATGGCATGAGGTTGCCAATCCCCTGATATTTGCAGCGACAGCAAATGCGGGGCCCAAATTGTCTGAATGTTAGAGTCGCGTAAGCCAGAGAGTACCAACTCTTTCACACATGTTGAATCTATCGTAATGTTCTTCGTGCCCCAACAACCCCACAATTCAAGGGACTCTAGAACAGGGCATCCCCTGAAAATTCCCTCGAGGATATCATCGCTCAACTTTGAAACTAAGATCACCAAGACCTTAAGACAAGGCCACCTAATACTCCTACCCAACGAGAAACAGCACACCCAGACTTCAAGGCGCACCAACCAACTCCAGCAATACAAGAACAGCGGCAGTATATAAGGCGTCGGCGGCTTAGTAGTCGGCACTAGCAGCAGGCTGAGGTCCTCCACTCGGCGCCCCTCTGCGAAGCGTAGCCAGAGGTCGAACTTGGGGCGGTGGGCCTTCTCGTACTTGAAGCGGATGACGTGGAACCTCTTCACCGTGGGGGAGATGCACTGTATCAGGACGCTGTCGATGAGGGACGAGAAGTCCAGGGTACTGCGAAGCCGGGCTACAATCTCTTCATCGAAGACCAGGTCGGTGGCGGTGGTCCAAGTGGGCCGCCAGCGCTTGGAGAGCACGCTGGTCCTGACGACATCTTGGAGGGGTAGAAACGAGAAGATGCGGTGGATCACCGCGTCCGGCAAGGCGCTGATGAGATCCCTAGGGCTCAAAGGAGGAGGTGGAAGTGGGTTTGTTTTGTCGGTGCGATTCGGCCGGTCGCCGGAGGGTTTGCGGTGGATGGAGGTCTCCGCCATGCCTATTTTCCCCGAGATTCGAAGGCTCTATCGCAGCGTTTTTTACTACTGTTATAGCCTTCGTAAGTCCCACTTTGCTACTCTACGAAGTGTTGTCCTCTTTCCTTGTTTTGTCGGTAGTGTCCCACGTCCCATGTAACACCAAAGAGCGACACAACACGAGTATTCAACACGACATGATACGTCGATACGTCCTATTTATAGTTAATGAGAAATATTTTTTTATTTTTAACAAAAATTATCGATGAAACTAATAATTAATAAAAAATTAAAATTAATTTATTTTAATAAATCTATAATTTTCTACCATGATCAAAATTTATCATTATTTAAAATTTAATATTTTTATTTTTCGAAATTACTTTTTAATTTCCTTTATTTAATTTCCGGTTAAAAAAACAATCCCCAAACTCCACCCCTTCTTTCGTTCGTCCTTTTCCCTCCACCCCAAATTTTTTCACTTTTTTTCCCTCCTCCCACCACTTGACAGTGACAGGTAAGCTGTCACTTCTCCTCCCCCTCACGCCATCAGATCTCCTTCTTATTTTTTTGGGTTTCTTTATGAAAAACCTAGCGAGCCGAGCCCTCCTTTTCCTATTCCTCCTTGCCGCTCGTCGCACGACCCTCTTCCCTCCTCTCCTCTCCCTCTCGTCGCCGATCCATCGCAACAGTGGCGGCCCTCGCTGCTCTCTCTGGCCGTCTCTCGCCGTCGCGGTGGCCCGTTCGTGGCTGCGTCTCGCCGGCAGGAGTTTGCCTTCTCTCTTCTTTCTTTTTGTTCGGCTCTTTCCCGTCGCGGTGGTCCGTTCGTGGCTTCGTCTCGCCGGCGCTCGCAGCCTCTGCTCCCTCGCCCTCCCTCGCCTCCACCCTCTATCAATCTTCCGGACACGCGTTGACCGCGTGTCCGACCGTGTCGACGTGTCCGATACGCTCCGACACGACACAGAAGCATGGACAACGTGTCCGTGCTTAGTGCCCCGTTCTTTCTCTCTCTCTCTCTTTTCTCCCTTTTCTCCCTTTTCTCCTGATTCCATTTTCCTTTCCTCTTCTTTACTTTTGATACTGTCGAGATTGTCTTCCTTCCCATAGAAGCTCTGACCATTGCCGTCACTGAAGGGCCTTTGCTACACAGGCGTCGCCAGGAAAGTGTCTCGCCTCCGCTCATTACCACCACCGCTGTCTTCTCTCCTTAGACCTTCAGTCTTGTTGTGCCCTTCTCCATCGCTCGTCTTCACTTCGCTTCTGTTTCCTTCGTCTCCTCGGGTGTTGCTCGAATTGCCGGAGAGTTTCTGGCTAGAGCAAAGCCTATGAACCCTAGCATCGCCGTCGGGCCTTCGAACAGGTGCGGCACGGGAGAGTGCCCCGGCGACCGGCATAAGGCCATTGGCAGGCCAGTGCTAAAGCGATAAATGGAAATAGGGAGCACAGAGGGACATACCTACGAGAGAGAACGATAAAGAAGAAGAAAGAAAATGGGACCAAAGAGAAAAGAGTGAGAAGAAACATACGGAATGCCATAGACCTGACGAAAAAAAGGAACTTGAAAAAAAAAAGGCGGGACTCAGATTAATATTGTCAACAGTCAACAGTTTTGAGCGAGGGCAGTTAAAATAAACTTTGGAATAAGTTGGTCTCTTTAACGAGCATAGTTTTTCTTTTGTGCTTTTTCTTTTCCAATTTTCACAGAAATTTTGTTTCGTGACCAAAGTGAGTGATCGACGGGTCAATCAGTTTCCTTTGTACAGTCAAGTCAATTTGGCATCGTGTATTAAGCAAAATTCTTTCGTGATGCTACGTGGCGTTCAATTTAAAGGAGAAAAGAGAGAAAAATAGAGCAATAAACTCATTTGAAGCTTAATTGTTCTAACAAAATAAATATTATCAAAAGGAAAAAAATGGAAGCCCAGAAGCCACGCCCCTACTAAGAAAAGAACTACCAAACACCCATCAAGGTAAAACGAAAGATTACGAACCATTTGATGCCTTTAAGAAAGTTGCTCGGCTTTGATCAATTCTGAACTATTTGTCAAAATGATAGGCTCTTTAAGGAGGGACATCGAGCTGAATCGCAGCGACACGGGCCATGAATAACACGGAATCTCAGAAGAAATGCGGAAAAAAGAAATTAATTTGATAATAGGATAATCTAAGTATAACATCCAGAAGTTGAATTTTTCTGAATCAATTTTAATTTTATGATGGTTAGTTCCTAATATCATATAATGTTGCATCGATTTCAATTCCTGTGGTGTTAAAAGATTATAAATCATAGACAACTTGAAGATTGTGGAGCATGAATTCTTAGTCACCGGTCACGGACTATTAATAGTTTTTGAAATGAATTATACTTATAAATTTCGATGAAAATTTCTTTAATTAATTATCATAATTAACATCTGCAAGCTTGAATTTTTCTTAATCAGTTTTAACTTAAATCCTAATATCATATCATATTGCATTGATTTCTATTCTTGTTATGTTGAAGATTATAAGTCATAGAAAACTTGATGATTGTGGAACAAGAATTCTTAGATACTGGTCGAGTACTATTAACAGTTTTTGAAATGAATTAAATTACTTTAATTAATTATGATAACTAAAATCTTGGTTATTTTAGTTTGAAAATTGAGTTATCTTATAATTCAAATTTCATTTTAGTGTAAATTGGACACATTAATTCTAGTTGGTTGATAATATACTAAGCATCGCACTTCCTTTAATATAAATCACATGTTTGTGAAGCACATTGCGATAAAATCTGAACTAAGAAATTGAAAAATATATGTTTCGATATTACATAATTTACATATTTTTATATGTTTCAAGTGTTTCATACTTAATAGTAAACCAAATTATCTTGCCCTTTGTCGTCCTCTGTGAACTTATTAGCTTATGCCCAAAGCTTGTTTCATTTTATGAAGACCTTTCCAATAAGAAACAACTCGACCCCCCCAAAAAAAAAAAAGAAACAACAAAAGAATGTTCTGTATCGTGTGCAAATGCATAATACCTTTAGGATCCTTCTGTTTGAGGCAGAGAGTAACCATAATCGAGGTTTAATTCAACTTTCATGGATGTCGAACTTGAACAGATCTTTATAACCCTAATTCGACCAAAATTGTAATCAGACTAAAGCAAATCATTTTTCAACTCCAACCGAAATAAATGACGGGTTATATGTGCTATTTGTCACAAATTTCATGAACTTACGAGTTCACACAAACATTACTTGATTTCACGGTTTGTTTTGGTTGTCGAAAAGTTGAACCTAATTGGACCGTGAAATACAGTTTTAGGTCCATTTGGAAATGTTTTTGTCGGGAAAGAAATGCCATTGAACCAAATTAAACCATAAAAAAAGTTGATGTTAAAATTCGAGTTTATCTTCATTTGTGCAGCAAAAGAGTACTTCATGTTAGCTCCTCTGAAATCAAAATGCAACCGAAGGAGTTCCTTGCTTAATCATGAATTTTCAGACAGTACAAGTAGTTGCTTCCCTTTGAAACAGAGGGTTGGGCTGAAACTAAAATCAAATTGTAATGATGTCCATGCAGTTTCGCACAAATACATGAAGACTTTGCTTGGTCTTCCAAGAGTGCAGATAAAAAAAAATTATCTTGACCAAACACCCTTCATATGCTGATAATCAAAAACACTAACATTAACCTCATTCCTTAAGGAGGTTCATACTTACAACTATACTTGGACCTGGATAGGTCCTTAAACTGTCCCACTTATCGGAGTCAACCCAAAGCATAAAATAGGGTAATGATAAACCGCCGAGGGCTTGTAACCAAACTTGCTATTCCCCCCGGGCCGGATCCTGACTCTGCTGCACTGGCCTCTTGACGACTGTCAGTCCAGTATCTTGGAACACTAAACTTGATAGAAGTGTAGATTAGGTACATGTTAAAACCTGACAGTGTAGATAAAAATGAGTAGTGTAGTGCCCAAGGCAAAGTACACCTGCCATTAGATTAACAAGAAACCCAGATTTTCATATGCTTTAAGGACACCTATTTGAAAGAGTGGCTGAAGATAACTTCAGCATTTTTGGAAGCTCTTCGATAGCTGAGCATATTTTGGCTCACAACAAGTAATTTCAAAAGAACAGTGGCTCGCACATGTTCTTGTCCATGTCCCATGTCCAAATTAGCCTTGATAATCATCTTCTCCAGCGCAAGTGCATCACCAAGAAGAAACTTAATCAGGGCAAGCAGACGTTCCAACCCAAAATTATCAATGGTGATCTCAACTCTCTTGAGATGTTTCGCCAAGCATTGAAATTTCCCCTTTTGTGAACACAAAAAATCTTCTTCATCATAGTTAAAACTTTCTTCCGATTCTTCATCAAGACTATACTGCACATAGATACCTCATTTAAGAAACTTACTTCACATCACATGCGGATCCATAGAAAATAGAATTCGTTGCCTTACCAAAATTTCAAAAAACAAAAACATTTCATTTGTCCACGGTAGGTGATAGTTAGTTTTACTTTATTTTAAGTACTAAAGAATTTGAACTTTTAAACTCATATACACAATAAAACTATCTTTCTTTCTAGGTGCTCATCGCTAATTTGTTAGTTCAAGGTCCAAACCCTACATGGCAGCAAAAGAATCTCCAGTATAACACTGCAATTACTTTTGGACATGAACTGAAACGGTCTAAATTGGCCTTGCAAAAAAGTGGAGTAGACTAACAGACTCATGACCAAATTTCATTTGCTGGAACAAATAAGAGTTTGAGATTTATCATTTTTACATGCTTCTAAAGTTTTAACTCACTTTTTAAACATTCATGCAAAGAGGAAGCCAGCACAAGAAGCGAACTTAAAATAATATAGCAAAGGAACAAACCATTGATAGGGGGAGGCCAGTCAGGCATATGACTAATTTTTCCAGGCACTGTGAAATTCGTAGCATGTATGCTATCCCAAGAAGGTCCCACTGAATAATGTCTACATGTAGAGTCAGACTCTGACATATTGACAATGGCGCTGGCACTCCTTCCATCTCCAAAAGGAAAAGTTTCTAAGCACATTGAGCAAGCAACATAGAAAATTTTGATTATAATATTTCCTGTTCAACATGAATAAAGAATGACAAAAATTGTAGTCCATCCAGATTTTGACCCTGTCTTCCGGTTAGGAAAAGACCAATGAGGATACTACAAGTAGAAATGAACCGGTGAATCTCTTTAAGAATCAAGAATATTAATGTATACTTCTCGTGTAAAATTTGTGATCTTTGAAGGATCTAAAAATTCTAATAGTTGGTCCCAGGAGACACTGAACCTCATTATTGACTAAAGTTTGCAAGTGAATCCGTCCATTGTCAATGTAAAATATTCTGAGAATACTATGTAATATATATTATTGAACAACAGCCATATGCGACGAGAGTGCGATCTTGTTCTGCCAACCTAAGATGACTGGGTTCATTACTCTATCATATATTCAAATAAATGAATTTTCTCCATAAACTGAAAGAATGAAATGAAAAGGTAACCATTTCAAATAATCTTTTTACGCATTTTTCTTGTGAAAATCAAGAGTTTGCAATGCTACATTGATTAGCATCCATAATAATTAGCAATATCTAGTGGCATTCATTGTTCCCAATTGAGTGATCCAAATATATTATTGGAAATTAAACAGAGGGAAGAAGCTCCAAGGTTCACTATGCGTTGTCATCTTTATAAGTTGAAACGCGAAATTATTAATCATCCTATCTGCCAGCAATTAATTATGCGTGTTTTCACAATAATTCCCCATAATGAAAGACGAGAGCCACAGAGAGCTGAGGTTACTCGACCAGCACAACAAAAACCACTAAATAAGTGCTAATCACATACACGATTCAACACGAGTACGTCTTATAAAATGGTAAAAAATATGGAGCTTGTACCTGAAAACACCAAGCCCCAATGGTGATTGTAGTAACTCCGCACAGCTTCTGAAAGGTTTCCTTCAACATGTGGCTGCACATCATCTCGTCACAAGGCAAATCGGTAGGAATTCGAATTGAAAAATCTAACTTGGCTTCCACCAAACATGATACATCGTTAAGTCTTTAACTTGGCATGAGGTTCCCAATCCCCTGATATTCGCAGCGACAGCAAATGCGGGGCCCAAATTGTCTGAATGTTAGAGTCGCATAAGCCAAAGAGTACCAAATTTTTCACACTTGTCGAATCTATCATAATGTTCTTCACGCCCCAACAACCCCACAATTCAAGGGACTCTAGAACAGGGCATCCCCTGAAAATTCCCTCGAGGATATCATCGCTCAACCTTGAAATTGCGATCACCAAGATCTTAAGACAAGGCCACCTAATAGTCCTACCCAACGAGAAACAGCACACCCAGACTTCAAGGCGCACCAACCAACTCCAGCAATACAAGAACCGCGGCAGTATATAAAGCGTCGGCGGCTTAGTAGTTGGCACTAGCAGCAGGCTGAGGTCCTCCACTCGGCGCCCCTCTGCGAAGCGTAGCCAGAGGTCGAACTTGGGGCGGTGGGCCTTCTCGTACTTGAAGCCGATGACGTGGAACCTCTTCACCGTGGGGGAGATGCACTGTATCAGGACGCTGTCGATGAGGGACGAGAAGTCCAGGGTACTGCGAAGCCGGGCTACAATCTCTCCATTGAAGACCAGGTCGGTGGCGGTGGTCCAAGTGGGCCGCCAGCGCTTGGAGAGGACGCTGGTCTTGACGACGTCTTGGAGGGGCAGAAACGAGAAGATGCGGTGGATCACGGCGTCCGGCAAGGCGCTGATGAGATCCCTAGGGCTCAAAGGAGGAGGTAGAGGTGGGTTTGTTTTGTCGGTGCGATTCGGCCGGTTGCCAGAGGATTTGCGGTGGATGGAGGTCTCCGCCATGCCTATTTTCCCCGAGTTTCGAAGGCTCCATCGCAGCGTTTTTTTCCTACTATTATAGCCTTCGTAAGTCCCGCTTTGCTTCTCCACGAAGTGTTGTCCTCTTTTCTCTCTTTTCTCCCTGCTGCCATTTTCCTTTCCTCTTCTTTACTTTTGACTCTCTCGAGATTGTCTTCCTTTGCATCGAAGCTCCGACCATCGCCATCGCTGTCGCCTTTCGAAGGGCCTCTGCTACACAGGCGTTGCTAGGAAAGTGTCTCCTCTCCAGTCATCACCGCCGCTATCTTCTCTCCTTACACCTACAGTCTTGTCTTGTTGTGCCCTTTTCCATCGCTCGTCTATGCTTCGCTTCTGTTTCCTTCGTCTCCTCGGGTGTTGCTCGGATTGCCAGAGAGTTTCCGGCTAGAGCAAAGCCTATGAGCCCCGGCATCGCCGTCGGGCCTTCAAACAGGTACGGCACGGGAGAGTGCCCCGGCGACCGGCATAAGGCCATTGGTCAACGGTCAATCAGTTTTCATAGAAATTTTGTTTCTTAACCAAGTGAGGGGTGCATGACAATCCAAAATTTTTGTTCCAAAATAATTTTTTCGCTCCGCACTGCTTTTACGGAAGAGAAATTCGTTTGATAAACCTATTCAGTTTTTCTATTTTTGGAATAGATTTCTATTCCAGAAATAGATTTGGAAAAGAAATCGGAAACTAAAATTTTCTACTTCTGATTTCTAGAAGAAAAATCAGAAATAATTTATCTCACTAAACCCTAATTTCAGTAAGTCCTCCATCATCTCCTCTACTCCTCCTCCGACTCTCCTCATTTTATTAAAAATAAAAATAAATATATTCATTTTATTCATTTAAAAATAAAAATAAATTTATTAAAATAAATAAATTATTTTTATTTATCATTTTATTTTTAGTTTATTAAAAATAATTTATTTATGATAAATAAATATATTTATTAAATTTATTTTTATTTGCCTTGAGTGTTTTGCCAAATAATTTTTTTTTATTTTTTTATTTTTATTCATCTTTAAATAAATTTATTCGTAAAATAAAATAAAATAGAATAAATAAATAAATTATTTTTAAGGATATTTTTATTTTAAAATGAAATGATATTTTTATTTTAAAATAGAATTATATTTTTATTTTATTTTTATGATTTATTTTATTTTATTTTATTCATTATTTTTTTGTTACTAAATCATTTTTATTTTTATTTTTTATATTAAAGATCGTCAATCGTCCCGCCGTCCGAAATGAAGAAATTTTGTACCGTTATCAAATGAATTTCCATTTTTAGAATAGAAATTTTGTGTCGTTATCAAACGGTTATTTTTGCTTAGAAACTCTTCTAAAAACAGAAATAGAAAAATCTATTTCTGTTCCGTAAAACTATTTTAAACGAGAATAGTTGTTATCTTGTATACTGAATGATCAACGGTCAATCAATTTCCTTTGTACAGTCAAGTCAATTTGGCATCGTGTATTAAGCAAAATTCTTTCTTGATGCTACGTGGCGTTCAATTTAAAGGAGAAAAGACAGAAAAATAGAGCGATAAACTTCCAGCAAAATAAATATTATCGAAAGTAAAAAACGGAAGCCCAGAAACCACGCCCCTACTAAGAAAAAGAACAACCTAACACCCATCAAGGTAAAACGAAAGATTACGCACCATTTTATGCCTTTAAGAAAGTTGCTCGGCTTTGATCAATTCTGAACTGTTTGTGAAAATGATAGGCTCTTTAAGGAGGGACATCGAGCTGAATCGCGGGCCGTGAATAACACGGAATCTCAGAAGAAATACGGAAAAAAAAAAATTAATTTGATAAAAGGATAATCTAAATATAACATCCAGAAGTTGAATTTTTCTGAGTCGGTTTTAATTTTATGATGGTTAGATCCTAATATCATATAATATCGCATCGATTTCAATTCATGTGGTGTTAAAAGATTATAAATCATAGACAACTTGACGATTGTGGAGCAAGAATTCTTAGTCACCGGTCACGGACTATTAACAGTTTGTGAAATGAATTATACTTATAAATTTCGATGAAATTTCTTTAATTAATTATCATAATTAATATCTTGATTATTTAGCTGGAAAATTGATTTATCTTATAATTTAAGTTTCATTTAATTCAATAATTTAATATTTGAGAAATTAATTTTAGTATGGTTGATTATATATGGAGCATGGCACTTCATTTAATTTAAATCACGTGTTTGTGAGGAACAAAAAAATCACTCAATGTTTTCCGTTTATGATTTTGCTTTAAAATTTGAAGCTAAAAAAAATGAAAAAAATAATATATGGTTCCACGTTACATTATTTAAAATCAAGCCGTTGGTTAAACTATTTCTTCATTTCTTTGGCTATGGTGCTTACTCAGGGTTTCAGGAATTATCCATTATGGTGTCACTCCGCTCTTTTTTTTAGAATCGTAGTACTATTCAAATAGCCTAGAATTCTATATTTCACGAGGACACCAAACACATCGAGACTGTCTATCATTTTATTCGTCATCATATCCATAGTGGTGTTATCAATCTTCTTTGCACCTCCTTTGCAGATCAACTAGATGATATTTTCATTGAAACACATCCACCTGAGTGTTCTAGGGCGCCTTTACTAATGTTCCCATTTCTTTGTTTTATTGATCTCTGGAACAAAATTCCATTTGTGTAGGTTTTTGTTTTCAGGAATATATTTGAAACAGAAATAATAAATAAATAAATAAATTGCTTCTTTGTTCTCAAAAACAACTCAAGAAACAAACTTTTTTTCGCTTTTATTTCTTTCCTTTTCTCCTGCTCCTCTTCTTCCCCTAGTTGGTTGCTAGCCTCGGTGATGGCCTGTTGATTGGCAATCGACTAGAGAAGGCCCGACAACCTCACCCTCGGGGAGGTTGCTTGGAGCTCACCGACACCAATGAGGACCCCTGGAGCCTCACCCAGCAACAACGAGGCTCGATCTCGCTCGACCATGGTGAGGTTAGCGTTGCTTGGATGGGAGAGGCCGACCTTGCGGTGACCGAGCAAGATCGAGCCTTGTCGTTGCTAGGTGAGGCTCCAAGGGGCCTCATCGGTTGGCGTTGCTTGGGTGGGTGAGGCCGACCTCGTGGTGGCCAAGTGAGGTCTAGCCTCGCCATGGTCGGCGAGGTCACTTCACGTAGTTATGATGAGGCTTGAGGGGACCTCACCGATGGCTAGCTAGGCACCCCCGAGGTCGCCGACCTCACTGACTCTTGTTTGGCCAATTGCCAACCGGCCATGGCCAAGGTCAGCGATCGGCTAGAAGGAGAAGAAGAAAAAGAAAAAAGAAAGGAAAAAAAAGAGAGAAATGTAATAAAATTATTGATAAATTAAAAGAAATTCTAAATCACAAAAATATTTGAGTTGTACCAAATGCATTTTTGTTCTAATAATAGAAATTATGTACAGTTACCAAATACCTTAAAATACTCATAAATTCGTATAAGGAACAAAAAAAAAATTTGTTTCTGAACAAAAATTAATTTTGGAAATAAAAATGTTACGATACACACTCCTTGCAACTTAGCTTCCAAACTCAAGTTGGTCTCAAAATTGCCATCTTAAGTTTGAGGCGGGATGTCAATGTATATTGTATGTACTGTTTGTAGTAGTCCCACTGTTTCTATGTCTTTGCCCTCCAGCTTCTCGTATACTTGAAATAGAGCGAATAACTCTCGTCTCATTTTTTTCTATCAATGAAATCATAGATCATTCCGTGATTTATCAAAAAGAATCCCTCTCTCTTAATGACTCTTCTTAGGGAATAGAATCTGTTTTCTAGGAGCTCAGGGGAAGGTAGCAAAGAGGAGTAGAGCCGCGGATGCCCAAGCAAGCGAAGAATAATAAGCCAAAAATGATTCTGCAACTAGGTCCCTTCAACTACTTAAGCGCAAGATAGGAGAGAGTGGAGGAGCATACCAGAAGAAAAGAGACGTTCTAAATATTTTTAAATGTTTCAAGTGTTTCACACTAAATAATAAATCAAATCATAAGTGCTGCATAATATACGAAACATCAAAAACTGAAAGTAGAAAAATGTGTACAAGTTGAAGAGGTTGAAATCTGCATTTTCAGAAAGTGATAAGCTGCTCATGAACAAAATGAAAGGGCATATAATAACCGCTTTAACGTGGTTAGTTTACATTAAATTTCATATTTATTTGTGTAACTTAAAATAGGACCTTAATGTATATTTCATACATAAAAATAATTAGTTTTACCTTAAAAAAATTATCCAAGCTTGAAATCTTATATTACTAGACAAGTCCTAAAACTTGCAACAATAACGCGTTTGAGCCACAGCACTTAGGTTTCATGCATTTAAGTACTCAAACATGCAACTTTAATGCACTTGAATCTATTCGTTAACTCTATCAATTGTAGATTGAGAGAAAAGGTCACGCGACTTTCTTTTTTTCTTATAATAAATCTCATAACCATTAGTTAAAAAATATGCCACATGAATGACCAATAAAACCTAACGGATGGGAAGACTAATGATTTCATAGTTTGTTTCGGTTTTCCAAAAGTTGAACCAAATGCAGTATGCTTCCGATTGCAAACTTTTTCGTCGGTAAAAAATTTCCTCGAACCATAACACTAATATTAACCTCTTCACTTGAGAGATTCATATTTACAACTAGAATACAACTTGTAACAAGGGCAAATTAGGTACATGTTACAAACTTAATTACCACCACACTTCATTTAACTTTACTGTCAAAAGAGAGTGAATCCTAATGGCAAGCGTATGAAAGTTCGGGTTTCTCATTGATCTCATGGCAAGCGTATGTTGCCCTGGTGCATTTCGCTGCTAATTAGGATTCACTCTCCAGCACAAGTGCAATCCCAAAAAGAAACTTAATCAGAGCGAGCAGAGCAGATGTTTTGACCCAAAACTATTAGCTTCCAAATTGGTGATGTCTTGCTAAACTGTGAAAGTTCCCCTTCCATGAACACAAAAGATCTTCATTGAAGTTAAAAAGTTCTTCAAACTCTTCATCAAGCTCAAACTGCACATAGATACTCAGATTGAGAAACTTACTTCACATTAGATGCAGATCCACAGCAAAAAAAATAAAAAATGGCTCACTAATAGTTCAAACAAACATCTTTCATTTGTCCACTAGTTAGTTTTACTTTACAACATGTCTAAATCAACTTAAGCTCTTAAACTCGTCTACACATAAAATATGTTCTCTTTCTAAGTGCTCATCGCTAAACTCTTAGTTCCAGATCCTAAGGCTACATTGCATCCAAAGAACCTCTAGGACAACACTGTTACGTTAAGACGATAACTAAAAGAGCTTAATATTGCCTAAACAAATGTTGAGTTGACCAACAGAGGCATGAGCAAATTTCAATTGCTGGAATAAATAAGAGATCAAGATTGATCACCCTTATGTGCCTCTAATTTTTAATTTTTTTTTTAATTTTTCCTTTTTTTTAATTTTTCTTTCCTTCTTCTGGTCTTCTTCTTCGTGCGTTCTCTGCACGCGAAGCCACCTTCTCTCCTACACTCTTTTCCACCGAAACTCATCGACCAAACCAACGCCATTTTAAACGAGCCTCACCACCCTTTGTCGCCGGCACCGACACCGCCCGCGCTTAGGCCATGGCCGAGCCGACACCCACTCTCTCACCTATATGAATAAGGAGGAAGACGGGACACAACTTGCGCAATAATAAGCCCAAATCACGACAATGTAAACTCGAAATGGATGAAACAAAAGCGTGTAAAACAGCGACAAAACACATCTAGCAACGGTGGCCGCCTATAATGGACGAAGGTTCAAGGACAGTCATGCGGGCTTCACTCAGGCATTTATACGAACAGTTCGCGAGCTTTTACGAAAATGTTAAGATTTCCAACTCAACCGGGACTCGAAATGGGACTAGGATTCTCGAAAAACGACCAAAAACAACAGAGACTTGACTAAAGACCTACGGGGGCCGGAGGAACCGAAGCTCGTGCGAACGGGCCGGTCACGAGCTGCAGTCCGGCGCCCTACAAAAAAGAGCATGCATGACCCGAGAAAACCTACCTGGTTTAGCTCGGTGGGGGTGCCGCGGCGGACCGTGGCTAACGGAGGGGCCACCTACGATGGCGGAGCACTCTGTCTCTCTCTCGAGCTCTCTCGAGCTCCCTCTGGCTCACTCTCTCAATCGCTCGCTCCTCTCCTCCTCCCCCTCTCTCTCGGGGTCACGCTCTCTTTTGAAGGCACCCGGCCAGTGCACATGGCTTCTGCCATCACCAGCTCGCTGTTCGGCCTGGCCCCGACACGCGGATCGCGCTGCCCTCTGCTGCTCTCTGCTGCTCGCCATCCTATCCTCTCTCTGACCTGTACTCTTCTTTTTCCAGAGGCGTGACCGGCGTGAGGATGAAGCGTGACCGGCGTGAGGATGAAGAAGAACAGCACGCGGGCTGGGCTTGGAGAAAAGGAAATGAAGCTAGGATTGCCCCAGGCGAAGAGACCTACAAAGGAGAGGAGAAAAGAAAACAAAAGGACCGGGCCAAGCCCGGTGCCCGGTTATATATATATATAATTTTCGATTTTTTGAAAATTTTAATAATTAGTGATAGTAATACTAATGCTTTAATGAAAATTATTTTTTGGCAAGAGTTTAAAAATTAATATCTAATTTTTTACGCAATTAAGTCCTAAATATCCCAAATAAAATGATAAAATTTAGGTGTTCTGCATCTCCATTAAATTATTTTGTTCATCAAATGAAACTATTTTCCCAATATGCCATGACTTATATTCTCCAACCATCCTACCTTGTCCCTTGTCCATCGTCGCCTACATCACTAACCAAAAAAACTATCCTTCATATTAAAACTATACTTTTGCACACATTCAAATTTTCAATAGAAAGTTAAGGCATCTAAGAATGATGTGACGAGTAGCATCCACTATAATTAGTGATATCTGCTGGCATTCATTATCAGAAATTAAACAGAGTGAAGGGGCTCCAAAATTCACAAAATTGTCTATGTTTTAACTTGGAAAACAAACTTATGAATCATTTCATCTACCAATAACTAATTACATATGCGTTCACTATGATTCCCCTTGATGAAAGACTAAAATGCCATGGAGAGCTAAGGTCAATCAAAGATGATATATTATCAAGTTTGAACTCGGCGTCAGTCCCAGCTGCAACCATCGAAAGCAAATGCAGGGCCGGAATCTTCTCCACGTTAGATAAACCGGTGAGCACCAACTGTTTCACACTCGGTGAATTTATTACAATGTTCTTCGCAGCCCAGCAGCTGCGCAACATAAGGGTCACTAAAACAGGACTTCCCTGATGATTCCAACTCCACATATGCCATCGACAAGAACTCGAGACAAGGCAACCTAGTGGTAGTACCCAACGAGAAACGGCACCAACTGACTTCCAGGCGCACCAACCAACTCGAGCAATGCAAGAACGGCCGCACTACATACACGAACCGCAACTTGGTGGTGATCAGCTCCACACGGCACCCCACCACAAAGCGGAGCCAGAAGTCGAGCTTGGCGCGGTCGGCCTCGTACTTAAAGTTGGTGATGTGGAACCTCTTCATTGCAGGCGAGGTGCACTGGATCAGGATGCTGTCGAGGATGGACCGGAAGTCCGAGGAGCAGGCTACGTGATTGCGAGGCCGGAATCCATAGAAGACTAGGTGGGTGGTGGTGGTCCACGGGGACCGCCACTGCCTGGAGAGGACACTGGTCTTGACGATGTCTTTAAGCGGCAGAAACGAGAAGATTTGGTGGATCACAGCGTCCGGCAAGGCGCTGATGAGATCCCCAGGCTCGAAGGAGAAGGAGGAGGTCGGTTCCCTTGGGTGCAATCCGGCCGGTCGTCGGAGGATCTACGGTGGATGGCGCCGTGGACGTTGGTATCCGCCATGGAATTGAACTTCTAGGGTTTCTACGGATTATACCGCGAGTTTTCTAAGGACTTTGCTTTTAATTTTACCTTTTATACGTTGATTAAGATATCTTTTAAGGCAATTTTGTAGAGTAACATGATAAAAAGAGAGATAATAAATCATAGAGAGAGATGAGAGTATTTTGGTAAATTAACTGGAAAAAAGGAATGTATCAGCTAAAATAGGGATGAAAATAGTGAGAAAATTTTAAATAATGGTTTCAAGTGCTTTTATTTTTTCAAATAAGGATTTGAAATTGACATTATTTCAAATAAAAATCAGAAGTGCCATCATTTTATCAAATATTAACATGGAGTGGATATCATTCCAAATAAGAACTATGATCAATCTTAAATAAGGGCTTGAATTCACGAGCTGTAAATGGCAATATTAGCTTTTTAAAATTTTCCTTTTTTTTTCTTTTTTTTTCATAAAAACAAACTAAATAAAACTAAAAAAATTGAAAAATAAAAGGGAAAAAACACTGCTGCCTCATCGCCGGTGGGGTGGCGATGATGGCCGACGGGGTTGCCAATGCCTAGGTGAGGGCTGGCGACCTCTGTCGACCAAAGACGAGAGCTAGTAGGCCCTTGCCCCCTTTAAATGAGGGCTGTTAAGCCTACATGAGGGTTAGTGACCCTCACCCAAATCTAGAAATAGGTCGTGACCCTCTCCTATCCGTTACCTCTGGTTGGCAGTGGTCGTCGACTCTTGCCTAATCATCCACAACCTTGCCGGCCATCGCTACCACCCCATTAACAATGGGGCGGTGGTCACAAGCTAAATTTTCCTTTCTTTTTTTTTTTTAATTTTTTTTAAGTTTTAATATAATTAAAATTAAAATTAAGTTGCCCTTGATCAGCTAGAGTTTTTGCCGACCAACAAGCTAGCAAGGCTAGGCCCTTATTTGAAACAACACCATAATCATTTCAGGCCTTCTTTGAAATTAATATAACCATTTTAGACATTTATTTAAAACAAAGTTCATTTTAGGTTCTTATTTAAGAAAATGAAAACACTTAAGGTCTTTACTTCGAATTTTCCTTGAAAACAATATCACTCTTTAGTTTTTATATGGTGGTTGAGATTTTTTTAACTCTTTTCCTATTTATTTATTTTTGGTTGAAATTTCCTTCATCGGAATTTTTGTTCTTTGACCTCTTCGTGCAGGCTTGACTAACACTAAATGATCTGATTGGAAATACAAATCAACGTGAAAAAACAGTGGGAGGACCAAAATAGAATTTAAGCTCGAAGGAAAATGGTCATATACGCACAGGAAAAACAAATCGGCTTTTTGGTGATCGATCGGGTGAGATTTGGTCGATGAAAATAATCCAAATCATTAGACAATCAACAGCTATACGGCATACACATCCACATCTGTTACTCATTGATAGCAATGCAATACCGACATCGATGAGGTGTTAAGAGATGTCAAACGAAGACTTATCCATGGAATATGATAGGGTTAACCATCTTAGAATTTGGCTAAGCATTGGAAATAAGCATAGAACATATAGAATTAGGGACATTGAATGAAGGCACTATATGTATCTAGTGAAGACGAGTCATAGCGAGAATTAGTTGTGATTGTACATTTTTTCGTACTTTCATTGTGTATCTTTGCAGAGCGTGAGAGTTAAAATTCACACTTGAAACTAAATCCTCTCCACCCAAACTCTCTTAAAAATTGAGGAATTCAAACCTCACTTTCTTGTGGGAAATGTGACCACTAGAGCAAACTGATAGTTGTGATTGTACTAGTAACTACTTGTGAGTGATTGTGGCTTGTGGGCTACAAATAACCATGATTTCAACGTAACTAGCACAATAACCACATTGACTTTCCAGTTTCCAATGTTTTTTTTTTTTTTTTGACTATATACATTAATTTTGGACTCGAACAAGTCCTTCAACTACTTCGTCTGAAATCTAGAACGTAAAATTTGAGGATATTCCTAGGTTAGAGGGGAAGAATAATATTCTCTTACCAACAAAGGGTGTAAGGTGTGCAGACATCGATATGTTAAAATAAGGAACGTAGCTTAATTTTTGCACATTCCATTCTCTTTATTTCCGGTTCGTATTTTATTATTAGTGCATTTCATTACCCTTCGCACATGCCAAATACATTCCTATCCAAAATCACCATGACCCATGTTCAAGAATCCATTTGTTGGTGAAAGATATTTCGCCATTTTGGTGAACGTCATACTTAATGAAACATAGGTATGAAGTAATCAACCGATATATATAAACAAATGCACGTCCATCAAACGCTAGGATAAAGAATCCCTATCGTCCCTCGTTCCTAACTCTCTTTCCCCCGTCTACTTCATCATAGCTGTCGCACACTTGCCACTCAGTCCCCTCTACCTCCGACCATACTTTGAGTCGCGTCACCACCTGCCAAGGCCGACAATTTTGGATGTGATCTGTTTGCATGACTCAAAGGTAAGCGTGTTCGATTGAAGCTTAATCAATTCGCGGTCATGAACAAATCAACCCGTTTAGACACAAATGATGAATATGTTCGTGGATCGAACCTCTCAATGCTTTTATCACTTTCAGACACTTTTAATTAAACAAGTTAAAATTTACCAAGGTCGACATCACATGTTTAGAAACAGACTATATTTAAATATGTTAATACATGTTTAGGCACGTTTATATGGGAATAGATATCTTAAACTGTTAAACATGACATGCCATATATGCTGTCCAATAAATTTGTCGTATTTCAATTTCAAAAATATGCCGTCAATGATAAATGCGTCGTATGCATGTCGTATGCATGACGCGACCAAATTTGACACAACATAATTATATCAAGACACGGTGATGAATGACGTCATCCAACACTTACTTTTAAGTCCTCTGCTCTATCGCATCAGGCCCTCTTCATCTGACCCCCTCTCTCTTCCATTTCTTGTTGATGTGCATGAGAGAGAGAGAGAGAGAGAGAGAGAGAGAGAGGGAGAGAGAATGAATGAATGCGGATTGTTGTAAGGAAGAAGAAGAAGTGAAAATGCGGAAAAGAGACGCAGGAAAGGGAAAATAACATACTTTTGGTTCTCCTAACTTGTGCACTAATCACCTCAACATAGCTCAACATGAACCTGGAACAAGCATGGCAGCTGATCGTCAGAGCAAAGATGTCGACCTAGAAGTTCAACATCAAAGTACATCCAATGGTTGGTATCTTCAGATGATCGGTACAACCTATATAAAGGATTAGAGGGACGAAAAAGTCATGTCAAGGATTAAAAAACGATCATGATAGCAAAAGCGATTACTTGAGAGCAAATACTGTACCTTACCAAAGCCATATTTAGTAGATAATATCCTAATTTCTCGTTTAATGACCCAACATTTTAGTAAATATATGTTATTGAGTTGGATAGAAAGATGAGCTTTGCTATCACTGAGGATCATCACTCACTTGTAGACATCATCGACAGCCTCGCAAACATCCGAGAACATTGTCCGACACAAACATGCCTAAAGTAAAATAATGCACGACTGATGTAGCCCCATGAGAACCTAGATTGTTTGATCACGGGATAAAGACAATTGATAGAGGCAACAACAAATTCTATCATTCATCATCCCATCATCGTGCTTTTTTTTTTTTTTTTTTGGAGGGGGGGAGAATGCTATAGAGTCATTACATTTATTTTCCAAGAAAAGGAAAAGCGAAAGTTTAAAGCATTCTACCTTTCGTCCTCCAGTGTACAAGTAGTTTCCATCTTTTGAAAATAAAACCTGTAATTGCAAGCTTATCACCTATAATTTCTTGAGAAAAACAATCACATAAGGGAAATCCAATATCAAGCATTTACATGGGTAACCCCACCTTGCTGACCATGTAAGACGTACGAGAGTTACATGTTATCTTCTCTGTAGATTGCAGTAGTCTGGCGGTAGGAACCGGTTGCCAGCATTCCGGTATGGGTTGGAGAGAAAGCAATGGCAGATATAATACCTGCACAAAAGCAATAGAGAATAAGATACTCAATTCCTCCTTTTTAGCTTGTGATCTCAATATTATCTTGTATAACTATACAATATACATGCAAATACGGGGCATTTAGGAGATCTGCTAGTTCCCTTTACATGCATAGCATATAAGCCTCATGGCAAAATAAATAGAACAATCCAGCCTTACAACCAACTGCAATCCTTTGAAGATGAAATACTCAGTTCATCTTGATTGTAGTTTTTGAAACCCTCTTTTATTTAACTTGTTAAACAAATCTCTAGTAATAGCTAAAGCGGGACAGACACAATAACACACCTGTTTGACCTTCTTTATTTCCTTGAAGCGTTGAGTGACTCTCAAAATCTCTACCAGGGCGATGTACGTCAAACACTCTTATGGATTTGTTATATCCAGCAAAGATCCTATACATGAACAGAGGATGTAGATTGAAACTTTAATAGACTTAAAATGCTACAAGCCCTATGTAAAGAGATTAGCTCCAACAAACTAAATTATTTATGATAAACACAAAAACCACTAAGCAACCAAACACCGACATCCCGAAATCCAGGTAGCAGAGCATAACCAAAACCACCAAATGCTGATTTCTTTCAACAATAGAAGGTAAAGTAACGAAAACTTTCAAGGGGAATTAGAGTGGACCATTGACATGAGGGAATTTAAGAGTCTTTAAAATTGAATGTTAGCCTTACTTGTTCCCTGCAGGATTGAATGCGATCGAAAATGCCGCTGTAATTTCATCCACAGCATCATCAGCCCTGTATGTGCAATGTAGCTGCAATATCAAGTGTAAGAGTCAATAAAATTTCCTCTATTTTCCGATATCATTCAAAACGAAGTTGCACGAAGAAGATTGTAAAGAAGAAGCTAAAAGGTATGCAGACAATCGCTACAAAGCATGCCTAAGATGTGAAATAAGCTCGGGGTCCACGACTTCAGTATAACCCTAAACGATTATATGGCTTCAATTAAGTCCCCAAGAGTTCTTGAAACCTCTAAACTGAACATTTCTGACCTGTCCACTAGTAGCATCCCAGACATGAATTGGATGATCACGAGTAGTTGATGCGAATACACAGCTTACTGGGTCTGCAATATGAAAAGCTTCCATACTCAATGTTAGCTGTGGCTAATTACCAGAAGAGAAATTACCATAGAAGAAAATATAACCATGATAAGTAAAAGAAGAGTAAAATGTAACAAGAAGACCTGTAGCAGACATGTAAGGGTACCGACAGAAATCATAAACCGATTCCCCTTCCGTCACAACAAGATTCGCTGCAAAGGAATCTGCAATTAAAGAGAACTGCATAAGACATAGACCCATAGACTGCCCATTATCTCGATTGGCGAATGTTTGGTCAAAGATATTTCATGCCGACAGTCTCAGCGGTCCTAAAGCTAATATCTTTCAAGCTATTCGAACACACAGAAACAAACAGATATCCTGAATGACCATTAAATGCCTTGTGAACCATGATTTGACGAGCTCGCATTTGCGCTGGCGTCACCCCCGTACTCTGGTCTGATCAGGACACAGTCCAATCAAAGCACCACCAAACAACGCAACATCTCGTGATCTAATAAGACATGAGAAGGAACAGAAAAACCAGAAAGCACTCCCCAAAACAAACTTACAAGGCGAACACACGAAGGGTATTGTCCTCCGAACTACTGAGAAGGCAAGTCCCATCAGGCGACCTGACGAAAACCCAAAAGGAAAAACAAGCAAATCATCGCTCCCAAAGCCACACCCCTACTCAGAACAAGAAAAACCAAGAACCCATAATGGGAAAACGAAAAATCTACGCACCATTTGACGCCCTTAAGAAAGTTGTTCGGCTTCTGGTCAGTTGCGAACTGCTTGTGGAAATGGTAGGCTCTCTGAGGAGGGACGTCGAACCGAATCGCGGGCCACGAGTAGTCCTGCTGAGCGGCCTCCGCGGGTTCGTCGGGCGGGCTCAGTCGATGCTGCTGCTGCTGCCCTTCTTCTTCTTCTTCTTCGGCCATCGTTGTGCCGGAAACGGTGTGCGTGCTGAAGAGACGGCAAGCAGGGGCGGCGAGACTTCCCTTGAGTTCTCGCCGGCGAGCTTCGGCTCCGGCGACGCTTCCCCTCTTTTCGAGTTCGGGCGAATGGAAAGAGGGAAGCCCTCAACCCTTCTTGATTTGAGAAATGAAAATAATAAAACGGGAATAAACGATAATTTCACGAGCATAAACTAAACTCGGAATAAATACAGAAAAAAATATATAAATATAGTTTTTGTACAACAGGAGAATTTAAGAATAACATCCGAAAGCTTGAATTTTTATTAACCAGTTTTAATTATATGATGGTTAAATCCTAATATCATATAATGGCAGAGCTCTTGGCCATGGATTTTAATTCCCATGGGTTTTTATCTTTTTATGAATTCTATAGCCAAAAGAGCTTTAAAAAGATGACGAAACATAACATACATTTCAGTATCATTGACTTTTTATTTCATCCACTTTAGTATCACGACGCTAAAAAATCAAGCACTTATTTATCTAGTAGAGTGAAGTGATTTCTACTGAGAGAAATTTTGGCCACACCGCTATTTGGGATTATACGGGGCCATTGGGCTTTCTTTTCTACTAGCTCTTTGCATGGGGTATAAAAAGCCAATGAGATCAACACATTCATAGCCTCCAAGATGACATAATTATTTAAGTGGCGTTAGTTGACGTCAATCCAACGTATGGCACTGTCGTCCCAGCGATTATCTCTTTTAAATTTGCAAAAGGACCTATTGCAAAACAAAGAAATCTCAAGCAAACCCTAGTCCACAATCTTCATTTTCCTAAAATCTGTTAATTTGGTCGAGGTTGTCGTTCATTAGATAGCCTTTCTCACGTGAAAGGGTTATTCCCTATTCTGCATTCACGTTTTGACGTAAATTATAGGAATTAGTACGTGACCTCGGAGTAACGAGTTCACGGTTTTAGTTTTGCATAAAGAACCCCTTTTAATCATGCATGCTCACTAATTATAGTGAAGCATAGAAAAATAATTTAATATTTCTAGACGGTACGGTAATGTAGGGGGAACTAGAGTTGACGGTTGACCTGAAGAAATCAGAGTCTTCAAATAAAAAGTTAACCTGACTCGGTCCCCACAGGACTAAATGCAATTGAAAATGCAGCTATAATTTCATCCACAGCATCATAAACCCTGTATGTGCAACGCAGCCGCAATGTCAACTGTACGAGTCGATCATATTTCCTCTGTTTTTTTTTTTTCTTTTTTCTTTCATGAGAATTCGAGATGAAGCTGCACCACATCAACATGAACATCCAATAAAACTTGTCGCAGCTAATGGAAAGAATAACGATTTCATGGTTTATTTTGGTTTTCGAAAAGCTGAACCACGTCAAACTGCACAATACAGTTTAGTTCCGATTGCAAGCTTTTTTGTCGTGAAAAAATCTCCTTGAACCGAAACACTAATATTAACCTCTTTTCTTGAGAGGTTAAAAACCTAATACTGTCACACTTCATCTAACTTTACTGCCAAAAGAGCGTGAATACAAATGAGCACTGAAGTGCCAAGGGCAACATATGGCAATGAGAAACCCAAACTTCCAAATGCTTTCATGAGGACGCCTTTTTAAAAGGATGATCCAAAATCACCTCAACATTTTTGGAAGCTCTTCGAAAGCTGTTCACATTGTTGCTGACATCAAGTAGTTTCGACAGAACACCGGCTGAAAGATGAGATTGTCCTTGTCGTGTAGGCAATTTAACCTTGATAATCAACTTCTCCAGCACAAGTGCATACCCAAGAAGAAACTTAATCAGAGCAAGCAGATGTCTTGACCCAACCATAAGCTTCAAAGCTGATCTCAACTGTCTTGAGATGTTTTGCCAAATATCCAAAGTTCCCCTTCCGTGAGCACAAGAAATCTTCTTCGTCAAAGCTAACACGTTCTTAGATTCTTCATCAACTTGAAACTGCACATAGAAACCCAATTTAAGAAACTTATTTCACACTAGATGTGGATCCACAAGGAAAAAAAAATCAATAGCTCACTAAAATTTCAGACAAACAACTTTCATTTGTTTACTGCAGATGCTAGTTAGTTTTACTTTATAATGAGTCTTAATCAATTTAAGCTTTTAAACCCGCCTAGACATATAAAGCATGTTCTCTTTCTAAGTGCTCATTGCTAAACTCTTAGTTCAAGATCCTAACACAACCCGGCAGCAAAAGAACCTCCAGTACAACACTGCAGTTATCTTAAGACATGAACTAAAACAGCTCAATATTGCCCTGCACAAATGTTGAGCAGACTGACAAAGCCATGAGCAAAATTCAAATGCTGGAACAAACAAGAGTTCGAGATTGATCATCTTTAAGTGCTTCTAAAGTTTTAACTCACTGTTTAAACATTAGTCCAAAGAGGAAGTCATCACAAGCAGCAAACTGAAAGTATCATGGTAAAGGAACAAACCTTCAACATGGGGCTGCCATTCAACATGGGGCTGCCAGTCAGGTGTATGACTAATTTTTTCAGGCACTATGAACTTCAGAAATTGTATGCTATACCGGGAAGGTCCCATTGACTAACTGATCCATGCAGAATCAGATTCTGACATGTTAACGACAGAGGATGCGCTCCTCTCATCTCCATAAGGGACAGAATCTAAGCACATTGAGCAAGCAACATAGAAAATCTGAATACTAGTTTTCATGTTTAACATGAATATATAATAGCAAACCTACAATCCATCCAAATACAGTATCCTTTGACCATATCACCCAGCCATGAAAAGACCGATAAGGATACTATGAGTAGAAACAAACAAGTGAATCTCTCTATGGAGACATATGCTTCACATGTAGAACTGGTGATATATGAAGGATCCAAAAATTCGCAGAGTAGTGCTACGTGGAGGATCTCCGCCTGGAGCTTACCAGTTTGCAGGTCATTATATACTGCAACAATTCTTGTTTTGCTTGAGTAGGTTGGTGCGCCTACAAGTGAGTCGATACTATTTCTCATCGTTGGGTGCGACTAGCATAATTGGCCTCATCTTAAGGTCTTGTCGATGTCAAATGTGAACTTGAGCGATAATATCCCGGCAAGTAATTTGAGGGAAGTCCTGTTTTAGAGTGCCTTGAGTTGGGTCGGTGCATAGACTTGAAATTGGTGCGGAGTAGCAAGTGTTTAACACTTGTTGAATCTAGTACGACGTTGTTCAACCCTATGCACCGACTCAACTCAAAGAAACTCTAAAACGGGACTTCCCATCAAAATATTTGCTAAGATATCATCGCTCAAATTCACATTTGACATCGACAAGTCAAGACCTTAAACGAGGCCAATTAATGATAGTAGCACCCAACGATGAGAAACAACACCGACTCACTTGCAGGCGCACCAAGCTACTCAAACCAAACAAAAAATGCAGCAGTATATACATAGCCTGCAAACTGGTATTCAGTCCCAGGCGGAGATCCTTCACCCGATGCCCCTCTGCGAAGCGGAGCCACTCCTCGAGCCAGGGTCCATCGGGCACCTTGTAAGGAAACTCATTCATGTGGAATTTCTCCATGGTTGAGATACACCAGCTCAGGTCGAGGTACACCGGCTCAGGACATTGTCGACGATGGAGCAGGCATCGGCATCGCGAGGCCGGAATCCATCGAATATGATGTTGGCAGGTGGTGGTCCAAGTTGATCGCCACTGCCACCGCCGGGAGAGGATGCTTGTCTTGATTAGGGGTAAGTGGTTCCGCTTGGAACCTAGAACCTACCCTCGGATACAGGTTCTTAATTTTTTAGAACCTGGAATCTACCAATCAAAATCAAGAACCTGGAACCTACGCTATCACAGATTTTGGAACCTACCCGTCAAAACCAAGAACCTAGAACTGACCTTGTCACAGATTTTGGGATCGATTCCAAGTTCCAAGAGGTTTTTTTCCTCTTTTTTTGTTTCATTTTTAGTTTAAAAAAAAAACGATAATGAACATGGTACACATTTACATAAATGATTGGCAAAATTAGGATCCCTTGGTTAGGAAAATTGTCTAAATAATATACAAAATTGACTACGTGAAGCATACCATGCAGCAGCAAGGAGAAGTTGCCTCCTGTTATATAATCATTTATAAGGAGCTTCTCATCTTTTGAGTACTAATATGCACAAACTGGAATAAAAATCTATTTGTATAGGTTTTTGTTTTTAGGAATAGATTTGAAATAGAAATAAAAAAATAAATAAAAAAATTGCTTCTTTTTTTTCTTAGAAACAACTCAAGAAACAAACTTTTTTTCGCTCTTATTTCTATCTTTTTCTCCTCCTCCTCTTCTTCCCCCAGTTGGTTGCTAGCCTCAGTGATGGCTTATTGATTGGCAATCAGCTAGAAGGCCCGACCTCACCCCCAGCAAGGTTGCTCGGAGCTCACCGGCACCGATGAGGCCCCCTGGAGCCTCACCCAGCAACAGCGAGGCTCAATCTCGCTAGACCACGGTGAGGTTAGCATTGCTTGGATTGGGGAGGCCGACCTTGTGGTGACCGAGCGAGATCGAGCCTCGCCGTTGCTGGGTGAGGCTCCAAGGGCCTCATTGGTTGGCGTTGTTTCGGTGGGTGAGGCCGACCTCATGGTGGCCGAGTGAGGTCTAGCCTTGCCATGGCTCGATGAGGTCACTTCACAGAGCCATGAAGAGGCTCGAGGGAGGCTAGCTAGGCACCCCCAAGGTCGCCGACCTCACTGGCTCTTGTTTGGCCAATTGCTAGCCGGCCATGGCCAAGGTTGGTGATCGGCTAGAGGGAGAAAAAGAAATAAGAAATAAGAAAGGAAAAAAAAGATAAATGTAATAAAATTATTGATAAATTAAAAGAAATTCTAAATCACAAAAATATTTGAGATCGTACCAAACGCATTTTTGTTCCAATAATAGAAATTATGTACAGTTACTAAACGCCTTCAAATACTCATAAATTCATATGAGGAATAGAAACAAAAAAAAAAATTGTTTTTGAACAAAAATCATTTTTAGAATAAAACTTTACCATACACACTCCTTGCAACTTAGCTTCCAAACTCAAGTTGGTCTCAAAATTGCCATCTTAAGTTTGAGGTGGGATGTCAATGTATATTCAATATACTGTTTGTTTATAGTAGTAATGTTTATAGTAGTAATGTTTGTAGTAGTCACACCGGTTCTATGTCTTAGCCGTCCAGCTTCTTGTATACTTGAAATAGAGCGAATAACTCTCGTCTCATTTTTTCTATCAATGAAATCATAGATCATTCCATGATTTATCAAAAAGAATCCCTCTCTCTTAATGACTCTTCTTAGGGAATAGAATCTGTTTTCTAGGAGCTCAGGGGAAGGTAGCAAAGAGAAGTAGAGCCGCGGATGCCCAAGCAAGCGAAGTATAATAAGCCAAAAATGATTCCGCAACTAGGCCCCTTCAACTACTTAAGCGCAAGATAGGAGATAATGGAGGAGCATACCAGAAGAAAAGAGGCGTTCTAAATATTTTTAAATTTTTCAAGTGTTTCACACTAAATAATAAATCAAATCATAAATGCTGCATAATTTACGAAACATCAAAAACTGAAAGTAGAAAAATGTATAAAAGTTGAAGCGGTTGAAATCTGCCTTTTCAACAAAGTGATAAGCTGCTCATGAACAAAATGGAAGGGCATATAATAACCGCTTTAACGTGGTTAATTTACATTAAATTTCATATTTATTTGTGTAACTTAAAATAGGACCTTAATGTATATTTCCTGCATAAAAATAATTAGTTTTACCTTAAAAAAATTATCCGAGCTTGAAATCTTATATTACTAGACAAGTCCTAAAACTTGCAACAATAAGGCATTTGAGTCACAACACTTATGTTTCATGCATTTAAGTCCTCAAACATGCAACTTTAATGCACTTGAATCTATTCGTTAACTCTATCAATTGTAGATGGAGAGAAAAGTTCACACGGCTTTTTTTTTTTTTTTTTTTTTTTTTTTAAATAAATCTCATAACCATTAGTTAAAAAATATGCCACATGATTCATACTTACAACTAGAATAAAACTTGTAACAAGGGCAAATTAGGTACATGTTACGAACTTAATTACCACCACACTTCATTTAACTTTATTGTCAAAAGAGAGTGAATCCTAATTAGCAATGAATGCACCAGGGCAACATACGCTTGCCATGAGATTAATGAGAAACCCGAACTTTCATGTGCTTTTATAAGGACACCAATTTGAGAGGATAATTGAAGATACCCTCAACAATTGAAGATAATTATCCTCTCAAATTAGTGGCCTCATAAAAGCATATGAAAGTCCGGGTTTCTCATTAATCTCATGGCAAGTGTATGTTGCCCTGGTGCATTTCACTGCTAATTAGGATTCACTCTCCAGCACAAGTGCAATCCCAAGAAGAAACTTAATTAAGGCGAGCAGAGCAGATGATTTGACCCAAAATTATTCGCTTCCAAATTGGTGATCTCAACTCTCTTTCGATGTTTTACTAAACCTTAAAATTCCCCTTCCGTGAACACAAAAAGATCTCAACTCTTCATACGAAGAGTTTGAAGAACTTTTTAACTTCAATGAAGATCTTTTTGTGTCCACGGAAGGGGAACTTTCAAGGTTTAGCAAAACATCGAAAGAGAGTTGAGATCACCAATTTGGAAGCTAATAGTTTTGGGTCAAAACATCGGCTCGCCCTGATGCAGATCCACAGAAAAAAAAAAAAATTGGCTCACTAATATTTCAAACAAACAACTTTCATGTGTCCACTGTATATGCTGGTTAGTTTTACTTTACAACATGTCTAAATCAATTTAAGCTCTTAAACTCGTCTACACATCAAATATGTTCTCTTTCTACGTGCTCATCGCTAAACTCTTAGTTCCAGATCGTAAGGCTACATTGCATCCAAAGAACTCTAGGACAACACTGCAGTTACTTTAAGACGATAACTAAAACAGCTTAATATTGCCCTACACAAATGTTGAGTTGACCGACAGAGGCATGAGCAACTTTCAATTACTGGAATAAATAAGAGATCGAGATTGATCACCTTATGTGCCTCTAATTTTTAATTATTTTTTTTCATTTTTCCTTTATTTTTAATCTTTTCTTTCCTTCTTCTAGTCTTCTTCTTCTTCGTGCGTTCTCTGCACGCCCGAAGCTACCTTCTCTCCTACACTCTTTTCCACCGAAACTCATCGACCAAACCGACACCATTTTAAACGAGCCTCACCACCCTTTGTCGCCGGCACCAACACCGCCCGCGCTCAGGCCATGGCCGAGCTGACACCCACCTATATGGATAAGGAGGAAGACGGGACACAACTTGCACAATAATAAGCCCAAATCACGACAATGTAAACTCGAAATGGACGAAACAAAAGCGTGTAAAACAGCAACAAAACACATTTAGCAACGGTGGCCGCCTATAATGGACGAAGGTTCAAGGATAGTCATGCGGGCTTCACTCGGGCATTTATACAAAAAGTTTGCGAGCTTTACGAAAATGTTAAGATTTCCGACTCAACCGGGACTCGAAATGGGACCAGGATTCTCGTAAAACGACCAAAAACAACATAGACTTGACTAAAGACCTACGGGGGCCGGAGGAACCGAAGCTCGTGCGAACGGGCCGGTCACGAGCTGCGGTCCGGCGCCCTACAAAAAAGAGCATGACCTACCTGGTTTAGTTCGGTGGGGGTGCCGCGGCGGACGGTGGCTAACGGAGGGGCCACCTACGATGGCGGAGCACTCTCTTAGGGTCACGCTCTCTGTCTCTCTCTCGAGCTCCCTCTCGCTCCTCTCCTCCTCCATCTCTCTCTCTCTGGGGCTCACGCTCTCTTTTGAAGGCACCCGGCCAGCGCACATGGCTTGTGCCATCACCAGCTCGCTGGGCTGGTCGGTCTGGCCCCGACACGCGAATCGCGCTGGCCTCTGCTGCCGCCATCCTATGCTCTCTCTGACCTGTACTCCTTTTTCCAGAGGCGTGACCGGCGTGAGGATGAAGAAAAACAGCACGCGGGCTGGGCTTGGAGAAAAGGAAATGAAGCTAGGCTTGGCCCAGGCGAAAAGACCTACGGAGGAGAGGAGAAAAGAAAAGGACCGGGCCAAGCCCGGTCCGCTTTTATATATATATATAATTTTCGATTTTTTTGAAAATTTTAATAATTAGTGATAGTAATACTAATAAAATTATTTTTTTCTAGGGTTTAAAAATTAATATCTAATTTTTTACGCGATTAAGTCCTAAATATCCTAAATAAAATGATAAAATTTAGGTGTTCCGCATCTCCATTAAATTATTTTGTTCATCAAATGAAACTATTTTCCCCATATGCCATGACTTATATTCTTCTCCACCTATCCTACATTGTCCCTTGTCCATCGTTGCTCACAATCACTAACCAAAAAAACTATCATTCATATTAACACCATACTTTTGCACACATTCAAATTTTCAATAGAAAGTTAAGGCATCTAAGAAGGCGAGTAGCATCCACTATAATTAGCGATATCTACTGGCATTCATTGTCAGAAATTAAACAGAGTGAAGGGGCTCCAAGCTTCACAAAATTGTCTACGTTTTAACTTGGAACACAACCGACCAAAAAAAACAAAACAAAAATAAATTAAAATAAAAAACTTGGAACACAAAGTTATGAATCATCTTATCTACCAATAACTAATTGCATATGCATTCACAAATGATTCCCCTTGATGAAAGACTAAAATGGCTAAGGTCAATCAAAGATGATATATTATCAAGTTTGAACTCGGCGCTGCAACCATCGAAAGCAAATGCAGGGCTGGAATCTTCTCCACGTTAGATAAACCGGTGAGCACCAACTATTTCACACTTGGTGAATTTATTACAATGTTCTTCGCAGCTCAGCAGCTGCGCAACATAAGGGTCTCTAAAACAAGGGTTAAAACAGGACTTCATGATTCCAACTCCACATATGCCATTGACAATAACTCAAGAGAAGGCAACCTAATGGTAGTACCCTACGAGAAACGGCACCAACTGACTTCCAGGCGCACCAATCAACTCAAGCAATACAAGAACGGCGGCACTACATACATGAACCGCGACTTGGTGGTGATCAGCTCCAGGAAGAGATCCTCTGCGCGGTGCCCCACCACAAAGCGGAGTCAGAAGTCGAGCTTGGCGCGGTCGGCATCATTGTACTTTGAAGTTGGTGATGTGGAACCTCTTCATTGCAGGCGAGGTGCACTGGATCAGGATGCTGTCCAGGGATGGACTGGAAGTCCGAGGGGCAGGTGACGTGATTGCGAGGCCGGAATCCATTGAAGACGAAGTGGGTGGTGGTGGTCCACGTGGACCGCCACTACCTGGAGAGGATGCTGGTCTTGACGATGTCTTTGAGCGGCAGAAACGAGAAGATGTGGTGGATCACGGCATCCGGCAAGGCGCTGATGAGATCCCCAGGGCTCAAAGGAGGAGGAGGTGTTCCCTTGGGTGCGATCCGGCCGGCCGCCGGAGGATCTGCGGTGGATGGCACCGTGGACGGAGGTATCCGCCATGGAATTGAACTTCTAGGGTTTCTGCGGATAATACCGCGAGTTTTCCAGGGACTTTACTTTTAATTTTACCTTTTATACGGTGATTGAGATATTTCGTAAAGGCAATTTTGTATATTAGCATGATAAAGAGAGAAAGAATAAATCGTAGAGAGAGATGAGAGTTTTTCGGTAAATTGACTGGAAAAAAAGGAGTCTATCAGCTAAAATACAAATGAAAATAATGGGAAAATTCTAAATAATAGTCTCAAATGTTCATTTTTTCAAATAAGAACTTGAAATGGATATTGTTTTAAATAAGAATCGTAAAATCATTTTCTCAAATATTAATATAAAGTGGACAAATTCTATCATTCATCATCCCATCATAGTGTTTTTTTTTATTTTTTATTGGGGGGTGGGCGCGAGAGAGAATGTCATTATATTTATTTTCCAAGAAAAGGAAAAGAGAAAGTTTAGAGCATTCTACCTTTCGTCCTCCAGTATACAAGTAGTTTCCATCTTTCGAAAATAACACCTGTAATTGCAAGCTTCTCACCTATAATTTATTGAGAAAAAAAATCACATAAGGGAAATCCAATATCAAACACTCACATGGGTAACCCCACCTTGTTGACCATGTAAGATGTACAAGAGTTCCATGTTATCTTCTCTGTAGATTTGCAGTAGTCTGGCTGTAGGAACCACTTGCCTGCATTCCGGTATGGGTTGGAGAGAAAGCAATGGCAGATATTTGCTCCCCGTCGCCCGAAAGATCGTAATATGCCGGTCGTTGCTTATGGAAATAGGTTTAATTTTCAAACTTCAACAGGATTTGAAAGATCATTTGAGGTAGCTTTCTGATATAACCGAAACTTAGAATTATCAGCAAATAAGAAAAATTCTGCGGAATTGATAAAATATCTCCATGTTAATTTTTTTTCACTTATTTTATTGTTTGGATATGCAAGAATAAAGGCTATTTCAATGCTCTTTTTCGCCCTTAAAGAAAACCAAATCAACAACTCGAAAGCTACAACTTCTGTAAATACAAATACTGCAACACATCAAAACTCATTGTCCTTTTCTGCCCAAAAATTTGGAAATTCCATTATTTTTCATTATTAATAAAAATGCAATAAAGTCCGATCTTTTTGCATTATGCACGTCATACATGGATTAATGGAAGGATTAATTCAGTTTGTCATTTTACTTGTCGTGCACAATTAATCACCACAATTTCATATAATCATATCTCTATAATCATATGCTCTACCACGATGGCACGTCACATTATCAAGTTCCGTAGAGCTTCTCTTTTTCTTTTTCACTTTCTTCTCCTGTTTTATTGAGGTTCATCTTGAGATTTTCATTTGTTCACCTACGTAATACACTTTTATCCCCCAAAAAAAAAAAAAGAGAAAAAGAAAGTAGAACGGAAATGAAAATGTTTCTTTCAAGCTCATTTTGTTCATGTGCTTAACAAAATATCCAATCAAGCATGGTTAAAATTTAAAATGATTTTTATTTAAGAAGATCCGAATAGAAAGCTTCAACAAGTCGAGTTCAGTGGTTAAAATTTAAGATGTTCTCTCCACCTCCCGAAGCCAATTCCGGCTCCGTCTCAACGCGCCTGCTTCTCCATCTTCCTTTTTTCTTCTTCTGGTGGCGTATTTGGTCAACTACCCAATTCGAAAAACCACATTTGGTCGCGTTTTTCCGGAACACCCCCGTCAACGGAAACCGTCAATTAAAAGTATGAATGAGATTTCTCCGTTCAAAGATCAATCCGGCCGTCCACCTCATTTCTGCAGGTGGGTTTTTCATTAATATCATATTTGAGGTGTGATCCTTGATTATATTTAACCCTGAAATACAAGAAAAAAGAAAAGAAAAGATATAATAATAATATCAAATTCAAAATCTTTAATTAGAAATTTTTTCTAATAATAAATATTTCATTAAACAAAGACCTTAAAAAATTTTGGAAAACACTTTCCGGTTCTTTAAAGGGGGAAATTGTTTTCCTGAATTTAAACTTTGGAAGGGAAGCATTTTCTGTTGACTAGGAAAACATTTTCCGTTGACTCATTTTCCTAAATGAATCAAACGCTGGAAAATGAGAAAAACGTTTTCCGGGAAATTGCTTTTCACAAAACAAACACACCCATTATCCGAGCAAATAAAAAAATTCCGTGGAATTGATAAAATATCTCAATGTTAATTTTTTTTTCTCTTATTTTAGCGTTTGAATATGCAAGAATTAAGACCATTTCAATGTTCCTTTTCACTCTTAAAAAAAAAACTCATCCAACAATGATAAACACAGAAGCTATAATTTTTATAAATACAAATATCACAACACATCTAAATTTATTGCGATTTCTACCTAAGAATTTGAAAATTCTACTATTTTTCGTGATTAATAAAAATGCAACAAAGCTCAATCTTTTCGTATTACGCATGACATACATTGATTAATAATGGAAGGATTAATTTGGTTTGTTATTTTACTTGTTGGGCACAATTAATCACCACAATTCTATATAATCATTTGCTTTATCATGATGGCACGCCGCATTATCGAATTTCGTAAAGCTTTAGCTTTTCTTTTTTTGTTTCACTTTCCTTTTCGGTTGTTTTCTTGCCTTGAGAATTTCATTTGTAAGCTTCTCTTGTTCTTTTTCACTTTTTTTTCCAGTTGTTTTCTTGCGGTTTATCTTGAGAATTTCTTTTGCTTACCTTGAGAATTTCATTTGTAAGCTTCTCTTGTTCTTTTTCACTTTCTTTTCCGGTTGTTTTCTTGCAGTTTATCTTGAGAATTTCATTTGTTGTTTTCTTGCGGTTTATCTTGAGAATTTCTTTTGCTTACCTTGAGAATTTCATTTGTAAGCTTCTCTTGTTCTTTTTCACTTTCTTTCCCAGTTGTTTTCTTGCAGTTTATCTTGAGAATTTCATTTGTTCGCCTACATAATACACTTTTGTCCCAAAAAAGAGAGAAAGAAAGGAGAATAGAAATGAAAACTATCTCCTTCAAATTCATCTTGTTCATCTAGTTAACGGATTATCCACTCGAGTATGGTTAAAATTAAAATGATTTTTATTTTAAAAAAAGGCTTAAAGTAACTATGCTTTCTATAATTTGGCTACTTCGTTGATTTGGACACATGTTCCAAAACACAATTAATAATTTTTATTAACAAAATCGATAAATAAGAATAAACATTATTTACAACCATATTAGTCCTTGCACAAAATACTGAAGCAGTGGACTTGCAATGTTGGAGACGGGAAATTTTCTTCACACTTACCGATTTCCAAACGTTACAATAATATCTGCACAAAAGCAATAGAGAATGAGATACTCAATTCCTCCTATTTAACTTGTGATCTCAATATTATCTTGTATAACTATACAATAAACACGGAAATACAGGGCAATTGGGAGATCTGCTAGTTCTTTACATGCATAGCATATAAGCCTCATGGCAAAATAAATAGAACAAGCCAGCCTTACAACCAACTGCAATCCTTTGAAGATGAAATACTCAACTCATCTTGATTGTAGTTTTTGAAACCCTATTTTCTTTTACTTGTTAAACAAATCTCTAGTAATAGCTAAACCGGGATAAACACAATAACACACCTGTTTGACCTTCTTTATTTCCTTTAAGTGTTGAGTGCCTCTCAAAATCTCTACCAGGGCGATGTACATCAAACACTCTTATGGATTTGTTATATCCAGCAAAGATCCTACACATGAACAGAGGATGTAGATTGAAACTTTAATAGACTTAAAACGCTACAAGCCCTACGTAAAGAGATTAGCTCCAACAAACTAAGTTATTTATGATAACCACAAAAACCACTAAGCAACCAAACAACGACATTCCGAAATCCGGGTAGCAGAGCATAACCAAAACCACCAAATGCTGATTTCTTTCAACAATAGAAGGTAAAGTAACGTAAAATTTCAAACGAAACTTTCAAGGGGAATTAGAGTGGACCATTGACATGAGGGAATTTAAGAGTCTTCAAAATTGAATGTTAGCCTTACTTGTTCCCTGCAGGATTGAATGCAATTGAAAATGCAGCTGTAATTCCATCCACAGCATCATAAGCCCTGTATGTGCAATGTAGCTGCAATATCAAGTGTAAGAGTCAATAAAATTTCCTCTATATTCCAAGATCATTCAAAACGAAGTTACACGAAGAAGATTGGAAAGAAGAAGCTAAAAGGTATGCAGACAATTGCTATAAAGCATGTCTAAATGTGAAATGAGCTCGGGTCCATGACTTCAGTATAACCCTAAACGATTATATGGCTTCAATTAAGTCCCCCTGAGTTCGAAACCTCTAAACCGAACAATTTGACTGGTCCACTAAGAAGATCCCGCATACGAATTGGATGATCACGAGTAGTTGATGCGAATACACAGCTTACTGGGTCTGCAATATGAAAAGCTTCCATACTCAATTCTAGCTGTGGCTAATTACCAGAAGAGAAATTACCATAGAAGAAAATATAACCATGATAAGTAAAAGAAGAGTAAAATGTAACAAGAAGACCTGTAGCAGACATGTAAGGGTACCAACAGAAATCATAAACCGATTCCCCTTCCGTCACAACAAGATTCGCTGCAAAGGAATCTGCAATTAAAGAGAACTGCATAAGACATAGACCCATAGACTGCCCATTATCTCGATTGGTGAATGTTTGGTCATAGATATTTCATGCCGACAGTCTCAGCGGTCCTAAAGCTAACATCTTTCAAGCTATTCGAACACACAGAAACAAACAGATATCCTGAATGACCACAAAATGCCTTGTGAACCATGATTTGACGAGCTCGCATTTGCGCTGTCGTCACCCCCGTACTCTGGTCTGATCAGGACACAGTCCAATCAAAGCACCACCAAACAACGCAACATCTCGTGATCTAATAAGACATGAGAAGGAACAGAAAAACCAGAAAGCACTCCCCAAAACAAACTTACAAGGCGAACACACGAAGGGTATTGTCCTCCGAACTACTGAGAAGGCAAGTCCCATCAGGCGACCTGACGAAAACCCAAAAAGAAAAACAAGCAAATCATCGCTCCCAAAGCCACACCCCTACTCAGGACAAGAAGAACCCAGAACCCATCATGGGAAAACGAAAAATTTACGCACCATTTGACGCCCTTAAGAAAGTTGTTCGGCTTCTGGTCAGTTCCGAACTGCTTGTGGAAATGGTAGGCTCTTTGAGGAGGGACGTCGAACCGAATCATGGGCCACGAGTAGTCTTGCTGAGCGGCCTCCGCGGGTTCGTCGGGCGGGGTCAGTCGATGCTGCTGCTGCCCTTCTTCTCCTTCTTCTTCGGCCATCCTTGCGCCGGAAAGGGCGTGCGTGCTGAAGAGCCGGCGAGCAGGGGCGGCGAGACTTCCCCTGAGTTCTCGCCGGCGAGCTTCGGCTCCGGCGACGCTTCCCCTCTTTTCGAGTTCGGGCGAAGGGAAAGAGGGAAGCCCTCAACCCTTTTTGATTTGAGAAATGAAAATAATAAAACGGGAATAAATGATAATTTCACGAGTATAAACTAAACTCGGAATAAATACAGAACAAAAAAATATAAATATAGTTTTTGTACAACAGGAGAATTTAAAAATAACATCCGAAAGCTTGAATTTTTATTAACCAGTTTTAATTATATGATGGTTAAATCCTAATATCATATAATGGCAGAGCTCTTGGCCATGGATTTTAATTCCCATGGATTTTTATCTTTTTATGAATTCTATAGCCAAAAGAGCTTTAAAAAGATGACGAAACATAACATACATTTCAGTATCATTGACTTTTTATTTCATCCACTTTAGTGTGACCGTGCTAAAAAATCAAGCACTTATTTATCTAGTAGAGTGAGGTGACTTCTACTTAGAGAAATTTTGGCCACGCCGCTATTTGGGATTATACAGGGCCATTGGGCTTTCTTTTCTACTAGCTCTTTGCTTGGGGAATGAAAAGCCATTGCTTGGGGAATGAAAAGCCAATGAGGTCAACACATTCATAGCCTCCAAGATGACATAATTATTTAAGGGTGTGTTTGGTTTAGTATTCCAGTGGGCTTTCAACTTCTAAAGCTCCTTGGAAAAATGCCGAACCGTTTGGCAACCATTTTGAACTAACTTTAGACCTAATGCTAGTAGAGACTAGTTTTGAATTTAAGCATTTAACTAAATGCTGAAATTTATTTTTTCTTCCAAAACTATCATCACTCATTCTTCAAATTTCTAATTTTGCCATCGTTATTATTTTTTTAAATGTCAAAATAATGCTAAAAAATCACATATATATATATATATATATATATATATATATATATATAAATATATAAATGCTACAAAAACTAAATATATTTTGGTCTTTTTAAAAAGAGTATTTATATATTTGATTTTTTAGCATTATTGCCAAATTTTATATTTAAAAAATTGCATATATTATTTTCTTTTTCGATTTTAAAAATTAAAAATTCCAACAAAGGGTTTGCTCTTTTAATATATATATATATGTATGTATTTGATTTCTTAGCATTATTTTTAAATTTATATTTAAAAATTCGCATACATTATTTTTTAAAAATTTTTAAAAAATTAAAAATTAAAAAAAATTTGACAAAGGATTTGGTCTTTTTTTAAAATATATGTGTATTTGATTTTTTCTTTTTTTTTTTGTATTATCAAACATATAGCACTGTCGTCCAAGCAATTATCTCTTTTAAATTTGCAAAAGGACCTATTGCAAAACAAAGAAATCTCAAGCAAACCCTAGTCCACAATCTTCATTTTCCTAAAATCTGTTAAATTTGGTCGAGGTTGTCGTTCATTAGATAGCCTTTCTCATGTGACAGGGTTATTCCCTTATTCTGCACTCACGTTTTGACGTAAATTATAGGAATTAGTACGTGACCTCGGAGTAACGAGTTCACGGTTTTAGTTTTGCATAAAGAACCCCTTTTAATCATGCATGCTCACTAATTATAGGCTTGGAAAGACGAAATGACTTTAAATAGAGTGCTAAGATAACAATGATAGTGAAGCATAGAAAAATAATTTAATATTTCTAGACGGTAGGGTAATGTAGGGGGAACTAGAGTTGACGGTCGACCTGAAGAAATCAGAGTCTTCAAATAAAATGTTAACCTGACTCGGTCCCCACAGGAATAAATGCAACTGAAAATGCAGCTATAATTTCATCCACAGCATCATAAAACCCTGTATGTGCAACGCAGCTGCAATGTCAACTGTACGAGCCGATAATATTTCCTCTGTTTTTTTTTTTCTTTTCTTTTTTCTTTCATGAGAATTCGAGATGAAGCTGCACCACATCAACATGAACATCCAATAAAACTAGTCGCAGCTAATGGAAAGAATAACGATTTCATGGTTTGTTTTGGTTTTCGAAAAGCTGAACCACATCAAACTGCACAATGCCGTTTAGTTCCGATTGCAAGCTTTTTTGTCGTGAAAAAATCCCCTTGAACCGAAACACTAATATTAACCTCTTTTCTTGAGAGGTTAAAAACCTAATACTGTCACACTTCATCTAACTTTACTGCCAAAAGAGCGTGAATACAAATGAGCACTGAAGTGCCAAGGGCAACATATGGCAATGAGAAACCCAAACTTCCAAATGCTTTCATGAGCACGCTTTATTAAAAGGATGATCCAAAATCACCTGAACATTTTTGGAAGCTCTTCAAAAGCTGTTCACATTGTTGCTGACATCAAGTAGTTTCGACAGAACACCGGCTGAAAGATGAGATTGTCCTTGTCGTGTAGGCAATTTAACCTCGGTAATCAACTTCTCCAGCACAAGTGCATACTCAAAAAGAAACTTAATCAGAGTGAGCAGATGTCTTGACCCAAAACCATAAGCTTCAAAGCTGATCTCAACTGTCTTGAGATGTTTTGCCAAACATCCAAAGTTCTCCTTCCGTGAGCACAAGAAATCTTCTTCATCAAAGTTAAAACGTTCTTTAGATTCTTCATCAACTTGAAACTGCACATAGAAACCCCATTTAAGAAACTTATTTCACACTAGATGTGGATCCACAAGGAAAAAAAAATCAATAGCTCACTAAAATTTCAGACAAACAACTTTCATTTGTCTACTGCAGATGCTAGTTAGTTTTACTTTATAATGAGTCTTAATCAATTTAAGCTTTTAAACCCGCCTAGACATATAAAGCATGTTCTCTTTCTAAGTGCTCATTGCTAAACTCTTAGTTCAAGATCCTAACACAACCCGGCAGCAAAAGAACCTCCAGTACAACACTGCAGTTATCTTAAGACATGAACTAAAACAGCTCAATATTGCCTTGCACAAATGTTGAGTAGATTGACAAAGCCATGAGCAAAATTCAAATGCTGGAATAAATAAGAGTTCGAGATTGATCATCTTTAAGTGCTTCTAAAGTTTGAACTCACTGTTTAAACATTAGTCCAAAGAGGAAGTCATCACAAGCAGCAAACTGAAAGTATCATGATAAAGGAACAAACCTTCAAACATGGGCTGCCAATCAAGTGTATGACTAATTTTTCCAGGCACTGTGAACTTCGGAAATTGTATGCTATCCCGAGAAGGTCCCATCGACTAACTGATCCATGCAGAAATGTGTTAACAACAGAGGACGCGCTCCTCTCATCTCCATGAGGGACATAATCTAAGCACATTGAGCAAGCAACATAGAAAATCTGATTAATACTAGTTTTCATGTTTAGCATGAATATCTAATAACAAACCTACAGTCCATTCAAATACAGTGTCCTTTGACCTTATCACCCAGACATGAAAAGACCGGGAAGGATACTATGAGTAGAAATGAACAAGTGAATCTCTTTATGGAGACATATGCTTCACATGTAGAATTGGTGATGTTGACACCTAAATTTTGGCAACTTGTTTAAATGTTTATTAATTGTACTGGAAAATTAGCGATTAATTTCTAACCCTTTAACAAAAATTTTTCATTAAAATTGCATCACATATAGACATTAAGAGCATTTGTGTCACTAGTTTTAAAATTTATCAATTTTTTTTTAAAAAATTAAAATTAAAAAAATTCGAAATTAAAAAAGAAAAAGAAAAAGAGGGGCAGTCGGGCCGGGTTCGGAAAAGGCTTGGTGCTGGCCCCTTCCTCTCTTTCCTTTTCTCTTTCCCTCGCACTGGGCCCGGCCCAGCCCTTTTTCCCCTTCAGCCCAGCCCGCGCACGAGCTGGTCGTGTCCCTCATGCCGTCCTTCGCGCGCGCCTGCAAAAAAGGAAGAAAGACAGCAACAGCAGAGGGGAGCAGAGGGAACAGCCGAATCAAGGGACGATCGGCTGGAGTTGGTGGTCGCGGATCAGGCCGACAAGGGCAGCTGGCACGGCAGGAGGCCTGGCGCCCGCGGAGAGAAGAAAAACAGAAGACAAGAACAGAAGAGGAGAAGAACAGAAGAGACCGAAGAGAGGGAGAGCTTGGGCGAGAGAAGTGGTCGAGAGAGGGTGGAGAGCCAAAGAGAGGCTCGACCGTGCACGGGATCTCGCTTCTCGACCCCCTTCTTCTGGAACTGTGAGAAACCGAGAGCTGAGGAGAAGCCGAGAGGAACACAGAGAGAACCGAGAGGGAGATTGAAGCGAGAGATATCCGAGAGAGTGAAGTCGAAGGAGCGTTTTGGCTGCCATCGGTCGTCCGTTCGTGAGTTGCTGTCCGTCGCAGCTCTTCTCATTGAACCAAGTAAGTCTTGTCTGCTCATGTATGCTCCATTTTTTGTAAGGCGTCGGATCGGAACTCGCAGCTGACCAGTTCAAGCGAGCTTCGGTCCCATTGAGCCTCCATTGATGTTTTTGTGCGTGCTAGTATGCTCATGTAGAAGCCTAAGCTTGATTTGAGTTTCGATCGAGGGAAAATCTTCTCGTTTCATTAGTGCAGACCATGCGTTCGACAAAATGCCTTAAAAAAAACGGAAGAGTAGCCTGCGTTTTAACGCCGAACCCACTCATTTTTGCCCCCGTGCTTGCTGAATCCTCGTTGCCTTGCCTGTATTCGTTGTGTTTTCGAGCGGTTTGCGCGAGACATTTGCATGTATTTGAATCGACGAAACTTCTCGTTGCGTCGGAAATGGGTTAGTGGTCGCCGGAATAGGTAGCCGGCGATGGCCAGCGCCGGTCGAGGGCGATGACCAGTGGGCGGCAGTGGTCCCGTGGCCGACGCCGGTTGCTCCGGCCGGCGTTGATGTATGGTGCAGAAGGAGGCTTCGGGCGGAGAAAAAATTCGTGGGGAAGAAGACCATAGGAAAAAGACAAATAAAAAAAGCAAAAGAAAAGAAAAGTAAAGAATAAGAAAAAAAAGCAAAACAAAAAAAAAATAGAAAACTTTAAAATGGCAAAAAGTGGCTTCGGAAGGACCGTTGAGCAGAAGATGGAGCAGCAGAAAAGACAAAATAGGGATAAGACTAAAAGAAAAAATAAGGGAAAAATATATTTAAAAAAAATAAAAAAAGAAAAGATAATTTTTTTTATCGGATGTGGGTCGGACCTGGGCTTAGATGGGATCAGAGGACTGGATTGGGTTTACCTGATCCAATCCCGTTTTCCCGAATATAATAATATTAAATATTAAAATATATCAAAAATTCAAAAAATTTCAAAAAAAATATCAAAGTAATAGATTGTATCAAATTAAGGCAAAAATGACATCTATGAAATTTTATTAATTTTATAAGGTCATTTTTCCTAATTTAATGCTATCTTGATATTCTATAATCATTTTTGTAAATAATTTATTTTGCGTAGATTAAAATTATTTAAAGTAATTTCATGCATATTTAAATTCTCATTTTGCTCATGGGGTCCTATCACAGGGCGTGATAACAAGGCCATGTAATTTTATTTGCCTGACTTGCATCGGGTTTTCTTTTTCTGTATTTATTTTCAAGTCATTTCAATTTTTTAGATGTTTACTTGTGCACCGCTTTTCATTAATTTGAGTGGAAATTTCTCTTTTAAATTATGTTAGGCTTAGTTTAGACATTAAGGACCTACAAAAATATTTGCATGGACACTTAAAGATTTTATAAGAATTATAAGTAGTAATAAATATTGTGTGGCCATTTAGATTAACAACTTTACAAGTTAGTAGTATCACAAGAGTGCTAATAGAAACATTGGTGTAAACAAGTTTTAGTTCCTATAAATCTCTGGTTGCGTAGGAATCGAGACAACACTCTCGCGTCTTGATTGGTTTCTACCCAATCCCAATAGGTCAGTGGCGACTCCTAGAATTACATGGGTTGTCAAGAACTAAAATATAAAATCCAACGTCTCGCGGTATGGGCTTGGGAGAGCCCGTCCCTAATTTAGGACATTAGTCCGCCTTTTTGGGCAAATACCCCTAAACATGCTTCCTTTTTCTTTGAATGGAAAAAGAGAGGTCGTGACAGGTGATAGAATCTTCGCCTGAAGCTGGATACCAGTTTGCAGGTCATGTATATACCGCCACAATTCTTGTTTTGCTTGAGTAGGTTGGTGGGCTTGCAATTGAGTCAATACTGTTTCTCATCATTGGGTGTGACTAACATAATTGGCCTCTCATCTTAGGGTGGGTCTTGTCGATGTCAAATGTGAACTTGAGCGATGATACCCTGGTGAGTATTTTGAGGGAAATCCTGTTTTAGATTCTCGAGTTGGATCGGTGCATAAGCTTGAAATTGGTGCGAAGGAGCAAGTGTTTAACAGTTGTTGAATTGTTGTTCAAAGTCTATGCACCAACCCGACTCAAGGACTTTAAAAGAGGATTTCCCCTCAAAATACTTGTTAGGATATCGTTGCTCATGTTCACATTTGATATTGCCAAGACCTTAAGACAAGGCCAATTAATGATAATCGCACCCAACGATGAAAAATAACACCGACTCACTTGCAGGCGCACCAAGCTACTCAAGCCAAACAAGAACTGCAGCAGTAGTATATACATGTCCTGCAAACTGGTATTCAGCCCCAGGCGAAGATCCTTCACCCGATGCCCCTATGTGAAGTGGAGCCACTCCTTGAGCTGGGGTCCATCGGGCACCTTGTAAGGAAACTCATTCATGTGGAATTTCTCCACGGTCACAGTCATGGGTGTGACTAGCATAATTGGCCTCTCATCTTAGAGTGGGTCTTGTCGATGTCAAATGTGAACTTGAGTGATGATATCTTGGCGAGTATTTTGAGGGAAGTTCTGTTTTAGATTCTCTTGGGTTGGTGTATAGACTTGAAATTGGTGTGGAGTAGCAAGTGTTTAACAGTTGTTGAATAGACAGCCAAAGCAGCACTCTCTCCCATGTTCAAGTCTATGCACCGACCCAACACAAAAATTCTAAAACAGGACTTCCCCTCAAAATACTTGTTGGATATCGTCGCTCAATTCACATTTGACATCGCCAAGACCTTAAGATGAGGCCAATTAATGATAATCACACTCAACGATGAAAAACAACACCAACTCACTTGCTCACTTGCAGGCGCACCAAGGTACTCAAGACAAACAAGAATTGCAGAAGTATATATACATGGCCTGCAAACTGGTATTCAGCCCTAGGCCTCCTTCACCCGATGCACCTATGTGAAGTGGAGCCACTCCTTAAACCAGGGTCCATCCAAGCTACTCAAGCCCCAGGCGGAGATCCTTCACCCGATGTGCCTATGTGAAGCGGAGCCAAATAAGAACCGCAGTAATATATACATGGCCTATAAACGTATTCAGCCCCAGGCGGAGATCCTTCACCCGATGCCCCTATGTGAAGCGAAGCCACTCCTTTAGCCGGGGTCCATCGAGCACCTTGTAAGGAAACTCATTCATGTGGAATTTCTCCACGGTCAAGGTACACCGGCTCAGGACACTGTCGACGATGGAGCAGGAGTCGGCATCGCGAGGCCGGAATCCATCGAATACGATGTTGGCAGGTGGTGGTCCAAGTCGACTGCCACTGCCGGGAGAGGATGCTTGTCTTGATGAGTTCTTTGATGGACAGAAGTGAGATAATCGCCATGATCACGTGATCTGGCAAGTTGCTCGGACGTGGAGGAGGAGGAAGTCGGTGGCCGGAGGGTGGTCGGTCGATCCTTCGGCACTTGGAGGGTTTCGCCATGGGAATTGAAATTGTAGGGCTTTTTCTCTCGGTGAGCGGTGCGGCCCTTTTACTTTATCTCGTTTTATTTAAAAAAAATATATTTTTTCTTTTCATTTTTAATCTTTGTCATAACTTTGCTCCATGACCAACCTATATGGTCAATACTCAACAAAATTATGTAGTTTTATTTTAAATTATTATCAGCCGAGGACTTGTGAGCTGAGCAAGACAAAGGCAAGGAACAATGAACGTCACTTGGCCCTTTTTATTTATATAGTTTTATTTTAAATTATTATCTTTTTCCTTCTTTTTTTTTCTTTAAAAAAAAATCATCATAACAGCATTTTATGACCCATCTAAGCGTAGATGATCCCAATTGTTAAAATAAATTGGGGGGATCAAAATTAAACTTAAGTAATTGACAAAATTTATGCTATGCAATAAGTAACCCACTCAACATTTCTCTCTCTCAAAGTAAAATATAGATGCAAGTTCAACAACATAGTAAGATAAAAATATCCCTAATTTCATATGTTCCCAATTCTCTTTCCACCATTGACTCTATCACGCATATCTCCGCACTTGCCACGGAGCCCTCTCAACCTCCGACCATACTTTGTAGTCGCATCACTCCAAACTAAGGCCGGCAGTTTTTGACATGATGCATTTACATTGGCATCAAAGTAAGCGTGCTTGGTTGAAATTTAATCAATATTGTGTCACGAAGGGGAAGGGGAACATGTTTTTTAGCCTTTCAATGCTTTTATCACAATCATAGACTGGTTTAATTAAACAACTTAATATTTATGCGGGTGAATATCACATGCTTAGATACATTTTAGACATGTAAATAAAACGTTTAGTCATGTTTTTGTGCATGTAAAAGGAATTAATATCTTAAACTTGTTAAGCCTCATCTAATTTGGACTTCAATGATATGTCACTAAAGATAAACAATCTCATATTGAGGTCAAACTAAATTCGATATGACAAGGAAGAACAGAAAAGACAGGAAAGGAGAAAAAGCAAATGATAAATTTCATACTTCTCCACTCTCCTAGCTCGCGCATCAAACACCTTTACATAGAGTACCTTTTCTCTACGACAACTGAAAAGTGGCAATAAAATTGCTCCATTAAAGGAACCAAATGACCAATTCGGCTATGCAAATTCTGTGGTACGGAGGCAAAACTTTCTTCCTGATTCTCGAATCCCATTTACTCTCCACTAAAGGCTCTGAGAAAGAAACCAGTGTTGCAGTTCAGAGGCTTATCTGCCAAAGAGAGCAAGTTGACAATTCCTTAACAAAGACCATTTCTATTGGTTATGTTGTCACAAGGAAACATCTGTTAAGCCAGAAAGCGTATTACTTGCTGCGATTATGTCTTTGTGCAATTACATAACGAAAGCTTTCACACTGTTGGCTGCGGAATCAAAAGCGAAGCTCCAGATTGAGAGATAGTTCTCATCACCTGCAAAAGACGATAATACAAAAGCGAAGCTCCAGAATGAGGCGGGTATATTATTGTAACTCACTAGAGATCAAGAACTCTGGTTAGAATTCATTAAACCAAGATTTGCTCTCTCTCCCATTCTAAATGATCTCGTGCATGCTGTGTCTTTCTTTTAAGTGCTTTCTACTTTACTAATTTCCATGTTCCAGACGGCGTCATGAGTTCTTTTTCTCTCCAATGGACCTGCATTTTCAAATTCATTTTTCATTTTTAGTTTCACAAGCTTTCGATTCTTCCTTCGGGTGGATGATTAGGGGAAAAAAGAAAGCAAAAGCCTAGACAAAGGGGCAAAATTCTCACTGTTCATGGGTTTCAATTTCTTTTCTCTTTAAGTGAATTGAAAGTAGTAGTCTTTCTCATTTTTGTGCATTCCTTGTTTAGTTGTTGGCAGCATCTGTTGGACACTGAATTCCAATTTGTAGTTATATTTAATTAAGATTAACATCCTTCCTTGAGAGGTTCATATTTACAGCTAAAGGGAAAACTTGAAACAAGTGCAGAATAAATTCACGTTAAAAATCTTATACTGTCATACTTCATATAATTTTGCCGTTAAAAGAGCGTGAACAAGAATGAGCAGCGTAGTGCCCCAGACAACATACCCTCGCCATGAGATCAACAAGAAACCTGGATTTTCTTATGCTTTTATGACGACACCTATTTGAAAAAAAATGATCGAAGATAACCTCAACATTTATGGAAGCTCTTCGACAGCTGAGCACATTTCGGCTCATAGCATGTAGTTTTGACAGACCGGCGGGTTGAAGACTTTTTGTCCATATCGTAGGAACAAATCAACCTTGTTAATCAACTTCTTCGGCACAAGTGCATCCCCAAGAAGAAAATTAATCAGGGCAAGCAGATGTTTTGACTCCAAATCATCTTTAAAGCCGGTGATCTCAACTCTCTTGAGATGTTTCTCCAAACATTCAAAGTTTCCCTTCCGCGAGAACAAAAAATTTTCTTCATCGAAGTTAAAACATTATTCAGATTCTTCATCAAACTCAAACTGCATGTGAATACCCCATTTAAGAAACTAATTTCAAATTAGACATGGATCGTAGGAAATAAGAAAATCATTGGCTCACTAAAATTTCAAACAAACAACTTCCATTTGTCCATTGCAATGCTAGTTAGTTTTAACGAGTCTCCATCAATTTAAGCTCTTAAACTCGTCTACACATCTTCTCTAGACATGTTCTCTTTCTAAGTGCTCATCGCTAAACTCTTAGCTCAACATCTTAACTCTACATGGCAGCAAAAGAACCTCCAGTACAACACTGCACTTACTTTAAGACAGGAACTCAAACAGCTTAATATTGTCCTGCACAAATGTTGAGTAGACTGACAGCCATGAGCAAATTTCGATTGCTGGACCAAATAAGAGTTCGAGAATGATCATCTTTATGAGCTTCCAAAGTTTTAACAAACTGTTCAACAGTCATGCATAGAATAAGTCAGCAAAAGAAGCGAACTGAAAATATCATAGCAGAGGCACAAACCTTCAATGGGGGGAGGGAGGTGAGGTATATGACTAATCTTTCCAGGAATTGCGAAAGCATGTATGTTATCCTAGGAAGGTCCCATTGACTAACAGGTGCATGTAGTATCAGATTCCGACATTTTTACAATGGGGATGGCAATTCCTCCATCTCCAAAAGGGGCAGAATCTAAGCACATTGAACAAGCAACATAGAAAATCTGATTAATACTAGTTTTCATGTTTAACATGAATATATAATAACAAAACTATAGTCCATCCAAATACAATATCCTTTGACCCTATATCCCGCCATGAGAAGACCGATAAGGATACTACAAGTAAAAATTAACAAGTAAATCTCTTTAATAATTGAGACTATTTACATATGCTTCTCATGTAGAACTTGTGATATTTGAAGGCTCTGAAAATTCCAATAGTTGATCACATGAGATAGAGAACCTCATTGTTGACTGGAGCTTCCAAGTTAATCCATCCTTTGCCATCTTAAAATATTGTGAGAATACTTGGTAAGATGATAATTGAAAACAACCTAATGTGATGAGAAAGCATGAACCAGTTCTGTCTACCTACGATGACTAGTTCCATTACTCATTTTTATATTTGCAGATAATTACATTTTCTCTATAAATTGAAAGAATGAAATTTCAAGAAACCTTTCCAATAATCTCTTCATGCATTTTACTTATGAAAACCGAGGCATCTAGGAATGTTGCGGTGAGTAGCATCCACAATAAATAGCAATACCTAGTGGCATTCATTGGCAGAAATTGAGCAATCCATTTATCAAAAATTAAACAGAGGGAAGAAGCTCCAAGGTTCACAGTAATCTCTTATGTAGAAACTTGGAATGCAAAGTTACGAATCACCCTAGCCAATAACTAACTACACATGAGTTCACAACGATTCCCCTTGATGGAAGGCTAGAATGCCACAGAGAACTGAGGTCACTCAACCGGGCCAACATACAGCATTAAATGGTGCTACTCACGGACACCATTCAACACGAGCATGTCTTATGAAGGGAAAAAATATACTGAGCTCATACCTGCAAACACCGACTGCCGATGGTGATAATAGGAACTCCGAGCAGCTGCTCAAAAAGTTCCTTTAACAAGTTGCAGCACATCCTCTTGCCACCAGACAAAAATCCAACATGGCTTCTACCAAAGAAGATACGTCTCAAGTCTGAACACAGAATCATGAGGCCAATACCCTGATACCCGCAGCAACAGCAAATACGGGGTTCAAAGTTTCTGCGTGTTAAAGAACCCGGGGTGGAAGACTACCAACTCTTTCATACTCGTCAAATCTATCTTAATGTTCTTCACGCCCTTGCAGAAATCTAACACAAGGGACTCTAAAACAGGGCTTCCCCTGACAATTCCGCATCGTTGATTCACAAGAACTCAAGACAAGGCCACCTAATAGTATTGCCTGATGAAAAAGGGCACAATCTGACTTCCGGGCGTACCAACCAACTCAAGCAATACATGAACTGCGGCAGTGTATACAAGAATGGCGACTCGAGAGGCAGACACATGCGGCACCCCTCCGCCATCAGATTTGATCTCACAGTTACCCAAAAAGATTATTATCTGATCATCCTTCATCATACATTAGTTACAGCCAATTAAACTGTGACCGAGACAAACTCAAACTCTACTTTGTGCATCTGCCCAAAGTTATGCACAAGTCGGCATAGCTTGTTACAAAAAGCGTGAGTTCAACATTGCTAGATCACTGCAGCTAATGGATTTGCCTGGTCATCAATCATCGAACATTTTCGATCCATGAAAATTATAATATAGTTTTTAAGAATTCACATAGTTTTTAAGAATTCACAAGAATACTGTTGCCATTTTTCATGGGGCACGGCCTCAAGATCAGCACCACCATTTTCATCATCCATGCTACTAGCTGCAGAATCAAAAGCCAAGCTCCAGATTCAGAGGCTGTTCTAATCACCTGCAAAAAGACGAGAATATAATGTAAACCAATGGCAATAGTAAATTGTTGAGTTGATCATCAAAGAAAAGCAGAACAGACTATGGCTGCTCAAACTAGCAACAAAAAATTCATGATGGCATAATCTTAGCTGGCTGAAGAACTTGGAAAACAGGGGATATCTTTTCGCCACGAAAATGGGAAAGCTGCTTGGGCCCTAGAAGATCCTCCGGTGGGACTTTGAAAAAAAATTAAAGAACAAGAACTAGAAAAAACCCTATGGAGGATCTTCTAGAACCCAATACTTTGATTGAAATGGCACAATCAGCAAGTCATTCAACAAGGCGAAGTGAAATATGCTGTAAAGCTTTAACAGCAAAAGGTGGACGTCCATGATACCCCTCAAATGAAATACTCCATCATCGCCCTCAGCAACTTCAAGTCTTCAGTGCCCCGAAGAAGAAGCGGCCAGTGGTAGAAACGGGTGAAAAGAGAAACCATTTACTGTATCCGCATTATAACGGAAGACAAGGAAATATTCATCATCAGGCAAATTAAAAACAAAAAAACACAATGCCCATAAGGGGACCGGAAACTCTTGAATTACAAAGTATCAGACCTGATGCAGCCTGAAAGCCTGAAATCCACTGGCCAGTTTGTCACGCCCCGATCCTTCGAGCACGCGAACATCCCACTCTGGTCGATACAAATGCGACTTCCCAGGACACGTCACCGACCCATTCATTTTTATATTACACATGCGGAAGCGAAATAAATCCCCTGACAACATTTAACTTGGGATAGAAAAGCAGGCAATCAATCACAACCAATCATGCTTTCTATAAACACATAGGTTTATATACAACACTGGATTGTCTACAAAATAGACAGGCTCAACAACTAGGGAACTGTCCTATGACCAACTTGTCAGACACGTTCACCGATTCTTCAGCCTCCACCTTCCGAACTCCGGGACTTCGGTCCTCCACGACATCATCTAGGGACCTGAAATATTATCCCACAACCGGGATGAGACTACGTCTCGCGAGTCCTACCCTCTAAAACTCAATTAGGAAGAAAATACGCCTCAGGGCGCTCTAGCCACACAAATAGGATAGAAGGCTTACCTAGCCTCAGTCCCTTTCCTGCACGTCAGTACAATTCATATTCAACAATACTCGCACAAGCTGAAACTACCGACATACCCATCGGTCTATCAATTCAGTCAATCCGATTGATATCATACGATCCACACATCTATCAATTCATATCATCTATTAAACCATACCATCTATTTATCCATCAATACAATTACGGCTCGCACAAGCTGATATATGGATCGTTGCTCTCACAAGCTGATAAACGATCATTGCTCTCACAAGCTGATATATATATAGATCGTGCTCGTACAAGCTGATAAAACGATCTTAGCTCACCAGAAGCTGCCGCAATATTCAATATAGTATACTATAGCTCACCAGAAGCTACCGCAATATTCAATATAGTATACTATAGCTCACCAGAAGCTGCCATATATATATATATGTATATCATAATTGCTCGCCCAAGCTAATACATATATATAAACAAATGCTCGCCAAAGCTGATCATTCAATAATAAACCATAGAACTGGATATTCAATCCAATAACAACCAACGATTCAACTAGTCATACAAAGCAATTACGGTGCTAAAAGCCAACACCGGGTATTTTCAAGTTAAATACCACAACTTCATCAATATCATTCAATTCCACACTTTTGGAATTATTAACCATAATCATCAATCACTCAATTTCTCAATTTAAACATACAATTAACACAAACCGACCGCCTTCTTTGCGATCGGTCACGAAATTCTAACGAATCGCCATCCGGCATAATTTTCGAAATTATTAAATAATTAAATTTAATTCCGAAAATTAAATAATTAAATATTATTTTATAATAATATAATTTAATAAAATAATATATATAAATTCGAAATAATTATTTAATTAAAAATAATTAATTAGGGCTTAAACAAGATTACACTAATTTAATCATACAATTAGCCCTAATTAAACATCCATTAAGCTAATCATACAACTAATCTAATTTACATTAAAATAATCTAATCTAACCACCTAAACCTAATTAGACTAATCTAAGCACCCCTTAAGCGTCATTAACTCACTAAGCAAGAATTAGAGGATAAACTCACCGGTTTTGCGCGCCGGTGAGTTCACGGCGACCCCGACACCAAGGCGGTCGATAAACCCCAAAGCGGCGACACCAACGGAGGCCGGGAAGACACTGAAAACGGGCCTCGAAGACCTCACGGCTTTCTGGTTTTCTGCTTCTGATCTGGGCTGAACTGCAGAGAAGAAACCAGCAACTTCAACGGCGAAAACGGGCCGATCGGAGCTCCGGCAAGCGGATGGTTGGCAACCGGTGGCTCCCGGGGGTCTTGGGGATCTTGTAGGAGGTTGGGATGGGCAAAGGAAGGGTCGGAAAGGGGCGAAACAGCAAGAAAACGCGGAACAGGCGGAGCAGGGCGGAAACAGACGGTCCGGCGAGCGACAGCTTCTCTCAGGATTTCGGGAAGACCGGAGAATCGTTCCGGCGAGCGGCTGGATGCTCCGGAACGGGCTGGATGTTCTGGTCAGGGAAGTGGGTGGAGCGTTCTCTGATTCATCCGGGAAGTCGACTTTTAACTCGAATCTTTGACGAAAGGTCGGCTGGAGCAGAAACTGGAACGAGGAGAAAACAGGGGAGGAAAACGGCCGACGATGGCCTTCCGGGCGTGCGACGATGGAGGGGCTGGTGAGCTCGGTTCGTCTGGTTTTTGCTGAGCTTCTCTCCTTCAACAACAATGGAGAAAGCCAAGAAAAGAGGAAGAAGATGATCAGCTGAAGAGGGGGCCTCCTTGGTGGCTCACTAGAGCTCAACACTTGTCTAAACCTCATTTGCTTTGCCCCCACCATGACATCACATGACATCATCCACTCTCTCTCCTCAATCTTCCTCCACAACCTTGCCAATAGGTGCAAAATAGCTCTCCCCCCATGGCATACGAATTTGTTACATTTCCCTCTTCAATCTCAATCAATTTCATCCAATTCTCAACTAAACACATCCAATTGAAGCCCAATTAAATCCATTAAGGTATCCTCATCCGTCTCATGACTTTTTCCCATCAAATGATCCAACTTGCATCCCGAAGATTCAATCAAAAACGGCCCTCTGACAATTCCGAACAAAAACGGCCTTACTTTGCTTTTCTGCCAAAATCTCGGTTTGTAGAAAAATCTTCTGGAGATGAATCGACATTCCTAAAATGAATTGTGACTTGACAGGACTTCCAATTTCTGTAATCGGGTTCAATTTCACGGTTAAATTCAATCTGGCGCGACTTTAGCGCGTCCTAATCTACCGGGTAGCTTTTAGGAATTTTCGGTGCAATTGACCTGTGGTTGATTATTCTCAAACCACAAAGTGCATCTTCGACACATTGGCGACTCTCGATTGTCGTAGAAATCTCGAGGTTTCAAATACGGACACAGGGCACCAAAACGATAGAGAAATCGGTTTAGTGCCGATCAACAAGAATTGTGCAATTAGGTGGAACCACCCACACTAAATTACATGGTTCTGTTGAATCGACCTATCTCCGGTCTCTAATCGGTCTGTGCGGTAATGACCCTTGCAGATTAGTACGGTCGAGCAGTCGTTTCCTGGTCGAATTCTCAAGTCTATTGCGTTTAGATTCCTTAACGGCTTCACCTGATAGACTAGTTATCTCGTGAGTGGCCAACTCAGAGAAGAAAGCTATAGACGCGAAGATGAAATGCCCGACTTATTTAATTGAAACCAGAATTGGAAAATCGGGATGTCACACAGTTTGAAGATCATATATATGAACAAGACCATCCTGAGGGCAAAGACTGTCAGAAAGAGTAGACAATTGATGAAATAGTTCACTGTAAATATAAAACCAGCACAATACCTTACCGCCTGTACCCAGATGTCGACCTAGAGGCCCAACATCAAAGTATATCTCCCAGTTGGTGTCTTCACATGATCGATACAACCTATACAAACGATTGAGGGACAAAAAAGTCACTTGAGAGAAAAAACTTTGCCTTAGGAAAGGCGTATCACCAGGAAATATTCCACTTTCTCATCTAATGACCCTAAATTTCAGCAAAAATATGTTTTTCGGTTAGATGGAAAGAGGTGCTTTGCTAGCACTAGAAAACAACACTCACTTGTAGACAACATCAACAGCATTGCGAACATCCCAGCACATAATAAAAGGGTCCTACAAGAAATTTAAGTGGAGAGATTGTCAGAGACAGACATGCTTACCCACGATTCCCGAATGTTAAGTCCATCCCAAAACACTACAGTCGTTTTCGCACAAATTAAGAACTTAGACTGTGTTTGATCACAGGATAAAGGCAAAATTGATTCGAAAATATTTGTGCATTATAATTGGAGAGTGACTAGATATAAGAATTAGATATGTTCTCCTATCTTATCCGGCTTCACCAATTAACCCACATCCCATATTAGCAAGTGCCTTGTTGCTTCTTAGGTCACTCTGCCTGGAAGAACAGGGCAGAATCATGCACTCTCTCTCACTCTCTCTCCCTGCACCCCCTCCCCCGCGCGCTCTCTCTCTTGTCCTTTCTTATTGTATTTTATATCTGGCTCTATACTATCCAATCTGATAGAATTTGCATATGCCAAAGAGGACAACTTAAATCCTATTACCCTGTATAAAAACCAAAGAACATTCAAGCAAGTCTAAGACATGAAAAGGGGATGCCTTTCCATGATGATCACTAACAGTAGCAGATGGAACAAATTTGCACATCTTAGAGGCAACAAAGAAGTCAATCACTCAACGTCACAAGGTAATTGTTCCAGCTATTCCTCTGATCAATCAATCACAAAAACTCTGGAAATGTCCAGATAAAATGTTTACATCACATGCCATTGGGAGAGAGAGGGAGAGGGAGATTGGTAAAGTGTCATTAAACATATTGCCAAGAAAAGAAAAAGAGAAGGTTTAGAGCATTCTACCTTTCGCCCTCCAGTATAAGGAGTAGTTTCCATCTTTCAGAAACAAAACACCTGGAATTGCAATATGATTACCTAAAATTTCTTGACAAATAACCATCACATAAGGAAATCCAATCATCTGGCACTTACATGGATGACCCCACCTTGCTGGCCACGTAAGATGGATAAGAGTTCCACGTTATCTTCTCAGTAGATTGCAATCCTCTGGCTGTACGAACCTGTTGCCAGCAGCTGGAGAAAAAGCAATGGCAGGTGTAATACCTGCACAAAAGCAAAGAGGGTGAGATACTCAATTCTTCCCTTTTATCTTGTGATCTCTATATTATCTGGAATCATTGTACAATAAACATGGAAATCCAGGGCATTTAGGAGATCTGCTAGCTCCCTTTACAAGCATAGGACATAAGCCCCATGGCAAAATAAATAGAACAAATCAGCGTTACGATCAAATGTAATCCTTTCAAGATGCAACGCTCAGTTCTTCTCAGCTTTAGTTTTTGAGATCCTCTTCTATTTAACTTGTTAAACAATTCTCAAGTAATAGCTAAACTGGGACAAACTTAATAATGCACCTGTTTGACCTTCTTTGTTTCATTGAAGTGCTGAGTGCATCTCAAAATCTTTACCAGGGCGATGTACATCAAACGCTTATGGTTTTGTTAAATCCAGCAAAGATCCTACACATGAACAGAGGATAACCGCAAATTAAATCATTTAGGATAACCGCAACCACTAAGCAACCAAACACCAACATACCAAAATTTGGGTATCAGTGCACAATCTCTATCACCGAATACTGATTTCTTTCGACACTAGTAGGTAAAGTAATGTAAGGATTCTAAAAGAAAATTTCTAGAGGAATTAGAGTGGACTATTGACATGAGGGAATTTAAGAGTCTTGAATGAATGTTAACCTTACTTGCTTCCCGCAGGATTTACTGCAATTGAAAATGCAGCTGTAATTTCATCCAGCCTTACTCACGTCAATCCCCCCTCAACCGCCGGCAAGAAGTTCGAAGGGATCTGTGGCCATTGGTGGACAGCACATCCCTAATGTCGGCATCATAAACCATGTATGTGCAACATAGCTGCAATGCCAAGTGTATCAGTCAATGAAATTTCTCGGTTTTTTTCAAAGGCAATTAGAAACGAAGCTGCACGTAGAAGATTGTAAGGAGAAGCTAGGGGTTATGCAGACGGCAGAGTTGCTGCAAAGCATGTCTAAGATGTGTGATAAGCTCGAGGACTACAACTTCACTGTATCCCGAAACAATATATGGCTCCCATAAAGTCTCCCCAGAGTTCTTGAAAGCTCTAATCTAAACTTAACAAATCTGACCTGTCCAGTAGTAGCATCCCAGACATGAATCGGATGATCACGAGTAGTTGACGCAAATACAAAGCTAACTGGGTCTGGAATTTGAAAAAATTCCAAATTCAATTCTAGCTGCGGCTAATTACCAGAAGAGAAATAACTATAGCTGAAAATATAACCATGGTACAGAAAAGGAGTAAAATTTATCGAGACAACCTGTAGCAGACATGTATGTGTACCAACAGAAATCATAAACCAATTCCCCTTCTGTCACAACAAGATTTGCTGTAAAGGAGTCTGCAACCAAAGAGAACTACATGAGACATAGACTACCCATTATTTGGATTTGCGAATATTCTGTTGTAGATATTACTCGCAAATAGCCTCAGCAGTCCTAATGCAAGCATGTTTTCAAGCTACTTATACACACAGAAACATGACCAAAAAATTCCTCGAGACCCCGTACCTGGATCAACATCAGACGAACTTGCATTTACACTGTTGTCACCCCCGTAGTCTGGTCTGACCATGACACAGAGCAATCATAGTACCACCAACATCGCCACATCTCATGAAAGAATAAAACGTAAGAGGAACAGAAAGAACAGTAAGCACCACCATTGTCCCCAAGCAAACTTACAATGCGAACACACCAACTGTTTTGTCCTTTGAACTACTGAGAAAGCAAGTTCCATCAGGCAACCTAATGAAAGCCCAGAAGCCGCGCCACTACTCAGAAAAAGAACAACCAAACACCCATCAAGGGAAAACGAAAAATTACACACCATTTGACGCCTTCAAGAAAGTTGTTCGGCCTCTGGTCAGTTCTTAACGGTTTGTGGAAACGATAGGCTCTTTGAAAAGGAACATCGAAGCGACTCGCAGACCATGAGTGGCCCCTGCGGATTCCCGTGAGAGATGAGAGTGTTTGGCGAGCTTCGAGCACGAGCTGTGAGACTTTTCTTGAGTTGTCACCCGGCGAGTTTTGGCTCCGTCGACCCTCTTTTGAGTTCTGCAAAGGGATGGAGGAAGCCCCTCACCTTTGTCTTGCGAAATGAAATGACACAGGAATATGTGGTAATTTCATGAATATAAACTAAACTCGGAATTAGTCCTGAAAAATGTCTTATTTGATAAGAGGATAATCTAAGAATTGCATGATTGAATTTCTTTTCATGTTATGTTAAAGTTTATATATAATAGCCATCTCGATGATTGTGGAACAAAAATTCATAGCTACAGGCCACGAACTATTATTAACAGTTTTTGAAATGAATTATAATTATCAATTATGATAAAATTGCTTTAACTAATTATGATAGTTAATATCTTGATTATTTAAGTTTGAAAATTGAGTTATCTTATGACTTGAATTTCATTTAATTCAATAGTTTAATATTTAAGAACTTAATTCTAGTATGGTTGACTATATACTGAGCATCGCACTTTATTTAAAATAAAACACATATTTGTGAAGCATGGACAAATTATTGACCAAAGGATCAGCACAGAAAAATGACTTACTAATTCTGCTTATGATTTTGCTTTATAATATGAAACTAAAAAAATGAAAAAAAGAAGAAGATATGATTCGACGTTACTTTATTTAAATTTTCATATGTTTCTAGTATATCACACTAAATAATAATTCAAATCACGAGTGCTGCAAAATTTACAAAACATCAAAAATTGAAAGTAGAAAAATATATAAGAGTTCTTTTGGTTAGAAAAAAAATGTATATATAAAAGTTGAAGCAGTTGAAATCTGCTTCTTCAACAAGTGATAAGCTAGTGATGGGCCATAAGGAAGGGGATATGATAAACTGCTTTAATGCCGATAGGTCATATTAAATTTCATATTCGTCTGTGTAAATTAAAATAGGTCTTAAAAACATATTTCCTGCATAAAGATAATTAGTTTACCTTAAAAGATTAGCCAAGCTCAAAATCTTATGTACGATACCTTTTATCAGATAATTACAAGACAAGTCCTAAAACTTGTTACGATAATTTGCTTGGGTCTACAAAACTTACATTTCGTGCATGTAAGTCCTTAAACATGCAAGTTTGATGCACTTGAATTTTTTCATTAGCTCTATTAATTTAGTGGACGAAAAATGTCATGTGACTTTTTTCATTATGTTAGTATCTCGTGACTGTCAATAATAATAAAAAAATGACATGTTAACGTCCAATAAAACATGATGGAGCTAACAAAAAGACTAACGATTTCACCATTTATTTTGGTTCTCCAAAAGATGAACCAAATCAAACCTTATAATACAGTTTACTTACGAATACAAACTTTTTTGTTGGGAAAAAATCCACTAGAACCAAAACATTAATACTAACATCTTTCCCGAGTGGTTCATAGTTACAACTCGAATAAAAAAAACTTGAAAAAAGAGCAAATTAGATAAATGTTTAAAACCTAATATGTCACACTTCATGTAACTTCACTGTCAAAAGTGCATGAATACAAAACGAGCAGTGCAGTGGCCAAGGCAATGTACCCTTGCCATGAGACCAACGAGAAACCCAAACTTTCATATGCTTCTATGTGAACAGCAATTCGAAAGGATGATCGAACATAAGCTCCTCATTCTTGGAAGCTCTTCGACAGCTGAGCACCATTTTTCTCACACCAAGTAGTTTCGACAAATTAGCAGCTTCAAGGTGTTTTTGTCCACGTTCTGTGGGAAATCTAGCCTTGATAATGAACTTCTCCAACACAAGTGCATTCCCAAGAAGAAGCTCGATCAGGGCAAGCAAATTTTTCGATTCAAATATATTAGCTCATAGCCAATGATCTCAACTCTCTTGAGATGTTTCGCCAAACATTCATAGTTCCCCTTCCGTGAACATAGAAAATCTTCTTCATCACAGTTAAAAACGTTCTTCATATTCTTCATCAAGCTCAAACTGCATGTAGATATCCCATTTAAGAAGCTTATTTCACATTAGATGTGGATCCACGGGAAAAAAATAAATTCATTGGCTCACTAAAATTTCAAACAAACAACTTTCATGTGTCCATTGCAGATGCTAGTTAGTTTTACTTTATAATGAGTTTTAATCAGTTTAAGCTCTTAAACTCGTCTTCACATATAAAACCTGCTCTCTTTCTAAGTACTCATCACTAAACTCTTATTTCAAGATTCTAACGCTACATGGCAACAAAAGAACCTCCAATGCATCATTGCAGTTACTTTAAGACATGAACTAAAACAACTTAATAATGCCTTGCACAAATGTTCAATAGACTGACAGAGAATTTCAATTGCTGGAACAAATAAGAGTTCAAGATTGATCGCGTTTATGTGCTCCCAAAGTATTAACTCATTGTTTGAACATTCGTGCAAAGAGGAAGTCAAACCAAAGAAGCGAACTGAAAAAATCATAGCGAAGGAACAAACCTTCAATAGAGGGGGAGGGCAGGTCTATGAATTATCTTTTCAAGCACGGTACACTTGGTAGCATGTATGCTATCCCAGGAAAGTCCCATTGACTAACTAGTCCATGTAGTCTCTGATTCTGCCATATTGACAATGGAGATCCCTTCCATCTCCAAATGGGACAGAATCTAAGCACATTGAACAAGTAACAAAGAAAATTAAAGTAATATTTCTTTTCTTGTCTAACATGAATTAAGAATAACAAAATTACATCCCATCCAGCTACAATATCCTTTAATGCTACCTTGCAGCTGGGAAAAGACTAATAAGGATACTACAAGTAGAAATGAACAAGTGAATCTCTTTATAAAAGGAGACTATTTACATATGCTTCTCATGGAAAACTTGTAATCTTTGAAGGATCTTAAAATTCTAGTAGTTACTTACATGAGACGGCGAACCTTGACATTGACCTAAGTTTCCAAGTGAATTTGTCCATTGTCATTGTAAAATATTTTGAGAATACTCTAAAAGATGTATCATGGAAGAGCAGCCCAAAGTGATAAGAGAGCATGACCCGGTTCTGTCAACCTAAGATGACTAGGTCAATTGTTCTTCATCATATTTTCAGATAATTATATTTTCTCTAGAAACTGACATAATGAACCGAAAAATGAACCTTTTTCCATATAATCTCTCTATGCACATTTTCTTGTGAAAATCAAGCATCTAAGAATGTTGCATTGATCCTAGATCTAGTGGGCATTCATTCTCCCAAAAATTGACTCATCCGAGATCCATTTATTGAAAATTTAACAGAGGGAAGGAGCTCCAAGTTTCAAAGTTATATATCATCCTATCTGCCAAATTAATAAATACGTGCACTCTCCAAGATTCCCCTTCATGAAAGACTAGAATGCCCCAAAAAACGGAGGTCACTCAGCCGGGGCAACAAACGCCACGAAACAATGCTAATCACAGGCATGCACTAATGAGATCCCTAGGGCTCGAAGAAGGAGGAGGAGGAGGTGGATTTCTTTCGGTGCCGCTTGGATGGTCGCCTGAGGAGGATTTGCGGTGGACGACACCATGGATGGAGGTCTCCGCCATGAAATTGAAATTCTAGGGTTTACTTGCAGTTTTACACGCCGAGAGTTTTCGAATGGTTTTACCTTCTGTGGTTTTCTAGAAGGTGAAGAATAATGAAGTCATTTGGCCCTTCTACTTACATGATTCGTGAAACATAAAGATGCAAAAGTGAATATTTGGCCCTTCTAATTAATATAGGCACAAAAAAGTTACTAACATGATTGGTCAAACAATAAAGACGCAAAAGTGAATATTTGAGAGAAAAGTTACGAAGTCATTTTTTTTTTTACCAAAAAACAAAAAAAAAAAACTTAGCAAGAAAGGCATATTTTGCTGTAAATATTCTTCTTGAGAATTTAAACTGTCTTATTGCAGGAAAAAAGACAGAATTGATACGAAACTATTTGTGCACTCTCTTTTGGGCATATCCTATTACCCCGCATAAAAACCAAAGAACATTTAAGCAAGTCATGAGAAAAGGATATCTTTCAGTGACGATCATCATTTGCAGCAGATGTAATTATTGTTGATTATTCAAAAACAAAAACTCCACCAATGCCCAAATAAAATGTTTCCATCACAAGCCGTTGCATATGTGAGAGAGAGAGAGAGAGAGAGAGAGAGAGAGAGAGAGAGATAGAGAGAGAGAGAGAGAGAGAATGGCAGTCATTCTATACATTTCCACGGAAAGGAAAAGAGAAGGTTTAGAGAATTCTACGTTTCGTCCTCCAGTATACAAGTAGTTTCATCTTTTGGAAATAATACTGGGAATTGGAAGCTTATCACCTATAATTCCTTGAGAAAAACCATCGCACGAGGGCAATCCAATCACCTAGCATTTACATGTAAAATATTGCGAGAATATTCTATAAGATGATTATGGAACAACAACCTAATATGACGAGAGGTTGCCGCACTTGCCACTCAGCCCTCCCTGCCTCCGACCATACTTTATAGTCGCGTCACCTCCAACTAAGGCTGGCAATTTTTGACGTAATGCATTTACATGGCACCAAGGCAAGCGTGCGGTTGGCTTAATCAATACTATGTCATGAAAGCAATCATGTTTAAACACGTGAAGTAAACATGCGGTCACGAATCTTCAATTTGTTAATCATAGTAAGGCATTTAATAAGCTTGTCATATTTGGGCTTTTAATGATATGTCACTAAAGATAAACATGTCATGTTGAGGTCAGACTAAATTTGATAAGACGTAGGAAGAAGAAGATGAGGAGAAAAGGCAGGAAAAGAGAAAAAGCAAATGATAAATTTCATACTTTTTCATTCTCCTAGCTTGCACATTAATCACATTTACATAGGGTACCTTCTCTCTCTATGACAATTAAAAAGTGGTGATAAAATTGTTCCATTAAAGGAACCAAATAACCAAATTAGCATTAATACAAGGGAAAATTCCAAATAAGGACCTGAAGTTAACCAATTTTCTCAAATAAGGACTCGAAATGAACTTTGTGTTAGATAAAGACCTAAAATGGATCCATTGTCTCAAATAAGAACATGAAGTGGTTGAATCAATTCCAAATAAGAACCTAAGCTTGCTAGTCAACCAAATATTCATGTGACATTTCCGATGATCGGAGTTTGGGCAATTTTGTCCAACAAAAATATAGGAAAAATTAACAAATCTTAAAATAGAAAAAAAAAAATCATAGGTTTTCTACAGTCTCTCAATTCCTTGTACCCATCCTCTACAAAGTCAAAGATCAAAGTTCTCCCCATTCCTTGTACCCATCCCCCATAAAGTCAAAGACCCAAATTCTCCGCCGTTAAGGCACGTATTCAAAAACAAGAAGAAAACCACATGCTTCTTTCTTTGTTATGGAGACCCAAATTCTCCGCTAGTTGAGCAAGGCGACGAGTGATGAGAATCGAGTCGCGATGATGATCGGGTAGTGATTTGGTTAAGGAGCAGCAGGGGAGAAGAAAGAATAAAACGTAAATATCTAAATGAATCACCTAAACTTAATTAAATTATAATTTTCCATTTTTTTTCCAATCACAAATTTCTGACAAGATTGCCCCTATTTTAATCACCAGAAAATATTTGCCAGTGAACTAAGGTCCTCAATAGAGATTAATTGATCATTTTGGGTCCTTATTTGACACAAAATTTACTTCGGGTTCTTATTTGAAACAATGGGCCCACTTCAGGTCCTTATATGACACGAAGTTCACTTTGGGTCCTTATTTGAGAAAATATATTCACTTCGATTCCTTATTTGAAATTTTCCCTTAATACAATATATGGTTAATGCTACTAATATATCTAGGCCAAGGCGAGGCTAGCCTTGCCGATGGCCAGGTAAGCTTACCCAACCATTGGCGAGGCTGAGCCTTGCCCAAATCTAGTGAGTTAAGCATCATCCTATATTTGCCGAATTAATTATGCATGCACCGTCAATGATCAGCCACAGCCGAAGATCCTCCACGCGGCGCCCCAGTGCGAAGTGGAGCCAAAGATCGAGCTTAGGGCAGTAGCAGTGGCGGTACTTGAAGTTGGTGACGTGCAACTTCTTCAGCGTGGGCAAGGTGCATTGGCTCAGGACGCTGCCGTCGAGGGAGCGAGCGTTGCGATTGCGAGGCCGGAATCCATCGAATACGAGGTGGTTGATGGAGTTTTAGGTGGACCGCCAGCGCCTGGAGAGGACGCTGGTCCTGACGGCATCTTCGATAGGCAAAAAGGAGAAGATGTTGTGGATCATGTCATCTGGCAACAAAGGAAGAGGAGGCCGGTTTCCCCCGGCACAATTCGGACGGTCGCCGGAGGAGGATTTGCGGTGGGCAGCGCCGTGGACGTAGGGCGCTGCCATGTATTGAAATTCTAGGGTTTCTGCCGATGTTCCCCCAGTTTCCAAGGATTTTTCCAATTTCTTTTTCCCTTACTTTCTATTAGATCTGATTTCCTTCTTTTTTTATCAAAAGAAATATTTTTATTCAAAACAAAACCAATCCTAAAAAGTCACAATTCTTTATCGAACTTTTTTCTCTTCCGGTTCTTTATCAAGCATTTTGATTTGCAAAAGGAAATAATAGGGGATTAAATAATAATCTCATGAAAATAAACTAAATTAGAATAAGCACGGAAAAGATTCTTTTTATTCAATTAATAGGATAATCTAAAAATAACATCCGCAAGCTTGAAACTCTTTTTAATCAGTTTTAATTACATAATAATTAAATCTTAATATCATATTATCATTTATTTCATTATAAATTTGATATGTAACTTACAGTTTACTCACACCTAATGATAATCATAAACAGTAATTAATAGAACTATATAATTATTTCGGGTGATTATAAGTTAGTCAAGCTATCAAAAAAAAAAAAATAAATTAATGTGCAACCATACAAATCATGAATTGTTAATAGTCTGTGCAATAAATTTATTATTGATCAAGTATAATAAAATCACATTAATTAATTATGGTAATTAACATCTAGATTATTTAAGTTTAATAATTGATTTATCTTATAATATAACTTTCATTTAATTGGGTAATTTAATATTTGATAACTTAATCCAAGTATGGTTGCTTATGTACCTAGCATGCACTTCATTAAATTATGGAAAAACTAATCATAATATTGGCATGAAACTAAATTAAAGGCTTCAAGGGTTACATAAGGACTAGTAGGGGATGTTAGGTTCTTACCCTTGAATCTACCCATTGACATGCATGCTTGCTTTGACCCAAATTTTACTAAAGTGAAAGCAAGTTATGTTTCGAATTGAGCCGAAACTTATTGGTAAAATCTTCATTTCTTTTTACGCACTCTTCATTGCTGATCACGAACCTACAAGTTCACCAAAGATGGCATTGCTCGAACAAAAAGTCAGTATTCTCATTAAAAAAAAAAAAAAAAAGATCCTCATAGACACATAATTATTGAAAATTAATAATTAAAATCCAGCTATTTTGGATTTAAAAATCTAAGCCATTTCAAATCTTAATGACATATAATAAAAACTGAAAAAAGTAGCATGTCCTGTCGTTGGATTTCCCAGTTTGTTTTGGTTTTCAAAAAATTAAACTAAATCGAATCGTGAAATGTGGTCTAGTTCTATCCGCAAACCTTTTTGTTGGGAAAAAAATCACCTCAAACCCAATTAGACCACAAAAAAAAAAGGTTATGTTAAAATTTGAGTTTTAATTTCATTTAGACAGAAAAGTACTTGAAGTTTGTGTTATTTGAATCAAACACGAGTGAAGGAGCTCATAAGTTTTTGAATAGTGCAAGTAGTCGCTTCACTTGGAAACAAGGGGTCGTGCTGAAACTAAAATCAAACTCTAATGCTGTCTATGTAGTAACAAGTAGATACGCGAAGATTTCAAAATGCAGATCATTATAGACAGGATTTGCTTAATCTTTCAAAGTTGCAGAAATATGATACCTCTAAGTTTTCTATTTTGCTCGTAGAAGAAGAGAAGGCTGAGCAATATCGTAACCAAAACAACCTTTCATATGTCGATAATTCAAGACACTACCATTAACCTCTTTCCTTAAGAGGTTCATATTTACAACTAAACTAATATTGTCATAGCTCATGTAATTTTACTGTCAAAAGAGTGTGAACAAGAATGAGCAATGTAGTGCCTAGAGCAACGTAGCATTGACATGTGATTAGCAAGAATCCACCAAGGACACCAATTAGAAAGGATAATCGAAGATAACTTCAGCATTTTTGGAAGCTCTTTGATAGCTGAGCACATTTCGGCTGACACCAAATAGTTTCGAAAGAACAGCAGCTTGATGATTTTTCTGTCCCTTTCGTGAGTGCAAATCAGCCTTGATAATCATCTTCTCCAGCACAAGTGTATCTCCAAGAAGAAACTTAATAAGGGCGTGCGAGATGTTTCGATCCAAAACTATTAGCTTTGAAACCGATGATCTCAATGCTCTTGAGATGTTTCTCCAAACATTGAAAATTCCCCTTCCGTGAAAATAAAAAATCTTCTTCATCATAGTTAAAATGGTCTTTCCATTCTTTGTCAAGCATATACTGCACAAAGATACCCCATTTTAGAAACTTACTGCCTCACTGAAGTTTCAAAACAAAAAAAAACTTTCATTTGTCCACCACAAAAGCTAGTTAGTTTTACTTTATTTTGAGTGTTAATGAATTTGAACTCTTAAACGCGCCCACACAATAAAATATCTCTCTTTCTAGATGCTCATCATTCAAGTATAAGTTCAAGATCCCAACGCTGCATGGCAGCAAAACAACCTCCAGTATAATGCTACATTTATTTTAGGACATGAACTAAAACAGCTTAAAGTGGCCATGCACAAATGTTGAGTAGACTGATCAAGTTACAAGCAAATTTCAATTACGGTAACAAGTAAGAGTTTGAGATTGATAATCTTTATGTACTTCTAAAGTTTTAACTCACTATTCAAACATTCATTGAAAATGGAAGCCAACACAAGAAGCGAACTGAAGATAGTATAGCAAAGGAACAAACCTTGAATACATGTAAGCCATTCAGGTGTATGGTTAATTTTTCCAGGAACTCTGAACTTCCCAGCATGTATGCTATCCCGGGAAGGTCCCTTTGAGTAATTGGTGTGTGTAGTGTTAGATTCTGACATTTTGACAATGGAGATGGCACTCCTTTCATCTCGAAAAAGGACAGAACCTAAGCACATTGAGCAAGCAACAAAGAAAATTTCATTAATATTTTTTCCTGTCTAAAATTAATAAAGAATAACCAAACTACATTCCATCCAAATATGTTGAAATGAAAAAGATAATTTGTTTAAGACTATTTACATATGCTTCTTGTATAAACTTGTGATCTTTGAAGGATTTGAAAATCCTAGTAGTTGGTCACATGATAAAACAACCTTATTATTTCCAAGTGACTCTATCCATCTATCCATTGCCATTATATGAGATGATTATGGAACAACAACCTATAGTGATGAGATAGTATGACTGGTCCTTTGAACCTATGGTGACTAGGTCCCTTATTCCTATAATCTCTTAATGTATTTTTCTTGTGAAAATCATGCGTCTAAGATCGTTGCATTGATATCCTATCTAATGAACATTCATTGTCCCAAAATTTGAGTCATCCTAGATCCATTTATTGAAAATTAATAGGAGGGAACGAGCTCCCAGGTCAACAATAGACATCATCCTATATTTGTCTATGATTCCCGTGATGAAATACTAGAATGCCACAAAAAGCCGAGGTTACTTGGCCCGGGCAACAAACATTGCCAAACACTACAGACACCATTCAACCCAACCCGAGCATGTGGTAAAATTATTGAGCTTGTACCTTCAAACACCAGCCACCAATGGTGATAATAGGAACTCTGTGCACCTTCTCAAAAAGTTCTTTCATGACGTCATAACACATGCTCTTATCACCCGGCGAAAAAGTTCGAATGGAAAAAACTAAGTCAGCTTTAACCAAAGAAGATACATCATCAAGTGTGAATATACGGCGCTTCCACATCCCTGATACACGCAATGACAGCAAATGCGGGGCCCAAATTTTCTCCAGCAGAAAGTTATCGGCACCAATGAGTAGCAAGTCTTTCACACTTGTTGAATCTATTATAACGTTCTTTATGCGCCAACACTGCCGCAGCTCGAGGGACTCTAAAACAGGACTTCCCCTCAAGATTCGCCGGAGGAAATCATCACTCAACTCCGCATATTCCATAGACAAGACCTTAAGACAAGGCCAGCTGACAGTCAGGTCCCACGAGAAACGGCACAAACTGACTTCGAGGCGCACCAACCAGCTCCAGCAATACAAGGACGGTGGCAGAATATACATAGGCCGCATCTCGGTGATGAGAAACAGGCAGAGATCCTCCACCCGGCGCCCCGCCGCAAAGTGGAGCCAGCGGTCAACCTTGGGGCGGTCGTCCTCATGGTACTGTAAGTCGGTGACGTGGAATTTCTTCACCGTGGGCGAGGTGCACTGCCTCAGGACGCTGTCGACGAGGGATGGGAAGTCGAAGGAGGATGCGTCGTGATTGCGAGGCCGGACTCCATTGAATGCGAGGTGGGTGGTGGACGTCCAAGTGCAACGCCAGCGCTTGGAGAGGACGCTGGTCTTGATGACGTCTTTGAGGGGCAGAAACGAGAAGATGTGGTGGATCACGGCGTCCGGCAAGGCGCTGATGAGATCCCCAGGGCTCAAAGGAGGAGAAGGTCGGTTTCCTTTGGCGCGATTTGGACGGTCGCCGGAGGTTTCCCGGTGGACGGAGTGCGTCGCCATGGATTTGAAATTCTAGGGTTTCTGCCGATGTTCCCTTGAGGTTTCCAAGGATTTTTCATTTTCATTTTTTTATACACGAGCAATCAATTAGTTATGGATACAATTTGTAATCTATCTTGTTTTTTATTCGTTCCGATTTCCTATCCTTTTTTAAACACACTGCCTTATCCTTCAATTTTTTTTATATATATTTTTCCTATTTTGTCGCTGAATTTTTTTTTAATCGAAACTTTTCTCTTTCCAGTTCTTTATCATGCATGACTAAATAAAGAATTTGATTACAAAAGCAAATTAGAAGATTTCGATGTGAGAAAAGAGGTGGAGGACTACAATTAAAATTTATGCTTAGAAAAAAAAGGTAAATTAAGTAATTGACTTACGTGTTATGCTAACTTGGTCGGTATTTTCTTTTATTTTTTTCCTTAACAAATGCATAAATGGGCCATTTTTGGAAAATACTTTCTTAGAAGTCATTTTCTAGGAAAATGACAATATTTTCTGGTGTTCGGTTAAAATCTGAAAATGTTTCGAAAAATATTTTCTAGTGTTCGATAAGGAAAATATTTTCCGCTCACTAGATTGGCGAACGCGAGCGTCAAGCTCGAGACTTGCCAGATCGATGAGCACGAGCTTGAGATCGACAAGCTTGAGGTTCACCTCGTAACGGCCGATGACTAGCCAAGAAGGAAGAATATGGGAAACAAAGAAAAGAAAATGAAAAAAAGAAAAAAAATGAAAAATGAAAGGAAATTAAAAATAATTCGAATTAAGAAAGAAAAATACTATTTAAAAATAATTCGAATAAAAAAGAAAAGAAAAAGAAGAAAGGGGAGGAGGAAGTGACGATTTGCAGAAGTGTGGGATAAGAGAGATCAAGTAAAGAAAAGTGGAAAACATTTTCCCTACTTTAGAAGACTTTTTTCCTTCCATGGAAAACATTTTCCTCTAAGAATTCATTTTCCGTAAAACGAATGCCGGAAAATCTGGAAAACGTTTTCCCAGAAAACATTTTCCGTGAAACAAACGAGCCTTAGGATAATAAAATTCTAATTTTGGCTGTGTCGGCTCTTCCCAATTTTTCAATTAGGGAGAAAGCGAACCACTGGGCCTTTGATTTGCAAAATGAAATAGCAGGAATAGACTAAAATAAACTAAAATTATAACTACAAAAAAGATTCTTTTAATCGATTCACCAAACAATTTAAGAATAACATCTGCAAGTTTGAAACTTCTTTAAATCAATTTTAATTTTATGAAGATTAAATCCTGAAATCATAATATCGATTCTTCAAATTATAAATTTGATATGTCACTTACTATTTACTTGCAATCATAAACAATAATTAGTAGAACTATATCATAACTTCTCGGTGATTATAAATTAGTCAAGAATTATTACACTTTTTATTATGAAATCTAGGGAAATTTTCAAATAAGGGCATGAAGTGTCATCATTTTTTAAAATAAATGCGATGTGAAATTTATTTCAAATAAAGACATGAAATGCCTCATTTTTTTCAAATAGGATATGGAGTTGACATTATTTAAAATAAAGGCTTAGAGTGATCATGTCAGTCTAAAAAAATATCGAACTCATTGGATGATCAAGAGCACTTCTATCATTTAAATTATTTTTTATTTTCTATCCCTTTTTCTTTCTTTTTTCCTTATTTTGTTTTTTTCTATAAAAACAAATAACTCAAAGAAGAAAAAAAAGGATAAAACTAAACAAAATAAATAAATAAATAAATAAACTAGGTATGAAGGCTAGGCCAGCTCTCTTGCCTTGTGGACACTATCCCATCACGAGTGAGGTGTTGGCCATGGTTGGCGGGGTCTTTGATGTGTGGCAACCCTCACCAACCAGAGGCAAGGGACAATAGGCTCTCACCAAAATCCTGCATGATTACCTCATATATTAGGAAATAATAAAATATATCCAAGCTGCTTACTAATTTTATTTTATTTTTTTTGATAAAATGAATGGTATTTAAAGAGCGTTAGAAAAATCTAATATAACCAAGTTCCTTATCCAAATTCCACTATTCACAGGAGTTAAGTAAATCACTATTATTTTAGTTGATTTTCTAATCGATCAATCATAAACCAATTAGTAATAACTCCTTATTGTAAGTCATTTGTATGTTAAAAATTTGAACCTAAGTTGCAAATTGCTATAATTTTGGGAGAGCCAAGTTAAGTTTAAACTTAATAATCTATTAATTGAATCCTAGATGATGCACGTCGAGGGAAGGTTGCAACAAAAGTCACAAAAGAAGATTGCCGAGAAAGGAGGAAAGCACGAACTCAAGGCCTTGGCTGGTGGTCGTTAGACATGGCTGAGGTGTAGTCGAGTCGCCGAAAGACTCTCTCGCCCTTTGCCACTGCCAGCTACCTTGCCAGTCTAGTCCTCACGACCAACTTCAATTGGGCTGCCCCGTTTGCCGTGCTCTGCCACCGACCTCCGTTCCGTGCTGTTGTGGCAAATCCCAAAGGACGGGGAGGAAAGGGGAAGGAAAATAAGAGGGCTAGGCCGGGGAAGGGAAAAAGATAAAAAAGAAAGGGGCTGGCCCATGCGGGGGAAAGGGAAAAAGAAAAAGGGGCTGGTTGGCCTAGCGCTGGTCAAATTTCAGGTGTGCAAGGCGAGCAGACATAACCCAATCTATCATGCTTGTCCACCGTCCGTTGCCACCGAGCTTGGTAGGGACCCCCGCCAGCACCCCTTTTAGTACCCCATTGGTCCTTGTCTCGGCCAACCGAGGCCGCTACTCATTGGTGCACGCTTGTGCTCGATTTCGAGCATCAGTGAGCCTCCCCTGGTCTCCATGACGTGCCCATTTACAGTCCGTGCCGAACGTCGTTGCAAACTTGGGCCTTAATCGGCTCGGTTTTTCCTTCCCGGACGGTGCCTACCACATGTTCGACGAAATGCCTAAATGAACTTCGTCCGATTGCTTTTGGTTTTCAGTCCATCGTCAGTGCCGGTCGCTCGTCAAATGCGTTTTGATGGATCCCTACAGCTATCTTCCACTTTGTGCGCCTTTATTTTATCGCTTTGTTTTGCTGATAGTCTGGTTTGGCGAGCTTCGGCCTTGCAAAGTCCATTTTCTGTTCTTCCTGGTGATGCAGACCGGGTGTAGGAAGGAAGATAGAAAAAAAAAAACGGAGAATTAGGTTTTTTGGGCGGGCTTTGGTGCCTTTGGGCTTATTGTAATTGTGGTGGACTTGAGGCTATATTTAAATGGGCTTGGGCTTGATATGTGAACCTGGGCTAAAGTACTAGGAAGGGTAAACCATTAGAAAGAAAAAAAGGCAACGATAGTATTCAGCCGTTGCCAAAATGATTATAAAAAAATATTAAAAAAGATAAACTATATTACAAAGAGAAATTAATCAAAATGAAAAGGGTAAAGATAGTTACCCTCTTTGCACAATGGTCATAAAATACAAAAAATCTTGACCAACTATGTCGGACAAGTCATATTTTTTCATGATTTGTTAAAAATTACTCTTTCTTAGCATTTAAACATATCTTAATAATTCTTCAACTTTTTATACTCTAATTATAATGACATTTATACTTTTAGGTTAAATCTATAGATAGAAGTTGCTATATTAAAATGCTTCCATAATTTGTAATTTCACAACTTATTTTTATTTTTAAAAAAATTCTTCAATATCCCTCTTATTCTCGAAGATAATATGTTTTAAATTTTTTTGATTTGGAAAATATTGATATGACAACAAAGTTAAGGGGACTAACATGTGGTGTTCATGTCACAGCCACAATAGCTTGAAAAATAAATAAATTTACCGAAAAGTACTAAAGAGGGAAAAAGTAAAAGAAACAAAAGAGCGGAACAATTGCCTTCGATGGCTTGCAAAAGCTGAAGTCCGCTATGAAGAAGGTTGAGTGAATTTTCTTAGAACTTTTTGCCAAAAAAAAAAAAAAAATCAAGTGATTTGAATATATTTCATTTATTATATATATATATATTATAGCTTATTTTAGCTCTAAGTTTATGTTGATAGAATCAGCCGCATTAAAATACTTGAATAATTAATAAATATATGACTTATCTGTGAAAACATTAATTCAACAACTCTCTTATTTTTGAAAAAGCATCATGATACTTTCTTTTGGAGTATTTTAAATTTTAAGAATAATAGGTGTGGCAGGTACATTAACATGGCCCTCGTGTGGGCTCATGCCACGGCCACAATAATCCAAAACAAGAAAAGGAATAAGTACAAAATAGTGAAAAAGGAAAATTACCAAAAAGAAAAGGATATGATAGTTGCTCTCTGTTAGTAATAATTTTCTTAGGCTCTTGAGAATTATCATCTGAAACTATCTAAATTTATTTCCATTTTTATCCAAAGGTTAGATATCTTTCTTTTTTGAATTTTGAAGATAAATAAGAAGAGTTTGTGGGTCTAGTCTCTGTTCTGATTAAAGCTTTGAGGAAAATGCAAATAAGGCCTAATTTTTGGCTCCATCGCCGTCAGGGGCCACAGGCAAAAGGCTTGAAGAATCCTCCATACAAGGCTCGGATCGAATTGTCTGCCAATCCAACTAGAAAACGTCCCCATCCACGATCACCTCGTCCTTCCGGTCGGGATGAAACCCGAAGCTCAGTGGATTACATCAGTCAATTGCCCGGTGCCATCATCCTTCATATCTTCTCCTTCTTGGCCACAAAAGACACAATCAAAGCCATTGTCTTGTCTAAACGATGGCGTTCCACTCATACCTCTAATCCACATATATCGTTCTCTCCACCCACTAACAGTATCAAATGTTCAAGAGTTTCATTGCATTCATGGACGCGGTGTGATTCCTCTGCATTGCAATTAAGTTGAAAAGCTATTGTTCAAACTATTATTATTACCCTAACCGTAATATGGATAGTTAAATTTTCAGTGACTAAATATTATCTAAATATATGTCGATATGGTTGGCAATATTTAAACTTTTGATTTTTTTTGTAAGAACATTTCCCTTTCTGTATGAAATTATTTCAATATCCCTCCTATTTTCTAAAAGTCACTTTAATAGTTCATTGAGATGTATTTTCATTTTAAGTACATTTATATGGAGAAAAAAAGTTAAGAGCCACCCCATGGTGCTTATGCCATGCAATAATAACTCGACATTCCGAAAAAACAAATCAATAGTGATATAGCTAGTATGAGTACCTAGAGGGGGGGGTGAATAGGTATATAAAAAATTTCTCGAAGCTTGTACGATATTTAAACAATTAATGATTCAATCGCAAGAGTTAAATATCAATCGAGAGACGAGTAAGGGAAAGAGAGAATTGAACACTCGGTTTATAGTGGTTCGGCTTGATTCAAGCCTACGTCCACTCTTCGCACCGACAGCCGATTGGCTGGATTCCACTATGATCAAAGAGATGTTACGGTGTTGATCTTCCTTGATTTCTAGGTGTAGATGATCTACCACACTCACTCAAGGCGTCACCAAGTATATACTCTCTCTGTTTACAATTTCGCTCGAATGAGTCTCAAACAACAATCAAGGATCTTCGTACTGAATTTTTCTATCAATCACACACTTAAAATAACTAGAACGACTTCTTTTTATACTCCTTCATGCCATCATAGCCGTTGGCACTTACCAAAGGAATTCCTCCAATCTACCCGTTGGACGGAATCAATCAAGAAGATCATCCGAGCTATTTAAGGAATCGATGATAGCCCATCAATCTGTTCGCCCATACAATCGGGATCTCGGTTTCCATGAATAGAACATTCCAAGATTATTTCGTCGACCAACGGATCTTCAATCGATCTTAGATAAGAATTAAAGAATCCGAAATGATTATCCAACCAAAGAATCTATTCCGAGAATAGGATCGAATCCTCAACCATAAACCTCGGCTTTGGATTTCCTTCGTCACATCGGATTAGAAAGATCGTCGGTGAAACAGACTTAAGTCTTGAGTCCCGAGTCTTAAGTCTTGGGTCTTGAGTCTTGAGTCTTGAGTCTTGAGTCTCGAGTCTTGAGTCTCGAGAGAACAAAGTCTTCAGACTTTAAACTAACGGTCTCCGAACTTCCAGACTTTAGACTTAAAGAAACGTTTTGTCAGCTTCAAAATATTCTGGAAAGATTTCTCCAACAATCTCCCCCTTTTTGATGGTGACAAAACTTTCTTGAAGATTTGAACAACTTTGACCTGCAAAACATTTCTCAAGTAATATGGCTAACTCATAAAGATTAATAAAACAACCAGACTCTGCATCCACAGAAAATTGGTTAGACTTTCATGAGAAACACCATATAACAACACTTGAATAAATGCGACCAGTCAAGCATCACAATCGACAGTCAATTCAGTCATCCAAGTTCAAGTTCTCAAGTCATACTCAAAAATAAACATAACCAAAAAGGTCAAAGATTAAAATATGAAAGTTCAAATTGATTCTCCCCCTTTTTGTCATCATTGAAAAGGGTGAGAAAGGAGTCATGTCTGCTTGGGAATGCGCACGATCTGGAAATCCCCAATAGACTGGACTACTCCTTCGAGCTTCTTCAGGTCTTCTCTCAGATGAGCTACCTCTTCTCCCTTGGCATTGGCTTGAAGTTGCAGAGCGAGGTCTTTGAGTCTATCCTCCATAGAGACTGAAGATGCTTGTCCAGTGCTCTTCAAAGCTTGGATTTCACGATCCGTAACATATATCGGTTCCGCATTTCCGAAGAATATTCATGATGCTTCGAAAGTCTGAGAATCATCCGTCTGTGTACTTGCATTGACTCTCTCGGATGATGGCGCTTTTGAATGGTCTCGGCATTTGGAATCGATGCATCACCTTCTTCAGGCAATTGAGAGACCTGAACTTCTTCTGGGTCTTCTGGAGATTGTCTTAGATCTTCACTGACAGCAGCAGGAGGTGTAGACCTCTCTTGCTCGCTAACTCCCCCTGTCTCTAGGACATCGAAAGGGGAAGAGTGATGATCATGCTCTTCATTTCCCTTTTCTCCAGAATTGTCAGCAGACTTTTCTTTTTCTCCTTCTTCTTCTTCTTCAACTTCTTTCTCCTTCTCTCTCTGTTCTTCTTCTTCTCTGTTCTGCTGAAGATCTGTTTGATGAGACACAGAACGTCTTGTTCTTGTCAGCGCTTGGATAGTGGGATCTTCATCATCTTCATCTTCATCTTCATCATCAAGGATGAGAGTTCTTCTCTTCTTCTTCTTCGATGGGGCACCCATGGCCTCCTTTCCTTTCCTTTTTGAAGCAGACTGGACTGGAGATTTCACTTTGAATTTCTCCATTGCCTTGGAGAGTTCTTGCAGACGCATCTTCATTAACATTTTCAACCCTACCACCATCTTTTCACACGGTCGATCACAAAATGTATGCGGTAGTTCAATGTTCGGATGTCTCGAAGATCTTGGTCACCGGACCGATAAGGCAATTGTCCTTTGTCTTTTGACAATGCTCTGTACATATGGAAGAGAATAGTGTGCGGGAGAGAAAACTTCCGTCCCGAGTTGATCGCATACATCAACTTTGCTTCGGAAGAGACACGAAGTCTTTGACGTAGACTTCGGTCCGAGACGTTAATCACAATCTTATGAAGCACGATGTTGATGGCCTTCATCCTCGAGTAGGTAATTTTCTTCTCTGCGTCCATATCTTTAACAAGATCCGAGTAGTACGAGCGGTGAGACTTTGATAGGGAGATAGCGTCCCCGTTCAACTCCAACAATGTCCGCCAACATATTCACATCTACCACGTAGACTTGATCTCGAACACTGAATGAAATTCTATTCGCATCCAAAAAGCTAAGATTTGAGTAGAAATAGGCGGTCAGTTGAGCATACCCGTCTGTAGAGTCAGAGCAGAAAGTCTCAAGTTGAAGCAATTTCAACTTTTCTCTTAAGTTCACGTTGATGGAGTCCGGAAGTCAAAATCGACACTTCTAGGGTTTATCACCCCTCTTTTCAACACCTGGAATACACTTTCTCCGATCCTTGGATTTAAACAAATCCATCCGATTTCCTTTCACATTCGCTTGCCACACCCATTCTAGGTTTAAATTCAAGGAACATTTTGTCATCATCGTTCCCGTCAATCGATTTTGTCCCGGCATACGAGGATCAGGGAATGTTCTCAAGAGCCTCCATTGCCCTTCCTTTAGGAGCAATTCCCAATTCCTCCATTTTCCGCAAAAAAAGATACTCATTCCCATAATTTTTGTCCTTAAGGAAGTCATCTATATACTTTAATGAAGTGCCGGTGACTTTCAACGCACGATAAAGCTTATAGATAACGAGGGTTTTTGGACTCTTCTTTGGTCGATCCTCGATTATCTCTTCTTCCATTTGCACCTTGTGGGGCAGGAGATGCTGAATGACGTGGAGGAGAGCGAATCGGACTTTGTCGCTGACTTGGTAAGTCTTCATCCTCAGTAAGATCGAAGTGTGTCGGTCCCTTCTCCATTCTCTGTGGTCCCCTGTTTGCGATTCTTGATGATTTCCTCGAAGACGACATCTTCCTTTGTCTATAGGAGGATTCCTTCACTTGCTTTTCCCAAGAAAGATGACCACTTTCTCGACAATGAACAAAGAGTAGAAACAGTATCGAGAGGAGAGTGCTTTTTAGGGTTTTGAAAATTTGGGGGTAGAATAACTGTGAATTTATATGTGCCTCGGATTTGAAAAGAGAAGTTTAACCGGCACAAGGAAAGTGTACGAACACTCCTTTTTCAAAATCAATAACTGCCAAAAATAACTTCCTCTAAAAAGACAAGTTTTCAAATTTCACACGAATTATATCTGAATAAAAGAACGTACCTTTTCGAGATAAGATAAACAAGAATTAGTACCTTTTAGATAGAATAGCAACTTACGGTCTTTTAGCCATGAATGATTGAGTCTCAGGATTTAGAGTCTTAGAGCTGGTGAGTCTCTAGACTTTAACTTCTTCACGCTTCAAAATGTTGAGTCTTGAGCGGATAAAATCGAATTGATTTTTCTCCAAAGGCTTTGTAAATATATCTGCTAGTTGGCTCTTTGAATCAACAAATTGAATAGAGATTTCTCCATTTTGAATATGATCTCTAATAAAGTGATGACGAATCTCAATATGCTTTGCTCTTGAATGAAGGATTGGATTTTTGGTGAGATTGATCGCGCTGGTGTTGTCACATCTGATTTCTGTGCATGAGTCTTCAATGCCAAAGTCTTGTAGCTGTTGTTTTATCCATAGAATCTGCGAACAGCAGCTTCCAAGAGCTACATACTCTGCTTCTGTCGTTGAGAGAGCTACAGTGCTTTGCTTCCTTGAGAACCAAGACACTGTCCTGTTTCCAAGCAATTGACAAGTTCCAGAAGTGCTCTTTCTATCGACTCTGCAACCGGCCAGATCTGCATCTGAGTATCCTAGAAGATTAAAGTCTCCCCTCTTTGGATACCAAAGACCGATGCTTGCAGATGAAGCAACGTATTTGATAATACGTTTCACGGCAATGAGATGTGATTCTCTAGGATCTGATTGAAACCTAGCGCAGATGCAAACACTCAACAAAATATCAGGTCTAGAAGCAGTAAGATAAAGAAGTGAGCCGATCATGCTCCTGTACAGCTTTTGATCTACTTTCTTCCCTTCTTCATCCTTGTCTATCTTCTGAGAGCATGACATTGGTATGTCAGTCTTCTTGCAATTTTCCAATCCAAATCTTTTGACAAGATCATTAGCATATTTTTCTTGGAAGATAAAAGTTCCTTCCTTCAATTGCTTTATTTGAAGACCGAGAAAGAAAGTTAATTCTCCCATCATACTCATTTCAAATTCGTCCTGCATAGACTTAGAAAATTTCTTGCAAAGACTTTCATTAGAAGATCCAAAAATAATGTCATCAACATATATTTGAACGAGTAAGAAACTTTTGTTTTCCCTTTTTATGAACAGAGTAGTATCTACTTTACCTTTGACAAATCCGTTCTGTAATAAGAACTTACTTAGTCTGTCGTACCAAGCTCGAGGTGCTTGCTTGAGACCATACAGAGCCTTTTTCGATCCTAAAGACGAGTCGGCTTCTTTGGGTCTTCAAATCCGGCGGTTGTTCCACATAAACTTCCTCTTGGATAAATCCATTCGGAAAGCACTTTTGACGTCCATTTGGAATAACCTGAAATTTTTGTAACAAGCAAACGCAAGTAATAGACGAATAGCTTCTAACCTTGCAACTGGTGCGTAAGTCTCGTCATAGTCTATTCCTTCTTCTTGTGTGTATCCCTTGGCCACGAGTCTTGCTTTATTGCGTACGACTTTTCCTTCTTCGTTCATCTTGTTCCTGAATACCCATTTGGCTCCAATAACGCTTTTACCTTTCGGTTTAGATGTCAATTCCCGAGACATCATTAATATTGAACTGTCGAGCTCCTCTTGCATAGCTTCGATCCAGCTTTCATCGATAAAGCTTCTTCTATGCTTTTTGGTTCAATTTCGAGATGAGAGCAACAAACACTAGACTCTTCACGCCTTTTTGATCTGGTGCGGATTCCTTCATTGATTTCGCCAATAATGAGATCTTTGGGATGACTGGATTTGTGTTTCCAGTTACTGGTTGATTTGCTTGGTTGATGATCTCTTTCTTTATTTGAATCTTCATGAGTATCTTGATGATGGACTTCCTGAGTCTGAGATGCTTCTTGAGTTGAAGACTTTGGAAGGTCTAGCGTGAGTTCAGATTCTTCATATTGAGTCTGGCTGGATTCATCTTGCGCTGAGTCTTGGAATTTGACATTCATTGATTCTTCCACGACGGCTTTTCTTGTTATAGACTCGTAGGCTTTGCTTGATGCAGAATATCCAAGGAAGATGCCTTCATCTGATCTTTCTTCAAACTTACCAACTCGATCATTTGCATTTTTCAAAATAAAACATTTGCAACCGAATACATGAAAGTATGAAACAATAGGCTTCTTACCTTTGAACAATTCATAGGGAGTTTTCTCAAGAATAGGTCTTAAAAAGACTCTATTTATAATATAGCATGCAGTTGAAACCGCTTCAGCCCAAAATCGTGAAGAAATTTTACTTTCAATTAAAAGTGTTCTAGCCATTTCTTGAAGAGATCTATTCTTTCTTTCCACAACTCCATTTTGCTCTGGAGTATACGGAGAGGAAAACATGTGATTAAAACCAGATTTATCACAGAATTTTGTAAAATCTTGATTTTCAAATTCACTTCCATGATCTGTTCTTATACTTGAAATAGCAAATCCTTTTTCATTTTGAACCTTTTTAGCAAACTTCTCAAAGTACGAAAAAGTTTCTGACTTACTTGCAAGAAAATATACCCAGGTAAAGCGAGAGTAATCATCTACAATTACTAGACAATACTTCTTACCTCCAATGCTCTGGGTTCTGCTTTCCCAGAATGCATGGAGTGCATAGGTCAGACTTTAGATATGGCAATTTAGGTAGACCTCGAACAAGCTACTTAGAAGAGATTTTGGCTAATTGCTTCTTGTTGATATGGCCAAGTTTTCTGTGCCATAGAACTGCTTCATCTTGAATTGAGATTAAGCATTGTTCTTCATTTGGCTGTACATCAAGGAGGTAGATGTTTCCATGCCTTCGACCCATAAAAGACTGAGTCGAATCTTTGCTAGTTCCAGAACATATGCCTTCTTGAAAGGAGATCTTGTAACCGATATCACACAATGGCTAATGCTTTGAGTAGATTGTAGTTGAGTCCTTCCACTAGTGAGACATTGCTTATTGTGAGATTTCCAATTTTTACAGTCCCGAATCCCACAATACTTCCTTTGCTATTTCCTCCGAAAGAAACTTTTCCACCATTTACTTGAATAAGCTTAATGAAACAATTTGAGTCTCCTGTCATGTGTCTTGAGCATCCGCTGTCAAGATACCACTTTATCTTCTTTTGACGAGAGACCGCATTCAAAAGAGAGTCTCAAGCTTTCTTTGGTACCCAAACTTTCTTGGGTCCTTTGGTGTTAGTAGGATGAGCATTATTAGGCCATACTCTCTTAACAGCTTCCAAACCATAGGACATTCTTTTTCAAAATGATCCCGATCAAGTTACACTTAGAACACCTTAAAGCATTTCGACCTCTTCGACTTTACAAACACTCTTTTGAAATGATTTTTATAAGCCTCTTTTGATGGTCTTTTCTTAATTCTTTCTTTTACTTTTGGAAAATCAATCAAGGGGATTGTTTCCACTGTCATACCTAGACCAGACTTATTAAAGTAAGGTCTTTGGACTGAAAGCACTTTTTCAAGCTTTTCGGATCCTATCGAAAACTTCTTTGAAATATTTGATAAGTCTGTTTTTAAGAAAACATTTTCTTTCAAGAGATCATCTTCTTTTTCTTTAAGAGCAGAAACATTTAGATCTAGACTTTTAATTCTTTCTTCTAAAATAATTTCCTTTTGTTTCAGAAATGAGTTTTCCTTTTTAAGTTCGGAAATTCTTTTGAGAGAAGTCTTGAGACTGAAACACAGTTCATCAATATATTTAGAGACTTTGACAGGAATTTTAAAATTACTTACCTCAAATTCACTGTCTGAGTCTGATCCAGAATCTGAGTCTGAGTCTGAATGTGCCATCAAACATATGTTGGCGTATTCATTATCACTCTCTTCACATTCTGTATCACTCCAGGTTTCAGCTTTGAGAGCCTTTCGAAACTTCTCAGCTTTTCCTCTTTTCTTTTTCAGAAGAGGACAGTTGGGTCTGATGTGTCCCTTCTTTTTGCATTCGAAGCAAACTACATCTTTGTTTGGTTCCTCATCATCAACAGACTTGGTCTGCTGTCTCTGAAAACTTTGTTTCCTTGGGATGAACCTTCGCCTTTTCTATTCGGTTTTACGAATCTTCTTATCATAAGAGCGAGCTCCTCATCATCCATATCATCTTCAGAATCTGCATCATCAGAATCGTCATTTGATTTTAATGCAATAGATTTCTTACCTCTTGGATCTTCGTCTTCATTAATTCGTTCCACTTCGTAAGACCGAAGAGTTCCAATCGGCTCGTCTACGATAATGGCATGATTCTTTGCGTCTCTCTTATTGAAGTCTTTATATGATTCCAATCCTTAGAGAGTCCACGCAGAAGTTTGTTCACCTTCATGGGATCAGAAATTTTTTGTCCTTGGTTCTCAAGACCATTGACAATATCTCGTAAAACGACTAAACATGTCGCTTATAGATTCTCCTGGTTTCATTTTGAAGGCTTCATATTGACCAAGAAGAATGTTAATTCTGGTCTCCTTCACTCGATCCGTCCCTTCATAGGTGATGTGTAATCTATCCCATACTTCTTTTGCTGTAACACAAGAAGATATTCTATTATATTCAGTTGGAGATAAAGCACAATATAAAGAATAAATTGCTTTAGCATCGAGTGCTTGTCTCTTGTTTATCTCTTCTTGAGACATTCCGCTGGCTTCAACAGTTTCTTTCCCTCTTTCAGAGATTGAAGCAGCAGCAGGAGTGATTCCTCTTTCCACAACGTCCCATTCCAGAGGATCCTTTGATCGAAGGAAAGCTTTCATCTTGTTCTTCCAGATGTTGTAATCCTTTCCATCGAAGTAGGGAGGTCTGGTATTGCTTTGCCCTTCCATCAGCCCCGGTGCTAGCATACTAGCCATGGATCTTTTACTCTGAAGTAAAACACTTCAAACAAAGTGAGAACACGGGCTCTGATACCAATTGATATAGCTAGTATGAGTACCTAGAGGGGGGGTGAATAGGTATATAAAAAATTTCTCGAAGCTTGTACGATATTTAAACAATTAATGATTCAATCGCAAGAGTTAAATATCAATCGAGAGACTGAGTAAGGGAAAGAGAGAATTGAACACTCAGTTTATAGTGGTTCGGCTTGATTCAAGCCTACGTCCACTCTTCTGCACTGACAGCCGATTGGCTGGATTCCACTATGATCAAAGAGATGTTACAGTGTTGATCTTCCTTGATTTCTAGGTGTAGATGATCTACCACACTCACTCAAGGCGTCACCAAGTATATACTCTCTCTTGTTTACAATTTCGCTCGAACAGTCTCAAACAACAATCAAGGATCTTCGACTCGGGAATTTTTCTATCAATCACACACTTAAAATAACTAGAACGACTTCTTTTTATACTCCTTCATGCCATCATAGCCGTTGGCACTTACCAAAGGAATTCCTCCAATCTACCCGTTGGACGGAATCAATCAAGAAGATCATCCGAGCTATTTAAGGAATCGATGATAGCCCATCAATCTGTTCGCCCATACAATCAGGATCTCGGTTTCCATGAATAGAACATTCCAAGATTATTTCGTCGACCAACGGATCTTCAATCGATCTTAGATAAGAATTAAAGAATCCGAAATGATTATCCAACCAAAGAATCTATTCCAGAGAATAGGATCGAATCCTCAACCATAAACCTCGGCTTTGGATTTCCTTCGTCACTGGATTAGAAAGACTGTCAGTGAGAACAGACTTAAGTCTTGAGTCCTGAGTCTTAAGTCTTGGGTCTTGAGTCTTGAGTCTTGAGTCTTGAGTCTCGAGTCTTGAGTCTCGAGAGAACAAAGTCTTCAGACTTTAAACTAACGGTCTCCGAACTTCCAGACTTTAGACTTAAAGAAACGTTTTGTCAGCTTCAAAATATTCTGGAAAGATTTCTCCAACAAATAGGTAGTCCTAGAAAAGGGGAAACTAAATGGCATGGAATGTATTAGTTGGCAGCTGGGGCCGAGTGATCAGTCCTCTCCACGTAGCTCCCCCACGACGCTTGCTAACACGTCTCCTACTTATTTTGGCTTCCGACCTTCGATACAATTCCAATTTGGATAGAATTTGATGCACAAACTCGACAACCTTTTTTTAGTAGAACAGTGGAGTTGGCGTCAAAATAGAGACGTGCGACATGCATCGCAGTCTGTACTTGGCATGATAGGGGGCGAGAATAATCTTCTCTGGTGCCACATTTACCAGCCAGTTTGAAAAAAAAGAAAAAAAAAAGAAAAGGGAACGTGTATGTAATTTAAGATGTGATTATGCTATTCCTAAGCTCATGAGATGCCAAACTTGATCACGAATGTGGTTTTTGCTAAGGAATTATCTCTGAGAAGTCATTTATGCTTGACTTTTTGGGTAGAATTTTGCAAGTTTCACCACCTATTTATGTTTATTGCTTAGTAAATAGAGCGTTTGGATGTGGTATCACATATCAGGCTAACTCGGGCAATTAATTAATTTTTTTTTTCTGGAGCTTAAGCTCATTTATACACAAGCCCACCCCTCTTGAGCCCACCCAAACCCGATTATAATAGAGTTCATTTATTACGTGAGAAATAAGTAACTTAAAATAATCAAACTTAAAAAACTCAAAATGAAGCCATGTCAAAGCATTTGTTAGACCCGACTTATAGTGTCAACATACTTGGTTTTCACGCACCATCCAAAGTGGCACAGAAAGAGAAAACAAATTTTATTTCCATTTGGTGTAATTTACGTTTTCTTATTTCATATATGCACACTTTTAGATGATATTGTGCATTAACGAATTCCTTCTATTTAGCTATTGTTACTAGCAAAAGTTGCACATATTTCGTGTCTATTCAAAATATACACAAATGAACAAAGGACTGAGTACGACTGAAAAAGATTGACCAAGTCTCCTAGAGTTTCCAGAGATTTCTAGAATATTCCCAAGGATGGACAACATGACAAACGTAGCATGTTCTAGAAAATTCCTATCACAAATGTCGTAGTTGATAAATGGGAAAATTATAATAAAAAAAGCCATAAACCTATTATGATGGTGTCTTTTTTTTTTTTTATTAATTAAGTTAGAAATCTTTTGCAATTGTGCCAGCTCAATCCTTCCGATCAAAATTGGCCAACCAGCGCTGGTGTGGCCTCCGGCTAGCAGCAGTGACAATTTTTTAATAATGTTTTTTGATTTTTTGGTTTTGATTTTATCTTCTTTTTTCCCCTCCCCCCTCCTTATTCCTTTGTCTAGCCAATCGATGTATTGAGATGGCCGTCACTAGACAAGCCCCCGCTGGATCGGTCGAGGGCTCGCCTCGTCGTCACTAGGAGAGGGTGAGCTCGCCCGGCTGCTACTGGCGAGGCAAGCCCCCGCTGGATCTGGCAAGGGCTCACCTCACTAGTGCCTAGGTGAATACCTTGCCCAATGACGGTGAGGCGAGCCTCCACTGGATTTGGCAAGGGCTCACCTCACAAGTGCTTAGGTGAATAACTCGCCCAACGACGGCGAGGCGAGCCCTCGCTGGATCTGGCAAGCGCTTGCCTCACCAGACCCAGTGACGGTGAGGCCACCCTCACCAAATCTGGTGAGGGCTCACCTTGCTAGTGGCTGGGCAAGCAGCTCACCTAGTGATGGCAAGGGATCACTAGGTGAGCCCTCGCCAGATCTGGTGAGGGCTCGCCCCATCAGTGGCTAGGTCAGCTCGCCCTCGCCCAGCGGTGGTGAGGCAAGCTTGCCTGATTGTCGAAGCCAAAGGAAGGATGAGGGAGAAGGAAAAAAAAAAAAGATAAAAAAATTAATAAAATATTAAATTAAAAAAAATTGTCGTTGATGCCGATCGGCAGTCATGTCAGTATCGGCTGACCAATTTTGGCCATAATGACTGATTTAGCACGATTATAAAATGTTTAGGACTCAATTAGCCATAAAAATAAGTTTATGATTGAATTGACATAGTTGTAATAGGTTTAGGACTTTTTTGGTAATTTTCCCATTGATAGACTCTTATATAAATCTTCATAGTTAGATCGAGAACCAATCAATGAATGTTACATGAGGGACTCTTGTCTAAATAGGAATGTCAACCCTTCATTTGTATTCATCTAATACTTGAGTAGTAGGATGCATTATCTTATAGAGCTTTTCTCTGAAAAAAATGTTCCAAAACTTGAAAAATTTTCCTGTCACCCCTTGTTGGATTCAAGTATTAATAGCTGCGTTGAGTGTTGAGTTTGTAATCGGGCATGGCGTCGAAGAGTTGTCGTTAAACCTGCATCCTGGCATTTCAGGTTCATGTGTTGCCGGCTTCCTTCTTCCACCTCACTATGATGGTAAGTTTGCACTTGTCTCAAGGCGATTTTTGGTTGATAGATGCTGTGAATTGGTCTTCACTGAAGACACTGCACATTTGATATGCCAAGTCGATGGATCAAAGACTTTTGAGGAGGTGCCTTGTTTTTTAGTTTCTTGAGTTGAAAGACTTAATAAGCTTTAAGCACATGAGAATTGAATCAAGAGCTGTGAGAGAGTTGGTGATTAATTCTAATAGATTATATGCCCGTGATGGTTTGCTCTTGGATATATTGGCTACTCATCTATTGAAACTATGCCTATTGGGAAGTGATACAAGAATAAAATTTGGACTAGATCAAGTAACTTCTTTGGTTGATTAGTCAAAGACAAAAAGAGAGGGGAAAAATCGCTTGAAATGGATCCCGACTCCAATTGAGTGAGTACAAGTCGCTTGATTTGCATTACATATAATTTGGTCAAAAACAGGTTAAATTGATCAATTTAGGTCAAACTATTTTCGATCTGATCCAAACTCAACCCGATCCAATCCACCCATTTAACGGGCCTACTCATGTCACTATGATGAGGTGGCAAATAAACAATGCCCACATGTCTCCATCACATGCAACAAACCATCAACCATGGATTTCCATCTCATTTCATATGGAAAGATCTTGTCCGTTAACCGTTATAGCCTTTTCACCATATATACATGTGAAGTTTAGTTTAGACCATTGAATTTATGTGCATTGTCTCGATGACTTCTTTGTTTCACACCTCAAATCATTTTTCATTTCTTGAAGCTTGCGACAACACATGTTGGAAGAAATTGTTATTGCTCTGATAATAAAAAAATTGCTTAAAGCTAAACTAAATAACTAAATGAAATAGAATTGGAATAACTCTTATGCGTTGCCACAAATCTTGTTCCTTGCACTACATTGGTGAGTTTGCTCGTCCCGATGCTGTGTTTCAACATTGGGTACCATAAATTGGTGTTCACTGAAGACATTATGAATTGAAGATGCATTGAAGGATGATGCGATGATTAGAGTTTCGAGTGGCAACCCTATTCTAGAATTCCTAGAGTTGAAATATTGCAAAATTTTCAATAATATCATAATTGAGTCAAGAGGTTTGAGAGAGTTGGTGATTGATTCTCATCGTCAATGTTCAATCTTGAAAACTCTGGTAGCTCATCTTCTCAAATTGTGCCCATTAGGTGATTCTTTTAAGGGAGAGTTCATACCAAATTAAATATCTTCTTTGGTTGAGGTCGAAGTAAATTTCAAGATGACTACTTACATGCTCATCAAGTTAAAGGCTCATGGCAATCTTGTTAAGCATCACGTCACGAAATTGGTGATGGGGAGCTACCACCATCAAGTTCCAAATAAAGAAACTTAGGTTTGCTATCAATTTGCAGATCAAGAATGAGTCAGTGTTTGGAAATGTTATTGCAGAGGAATATTACCGTTAGAAGTTGTTTGTGGGTATGGCTCGATAGCTAAAGAGGGTTGAGATTGATGGGTTAGATGGTGATTGTCTAAAGCTAAATTGGTGATGGGGAGCTACCACCATCAAGTTCCAAATAAAGAAACTTAGGTTTGCTATCAATTTGCAGATCAAGAATGAGTCAGTGTTTGAAAATGTTATTGCAGAGGAATATTGCCATTAGAAGTTGTTTGTGGGTATGGATCGACAGCTAAAGAGGGTTGAGATTGATGGGTTAGATGCTAATTGTCTAGAGCTAAATTCTGTGCTTTACGCAGTAATGTATTTGCTGTGCGATGTTAAAAAAGTTGGTCCTCAAAGCTAAAAGACATGAAAGGAGAAAAAGGCTAATTAATCTTGGCAAATTGCTTGAATTCTACGAGCAACTTGTATGCCTCCTAAGAGATTCTAAGAATGCTCAATTGATTTCCAAATGCATTCAGCATAACGAGTGTAGGTAGAAACAAGGAGTTATTAGAAGTAGCACCCAAGATCTGAAGTTTTTTATGTTGGTGCTACAGTCGTTGTTTTGAAAGGTATCATGTGTCTTTTAAAAATCCTTAGAAGCCAAATATAAGCAATACTAATGGTATTATTTTTTAGAGGTACTCTCTGACCATTAGTGTACAATTGCTTGTGCTGTTTTGCTGACATGGTGATTTACACGTTGAACAAAGAAAAAAGTGCTTTATAAGTGCGATTCGTTATGCTGCTGCAAAATGTTCTTACTTGGTTGTAGTGAAGATTTTCAATTTTTAACATGAAGCTCCAAATGATGGAAACAAATTGGTAGATACTTGAATGATCTCTTGCGTCTTGTTGGAATTCACCTCATTGGACAAACCAATGACACTGCAATCGATCCATATCGAGGATCTAAATAAGTTCATGTTCTCATTCAAAAACATCATCATTGGTTCTACTGCTCACATTATGATAGAATTAGTCTTGGATTTTCTCTTCTTTGTCTTGTACATGCATAGCACAAATTGCACTGGCAAAGAAGATTTCTTATTTTACATCTTGCATTTTTGGTTATTGATCCAAGTCAATTGTACCTAGAAAGGTGATTTTTTCTTCACCGATTTCAGGATGTCTAAAGGGAGATGGAAGTGAAAAGTCAATTGATTTGATAATTGACTGTGATTGCTCACAGACAAAATTCACTAGTTATATTATATCCAATATCTCAAAAGTTCTAAAATCCCCAATTTGCAGATATATGTAATTATCGGAAGGATTTTAGCAGGGACAAAGCCAAAAGTCTAATGGGAAGTTTTAGAATCTTTTATTTGGTTCCAAACAGATTTTATCATGCACATTTGGCTATACTTTTGTATTTTCATGTTCCCTTTAACTTGAAAGTCAAGTTTGAATGTTTATAAAAGTTATAAAATCTCATATTTTTGAAACATCAAGGTGAGGAGGCAATCCTTAGAGAAGGAAAGGAAGGCAGTGATGTTGGATGCAATTTACTCAAACTACAAAAATGAAAACGACAAAATATAAACATGTCATCCTAATTATCAAAACAGCTTGGTAATTAAACACGCCGAAGTACCTTCGTGACCCAAGAGAGCCTTACTGCAGGTCTTCTTAGGTTGTTCCACTTTGTGCCACTTCTCACAATGCCTCTCTTTTAACAATATTAAAGATAAACTCAGCTTTTTCAGAAGCGATGTGGAAGGGTTTAGCCTACTAGATAGATTAAGTTAAGGCACGAACCAAAATTGAAGGAGTAGCCTGTATATGTTGGAGCAATAAGCATATCACAAGCTTTCGTTGAGACATATGCAATGCAACCACATGTGTTCAGGCTTTAATTCGAGTGGTCACGGTGGATCAATCTGTCTAGCGCCAGCTATCCCATCATCTTGACATCTGTGCAAGTTGTGAATTATTGCATTTGTGGGATGCCAATTTCATTAGCTCATATGAGTAATGATCACATTACTTTTGCGATGTATTGACGATACAAAAAATTCTACATCACATTCACTCTGACGTTAATAACTTATACTTATTTTATGTTACTAAAAATATTAAATTAAGTTGTTACGAAATCAATACTCAATTTTTTTTTTTTTGTCACCAGAGCCAATAAATATGCTCACAATGACAATAGTGGCCTAAATTTTCATAATGTTGATTTAAGTCTGTAGTATTGATGACACAATTCTTTTTTTTAATGTATTGGTGTCATATTGAATAAAGTTTAGGATTTCTACAGGTAGATGGAGGGTATATTAGGCACGCTATTATGAGTTCGAGTTGAGGAGTTTTCACAATGCAGAAAAAAAGAAAAGGTTTGTTAAATTATAGCATAGTGAGTATAATTTAGGGTTTTTAGCAGTATTTCCTTTTTCTCAAATTACAATGAAATAATTAATCCATCACTTTTGAGCCTATGGAGACTCGTCGTGAAGCCTGAAGTACCTATTATGTTTGTAATATAGTCTGATCCGACCTGGCTTGGCCCGCCCGTTAATTCAAATAATTTCGCCTTGACTAATTTAATCAAATCTCTCTCTCTCTCTCTCTCTCTCTCTCTCTGCTCTTTCTCTTCTGCAATTTTCTCCACATATGGTCAGGAACGAACTCTGCATCGATCGCCGACGAACGACCATGACCACATTCTCCTTCCCACATAGCTTCATTAATTAAGGCCATCAAAAATTCGACACAGCAGCATGTGTGGATAACGCCATGTCAGATTAACATAGCCATTAGTCTTAGGGTATGGATTTGCTTCTGGATCTTTGAAGGGCCACGATCGATCACTAACAGTTCAAACGTGTTGAATCGTGATTCATCGGAAATCTTGGAACATGGGTTGGTGTCGAAAAACAGCTCAAGGAAGTATCCGAGTGCCGGGCACGGTTTTCGCCATCAGAGCTGGTCTCAAGGATGAGGATCTTTCAAGTTTGGATCAAAATTAGTTTTTTATATGGAGGGATCAAAATCATAGGCAGACCGATAGCCTGGATTTGTCATGGGGCTTATGGAATTTCATCTCAACATAGGGACCTGCATTAACTAAGATTGATTAAACACCGAGACAGCAAGAAAGGCATTCACTCTTGTGTATCTGGTGAGCAGGAAATCAGAGTGTATGGAAACTAAATATGACAGCACAAAGACTTTGAATTTTCCAGCCTGAGAAAACCCCTGCGCAGGTTAGATGGATTACCGCTATGATGCTAGAATCCTTAGGGTTCATCGAGGAACTTGTTAATCTTCTTGCTCTTGTCAATGGTCAAGGAGTCGACATCATGCTCTGCTCCCGCTTTATCCACCGATGTCATGCGCGCCACACTTTGCTCCAGTCTTAATTTTACACACACATCTTATGATTTTACTTCTCATTAGTATTATGAGATTATAATGCACCAACGACATTTCATGGTATTAAATGGTAAAAGTATGAGACTACAAAACTTCTTTGCATTTGTTTTTATCACAGAGAGATATTTGAATATGCCTTTCATGGCAAGGTAGGTCCCACCATTGACATGTCAATTTTCTTGTTACACCAATACAAGCGCTTGGGCATATGCTAGGGAAATAATTAACTAGCCTTGGTCTGTATAGAGCGAGACCATCATGGTTATTGATTAGATAGATTGCTTCAGGGACTCTTTATGATGGTGCTAGTCCAGATAGATTCTCTAATATTTTTCACGTATACACTGCTAAGGCGCAACTCCAATAAGAGAATTCATTGTAAACTAAGGGGACCAATGCTTTATCCTTGCCAAAAAGGAGTCTCACGTCGATGTAGCTATCTTGGGGCTCAAAAGGAGCTCATGATACAACATACGATGAGAGGAAAAATTGCTCATGAAAGTTGGAAAAGCTCGATCCAAACGAAACGTTAAGCTCGAAAAACTGAAAATGAAGCAACATCATATCATTTGTTAAACCCAACTTATTGTCCACATACTCTATTTTCGCACACTGTCACAAGTGGCACAAAAAGAGAAGTAATTCTATTTTCAAGGGTGTACCGTCTACCTGTGATTTGCTTATGCTTTCATAGCTCGTAATGGAGTCCACCAAAACGAAAATTGGCTATTACTTTAGCATTTTGTGAAGCTTTTCGATGGCCTTCTTGCAGTCGAATCACTTCAAGGAAATCCCAAAGATCATGAGGCTCAACGGGCACCCCATGACGCGACATCCTTAATTCAATGGCAATTATTATCTTCTCCAATCCAACTGCCTCCTCGAGAAATTTTTTAGCTAGGCAAACAGAGGTTATGATTTAACAGAGTCGAATTGGAACCCAACAATTTCAACCCTTTTGAGATGATTTGCCTCACAATGGAACTCCTTTCCTCCACGCCAAAATTGTTTTAGTTGCAGAGGTCTCGAAAATCCTAGTAAGGCTTGCACTAAAAACACACATTTGATAGTAAGTCTTTCAGAGCCAATTGACAAATGCTATGAAGTAGCCATGACATTGAGTGGAAACAAACATAAAACAAACAAGATCATCGAATGAATGAATGATCATATCCTTTGCGAAAGAACAATCATCTTTCCATGCAACTCCCAAGCATCCCAGCTTTTCTTATACACAAAGCCAATTATATTATTAAATTCAAATTAAAAACCAAGTCAGCCTTTTTTGCTGTTGGGGCCATGAAGTCCAACGAGATTCGTTGCGCACCAATTTTTCCCTTTTCCCTTGCCTTTAGTCTCCATTGAGTGAGAGAGGCGACATTGAGTAAGCGAGAGAGAGTAAAGAAGATAGAGGACATGCCCATGAGAGGAAGCTTTTTCTTCTATGGGCTCTACGACTTTCATAGAGGAAGCTTTCGGGGGAGAGAGAAATGTCATCATTTGACAAAGCATTTAGAGAGAGACATTATCGTTTCAATAGAGGAATTAGTTAGAGAGAAGGAGAGAGATACATACATTTTTTAAACTCGCCATCTTGGACAAAACCCTTGACTTAGAAAACCACGTTGGATATAAAATTAAGTAAAAAAGTCACTTATGACAGATTGTCAAGATAGTTACTCAAATGAATAATTTTACACTAATGTAATATTCAAGTGAATGTTGTATGACAGTTATGGCACCCTTAGGCGCGTTTGGTAACGATTCTTATCCCGAGAGCCGATTCGACTAGAAATTATTATTTTTGATTATATTCCCGGAACTAATTACGAGTAAAAAACGCATTTGGTAACTGCCCAAAATTTTTTATTCTGGAATAGAATTGCATTTGATACCGTGCTAATTGATTATATTCCAAATTAATTTCTTATGATTTTTAAATAATTTTTAAATAATTTTTTTTACTTTTTTCCTTTTTTTTCTTTTTTTTTCTTTTTTCCCCTTTTTTTTTTTTTCCTATTCTTCTTCTTCTTCATGTGGCCGGTCGCCGGTCCGGCGACCGGCCAGACGAGGGCCGGCAACGCTCACCGGAGCATCGCCGGCCCTCGGCGAGGTCGGCCCTCGTTGGCCGAGCCTTGCTGGGTGAACCGGGCGAGGCTCGCCCGGCCCCGCCAAGGCTCGGCCTCGCCCGATCTAGCGAGGCCGAGCCTCACCGGTGGCCAAGCTAGCCTCTTCATTTTTAAATTTATGACTTCTTCTTTTTTATACTTTTCCCTATATAATTAGCATTAATAATTCTTTTAGCTTGCATTGTTACGGTGGATATTAGAATAAGCTTCTTTTTATTGTAAAATGAAGTAATTATTGCATTGGATATTAACATTTCTCTCAATTCTTTATACAAATTTGTTGCTTGAGTTGATTCAATGTCTGAAGAGCATTGTTTTATTGAGTAACTAAATTAAAAAAAAAAATGCATTAAACGGTATCCAAATGGATGGACTCACTATTGAATGTACCAATTGCTTTACATCTTGCAACAACCAAGTAGTATAACAATATGAGTGGTAAGTTAACCTATTTAACATATATTAGAAATATAGCTACCCCTCGTTATTTAATAGAAATAAATATATAGTAAATAAATTGTTGGATGAGAATAATATGCTTAGGTAAAGTTTGGGTGGTAAATAAAACCCATTTATCAACATAACTACCCTTCATTATTTAAGAGAAACTGCATGCATTTATGTTTATGCATCGTATAAACTTATATTTAATCAAAATGAACTAAGACTGTATGTATCATCTCCATTTTATAATATAAATATTTGGATTAACACATATCTTAAATTATATGTGTTTAAGGAAAATTGCAGTCACTAAACCAAACCAATCGAAAACATTTACTGGAAAAAATTGAAATTTTGGTTTATGAATTCTGCTTTGGGTTGATTAGGAATTGTAAAATCAATAAATTTGAGTAAATGAAATCAATAAGTTAGACATCTATAAAAAAAATGGTAATTTCACAATTAAGCAAAGAGAAGAGAGGTGGGCCTAGTAATTCATTCAAATTAAGAAATGCACAAAAACTTGGTAGAGAAGAGAGATGGCCTCAAGTTCAGCAAGGATCGGTAGGGCCCAACCATCAAGACAATTACCTGCTATCTAATTGCAAATCTGCCCCCGGATGATTAAAACAAGTGAAACTCCTCCATTTTCTCTTCCCTCCTTTTATATAAGCTTAATTCATTTAATATCCACAAACTTTAAATCCGGTCTTCATTCTATCTCAGTTTCTATCTAGAAAAGTTTGTCAAATATAGATCCTGTCCCAAATTTGCCCCCAATTTTATGTCTAAATAATCTCAAATTTTATGTTCAGTCCCAAATTTATTTTGAATATTTTTGGTCTAAAAAATCACTAGCTAATCTCAAATCTGCTCCCTCTAATCTCAATCCAAAATCAGTCATGAGTTGTTTGATATGGCGTTTATATGCCAGTAAAAAAAAATCTACATCAACAAAATGAGGAGGGAAATTATTCTCCAAAACGAAATTGTTTTTTAATCAGAAAATTAGGAAAACTGGGGATGACTAATGGTGGATGTTTAATAGTTGGACTTTTTTGAGACAAAAATAATTTAGGAACAATTTGGGACTGGACTTAAAATTAGGTTTTTTTTTTTATTTAAAAGACGCAGGAATTGGAACTAGAGCTAAAACTGATTTTTTCTTCTTTTTTAAAAGAGAAGTAGGCCCTTTTATATAGATAGTTATTGTGTCAGGCTAAATCACCGACCCTTTTCATATGATAAGTAATTGCTCAATTTTTAGGCGCTCGAAAGTACAAATTAACACGAATTTTTGGTTTTACACACTTGCAAGTGATAAGTATGGTCGCACGGTACTATTTGGAACCAGAGCACCTCGTATTTCATCATTATTTTTGCCATATTTCCTTGGAAAATTAAATATATTCCCAGACAGCATCGCACTGACTCGAGGGAGAGGTCAGTAATAATAAATTTAATCAAAGATAAACGTACTAGTACTACTTGTCCAGCTTGATCAGAATGATGCTCCCCATTGTTTAGATTTGTTAGTGGTGTCCTTATAGCTCAAAATGAAATAGTGTGCATCTCATCTTTTAATATCTCGTGACTTACAATCTCATCCTTTTTACTGATCAGTTAATTAAGTAGTACTTGAGCAATTGATTATCCACTTTTCGATTTGAGGAATTTAACCATTCACTCTCTTATTAACCATCACACTAAGAGTAAATAAGACCACTTTAAGAAATAATTTTTACATCAATATTCGTATTATAATTACTCTAATTTATTATTTGTCAATGTGTCAAATATTATCTCGGAAGATGCTCATAAATATAAAGGAGAAATCAGTCCACCTAGATCAATTCGCTAGCAAAAAAGAGCACACAAATATGTGCTTGATTTGGATTATCTAAGGAAAGGAATTTGATTTGTAAATGGTCAAAAACATTTAATCAATGTAACGAAAATGTTTTTGACTAATTAACACGAATTTTTGGTTTTATAAACTTGCAAGTGATAAGTATAGTCGCACGGTACTATTTGGAACCAGAGCACCTCGTATTTCGTGTGCTTCATCATTATTTTTGCCATATCTCCTTGGAAAATTAAATATATTCCCAGACAGCATTGCATTGACTCGAGGGAGAGGTCAGTAATAATAAATTTAATCAAAGATAAACGTACCAGTACTACTTGTCCAGCTTGATCAGAAAGATGCTCCCCATCGTTTAGATTTGTTTGTGGTGTCTCTTTAGCTAAAATGAAAGAGCGGGCATCTCATCTTTTCACATCTCGTGACTTACAATCTCATTCTTATTGCTGATCAGTTAGTTAAGTAGTACTTGAGCAATTGATTATCCACTTTTTTATTCGAGGAATTTAACCATCCACTCTCTTATTAACCATCACACTAAGAGTAAATAAGATCACTTTAAAAAATATTTTTTACGTCAATATTCTTGTTATCATTACTCTAATTTATTATTTGTCCACGCATCAAATATTGTCTCGGAAGATACTCATAAATATAAAGGAGAAATTAGTCCTCCTAGATCAATTCGCTAGCAAAAAAAAAGCACACAAATATGTGCTTGATTTGGATTATCTAAGGAAAGTAATTTGATTTGTTAAATGGTCAAAAACATTTAATCAATGTAATAAAAATGTTTTTGACTAGTTTTGTCACCAAAACAATTAATAAGGACTAAAATCAAACATTCACAAGTATATGATTGTCTGAAGTGTACTTTCCTAGAAGTTTTGTGCATGTATGCACCATAAAAGGTTGTATACACGGGCTTGTACTCTTCTAAATTATCATTTTGTCCAAATGCAATAATAAATTCATCTTATAACAGGTATGTCCCCGACCATTTCATAATAATAAAGAAAAGTAAATTCAAAATTATTGATTTCAAAATATATATACACACACCCTGCAAGATTGGACGATTATTGGTACTATGCAAGTAAGGAATTAGCTTTGCAGACTTTGTGGAATTAGAATTCTCAAGCTTCAGGTTGAAAAAGATTTATTTAAGTCCTAAACATTATCTATTTATACAAATATAAAGCTAAAAACTTGAGAATTTCTTGTGCTATCTCGAATTATTCATTGTACTCTTAACAGGCATTATTATCTTAATGAGTTAGATAAGGTAAAATTGTTTCTTTTTTTTTTCTTTTTTTTACTAAATAGGTAAAATTTATTATATAATGCGATAAAGGTACCTTCACGTGTCTTTTCTAGTTTCTAGATGTTCTAGGATGGAGGGAAAATGGTTTAATGGTGGTGGGGCCTGAAAAATAAGATTTAGTTAGTGGGCCCCATCTATTTTCTCTTCCTCCGTGAGCTTTTGAGCTGATGAATGAAGTCATTTCAATTAAAATGGAAGAAAAATTCAAAGGTCTGTGGCAGGACTTTTGGACTTTGGATTAATAAGCAAAAGCCTTATGGAGTACAATCAAAGCTATTGGAAAGTAAATTTCATCTTTCATTGATCTCCATTCAAAATATCTTGTACTTTCTAAAAGACTTTTCGTTTACTCCTTGAGTGGAGTAAAGAGATTCTCATTGTCTTTCTATCCAATGAGAATGGTTAGGCAAATGTCAAAGAATTAATTTCGTTTACTTGGACTTTATGCGGCGGATGACTAAAACTAAGCATGCATCATTTGATTACGCGTCGTGGTCAATTGCACATGAACACAAGTCACAAATTAGGACCCATGCATATTTTGAAAACACAAACACACATGGTGCATGGAGTCATGCTGGCACGTAAGGGAATTATCTTTGATTATATCCTTGAAAAAAAAAGTTGCAGCAATTACTTTTAAATTATTTGGTAATTGCACTCAAATTACTTAATTGAAAATGGGGTACCAAAAGGGTGTCGTGGAGATATTGAACCCTCCTTGCACATAACGAAGACTACTTGCAAATGACCAATGATTTTATATATGCACTTAGATTCCGAATCAGCTCAATATTCTTAAATTGATTTGTGGTAACTCTATTTTAAAGAAAATATAAAAATTTCTCGTAACTTTTAAAACTTTTGTCCCATTATGCGGTTGCTCTCTTTGTGGAACAAGCCCTAATCTCAAGAGCGAAGATGAGACGCTATGATCATCACTGGCGTTGATGCATTCATCTCTCACAAACTTGTAAGGTGATTTTGAGGAGGTTGGCTCATTAGCCGCCAAGAATGACCATGGGCATGGGGTTAGGACTCTACAGTCACGTGAGTGAAGCAGTGACAACAATGAGAAGATCAAGGATTTGAAGCAAGAACGAGACGTCGTGAAGTTAAAAACTCAACCTAGAGAAGAAATTAAACAAGAGGAAAGACAAAACCTTTGAGCATGGACGTGTTCAAAGTGGTCTCCACCTTAAAAGATGCGTAGTAAAAATTACAGGAATCGATGCATCAGTATGTGCTCATTGATTCTTCTGCAACCTCTTAAAGCAAACGTAAAATTATAATCTAATATTTCTTGTTTGGATGCATTGCAAGTGGCCGTCCATGTCCTATTAAATATTTAGATAGTCATCCCACTATATTTGTCCATTGTATTCATTTATTGGCAAAATAAACATCGATGTGTGTAAAAAAATACGTGTTATCAAAATTGTTTCGGTTTGCTCTCCGTTATAGACTATTTTTTTTTTTTTTTAAATGCTATTGGCCACTCTTTGGTTTGTCCAAGAAATGATAAAGAGAGAATTGTACGGGAAATCCTAAAAGTGCAATCCTTAATTACTTCCCCTAAGGATCAAGATATCATGCCACAAGGGTTTTTCTCTTAACTTGTTCAAATATATATATATATATATATATATATATATATATATATATATATATATATATATATATAAGTTTTTAGAATAAGCGATCGTTGATAATAGGGTATTTTAGCAATAAAATGAAGTTTATTGGTTTGTTATGATAATACCTAACCGGCTCAAAGTGAGAGGGGTAAATTCTTAAGTGACATCAAGAGCTTTAAATATATTCAACAAAGATACCTTTTTTGATGGAAAACAAATTAACACAAGTGATGGAAAATTCAATTGCGCAATTACTATCAGTGTGCTTTGTATGTATTTTACCACTTGTCTACGGATAACATAACAATAATTGCCTTTTGTTTTTGGTTTTATATTTTGCTTCATTGTTTCTACATCGGAACTTGCCCACATGTTTTGTTCTTCCTAGGTGGGATCATCTTGGATTCTTCTGTGCATTGAAACTTCCACCACACGGAGGCAACAACCACAGAAGCATGGTAAGTGGTCCTGGTCAATGAATTACTTATCTAGCTTGAAAGTTTGAATTATTGGTGCGTGTCAACTAGTTCATTAGATAGATTAAACCAATAAAGAAATATATAATAAATTAAAAGAAAAAGAAAAAATGCATTTTGATTTATCTATGAGATTTGATGGATAAATTAAGGCAAAAACAAAGCAAAAAAGAAAGTTTTCTCATTATATAGCATGTTGATAATTTTTTATGATTATCGACACGCGTTAATAACAAAAATGTATAGCATATGTAATCGTTGTACATTTCAGTCTTGGAATGAAGTTTATGAATTTGATATTATAATAGTTGACAGGCTCAAAATGAGAGGGGCTAAATTCTTAAGTGGTATTAAGAGCTTAAATATATTAAACAAAAATAACTCTTCTGATGGAAAATAAATTAGCAAAAGAAGAGGAAAGTCCGACGGTGTAAGCCCTGGACAGTGTGCCCAACGTCACTGTCCCTCTCCCCACTTTTCATCTTTTCCCGCAGATCCATGTCAGTCTTGTCCCAAGTCTCTCTCCACTTTTTTTATCTTCCCAACAAATCCACTGTTTTTTTTTTTTTTTTGTATTGAGAATTGAACAGACCTTGTCTATTGTTATCTTTGGATTCTCTCTTGCGAGGTTTCCGCCGCGTGAAGGCAACGACTCTAAGCACGTGATTGACAAAGCTTGACTAATTGATGCGATTGTGGTTGCCAATTGGCTCCATTATATGAATCGAACAAGAAGAGAATTGGCAACAAGAACACAGAAAGTTAAAAAGAAAATAAAGAAAAAGAAGAACAGGGGAGATGAAAAGAAAATAAAGAGAGAGAACTGTTGGGGCACGCGTGAGGAAAGGACAAAGAGCAAAAAGTTCGTTTAATCTACTTTCGTAGCATCCATGCTTTCTCCAAATTCACTTTTCCTTTTACACTTTAATTTCCAAGAATTTTACTCCTACAGTTGAATTTCTCCATCATTTCAATTTCAAAGCCAAAATGTTCGGCATTGTTTTGAAGTTGAGCAAGTTTTGTTCTAGTTAGAACCAAAGTAAGAAAAATCATTTTGTCTTTGAAGAACACGGCATGCAAAGGTACCAGCTTTGGACACCTTGCAAAAGTCGCAATCGACAGTAATGGATTATTTTCATGGGCCACCCTTTTTAGAGGAAACTCGATCTCTAACAAAATGATTCTCACACTCAACAAATTGCTCACCAATGTGATTTTTCAAAATTTTGCCATTCCTTCCACAATTTAATAACTAAAAGTTACTTCAAATTGTCTCCCATCAAATCCAACAACTCCTCACCCTTTCTTCCACAATTTAATAACTTCAAAATCGGATTTCATATTCAAATCTAATTTCAAAAACTACTTCGATTAAACAAACAAAAGACTTAAATCCTTATCTGTCATTGCGAATCAAAATAAATCTGACTTGGCGAGGTCTATGCGCAATGCTCTCTTTCTATTTTTTTGCTTCTTCTGTCCCTTTCTTCGTCTTCCTTTCTGTTCCTTTTCCTTTCTCTCCTGGTGCGTCCTCTCCCTTATCCCTTTATACTTCTCTCTTTAAAAAAAAAAACCACTTTTTGACCAAGACAATAAAAAGGGCAAAACATTCCAGTAATCGCTAAACCAAACCAAGAAAAATCATTAGCTGGAAAAAAAATTGAAAATTTTGATTTATTAATTTGGCTTTGGGTTGATTAAGAAATTGTGAAATCAATAAAATAGAGAGAAGGAGTGGTGGGCTTTGGCCACTCATTCAAAATAAGAAGTGGACAAAAACAGTAAAGAAGAGGGGTAGCCTCAAGTTAAGTAAGGACTGGTGGGTGGGACCCAGCCATCGGGCAAAATGAAAATTGCGTGCTATGTAATTATGAATCTACTCTTGGGTGATTAAAACAGGTGAAGATTCCTCGTCTCTCTCTTTACAGTCCTAATTCTGTAAAAACCCTCAAATTTAAGACCCTCAACTTTAAACTGAATGCTACCTCAGCCCCATTTTTTCATCTAAAAAAAATTTCAAACTTTATTTCCAATCCAAAATGAACGATAAGTACAGGACGAGGTCAAGAGAGAGCAATCTCCATCTTGAGAAGGGGGCAACCTCGGCATTTGGAGATCGTAACTCACGGCCAAAGAATTCAAGAAAATCTGGGCTTGAAAAAAGTAGAGGATACTCGGCCAAGTGAGGGGGGTGATTTTTCCGTATGCAATAATTGCCAAAGGGATCTAAAAAAATGGAAAGGATGGAGTTTTTATTCACGGCCAAGAAAAGGAGATACAGAGAGAGGGTTATGGTCGGCAAAAGAGGTAAAGCTTTTATAAAGAAAATCTGAGAAAGTGGTCTGCAAAAAAAAAAGGAAAGAAAAGAAGAATAGAGGAGGTGAAAAGAAAATATGAAGGGGGAGAGAGAGAGAGAGAGAGAAATTGTGGGGCCACACATGAGGCAATAACAGAGAGCAAAAGGTTGCAATTCCATCGAAAATTTGTTTAATATACTTATGTAGCATCTACGTTTCCTTAAAAGTTCACTTTTCTTGCGCATTGAAACTTCCGTCACGTGAAGGCAACAGTCCTATGTACATGTTTAGTGGTCTGTTCAATGAATTACTAATTTTTATCGAGTTTCGTAAATTTGAATTATTAGCACATGCCAACCAGTTGGATTATATAAATCAAACCGATAAATATATATATATATATATATATATATATATATATATATATATATATATATATAAACTAAAATCAAAAGCAAAAAGACACTTTGATTTATTTACGAGAATTGAAGGACAAATTAAGGTAGAAATAGAAAAAAAAAAAAGAAATTCTTCTCATTATGCTCGAGCACAAAATAAATAAATATATATAGCATGTTGATATTTTTTTATGATCCTCAGCACGCGTTAATAACATAATTATTTAGCATAAATAATTGTTGAACACTTCAGTCTTGAAATGAAGTTTATCAATTTGACAGTATAATATTTAAAAGCTCAAAGTGAGAGGGTTAAATTTTTAAATGGGATCGAGAGCTTAAATATATTAAAAAAAAAAACTTTTCTGGTGGAAAATAAACAAAAGAAGAGGAAAGTCCAACGGTACAAGCATTGGACTGGGCGTGCCCAACATCACTGTCTTAATGCTTTGCCTGTATTTATGTATTCGGAGCACTTGTAAGGGAAGTAGCGGACCGGACGAATCTCTGCCTTTTCTCTCTCTCTCTCTCTCCCCCAACTTTCCATCTTCTCCCGCAAATCCATGTCCCACTCTCGTCCCAAGCCTCTCTCTCTCCACTTTTCATCTTCCCAACAAATCCACGCTTTTATTTATGAGTATTGAAATTTGAAGAGCCCTTGTTTACTATTAGTATTCGGATTCCCTGGAGCATTGAGACTTGAGCCACGTGAAGGCAACGACTCCAAGCACGTGGTTGCGGTTCCCGGTAAATGAATTACTAATTTACATGTGGCTTGACAAGCTTGACTTATTGGTGCGATTCTGGCTGTCCACTGGTTTCATTATATAAATCGAACCACAAGAGAATGGGCAACAAGAACGCCTTTCCTATTTCCTGAGAGGCATTCTGGCTTTTTTTCTGTCAGATTTGAAGGCAAAAATCAAGGGCAAAGTCAAAGCAAAGCCGAAATGCATCGTCCCATTTTTGGTCATTCTTTTGCCGTGCTCGTGGCACCGGTCCTTCTCTCCGTGCTCGCGTTCAATTTTCTCAATAAGAAGAAAGCTAGTGCACGCAGAAATGCAGGAGATATTGATATTGGCACATCTGGTTTGATGACGGAGTCAACTGGAAACTATTATGAGGTGTTCTTGAGCTTCAATGGTTCAGATACTCGAAAAGGCTTCACGGATCACCTCTACAATGGGCTCATTAATGCCGGAATTCATACTTTCAGAGATGATGAAGAGCTTCGCCAAGGCGAGAACATTAGACCAGAGCTTTTGGCAGCCATCATGAATAGTAAAATCTTGGTCCCTATTATCTCTGTGAATTATGGTACAAGCAGTTGGTGCTTGGATGAACTGATTCAAATGATGGAGTGCAAGAATAAAAACGGGCAGATAGTGTTGCCTATATTCTATAAAGTGAAACCAGCTGACGTGGGACATCAAATCGGGAGATTTGGAGACGCATTTCATAAACGTGAGAGGCGTTTGCATAAGAGGCGTTTCGACCCAACCATTTTGAAGAAATGGAAACAAGCACTCCTTGAAGTCAGCACCTTGAAAGGATACGAAGCCGATGGGTAAAATTTCTTCACACAAAACATTCTTTACTTTCTTTTAATATTGTGTTTACTGGTTGTTTTGATTCTCACCTGCTTCATTTGTGTGTTATATACATATATATATATATGTGTGTGTGTGTATATATAACAGTAAGATGTTGCTGGCAGTAAAATCCAGCGATTGCATGAATTCTATAAGTTATTCCTTCTTTTTTTTTTTAGTTTTCTGCTTTAATGATATTGTCCAATCTAATTATAAATTTTATTGTTATGATCCCATTCGTTTGAGTAATAAGATTTTTTAAAATGAATTTTTACTCTTATATCCAAATATTTTAGAATATTGTGCCTTTTTCTCATGTTTATAGTGCAAGTTACATTAATCTTCGTGGCAAGCTTTTCTAATTACATTTTTATTTAAAATTAATATCACAACTTATTGGCGATTTTTACTTAAAGCTCATAACATCATACCGTCCAAGCTTTGCCATAATTCTTTATCTTCCCAAGTTACATTTATTATATCATTGATATCATTGATTAGTTGCTATTAAATTATTTTACAAAAGAAATGTTTCATTGATTATATAAGATGATGGTAAAAAAATGATTTTTTATTATATGTCTGTTTACATAATTTTCAAAGCAATTCCTATCTTCAACAAGTAATTTCTTTCTCATGCACCTGTATATACAATGTTCTTATTTTGGGTAAAAATTATTCTTTTACTTCCCTATAAACTCAATATTACATCAATTAAAATCATAGAACATAGATACTCAAAAAGAAGATAAAAGTACAACATGTTATCATCCCTAGAGGCAATGGAAATGATAAGAGCATCAATCTAGAATGATACTAAATTCACAACACGAGTAGAAACTTACAAGCCTGTATAATTGTGCATACAATAAGAAATCACTTCAATTGCATTGTGGTAGTTCGCAATATCACAATCTGAACGACTTTCGGATTGGTAATATGGGACCTGGAATCATCTTCCATCAAAAGTTATGGCTTGTTTATTGATTGATGGCTAACTTTCATATGGGGTTGGCTTACTAGATTTTTGCTCATTCAAACTCTCTAGAGAATTTTCAAAGTCACGTCCGCATCATCCCTAATATTTTTAATAAAAACCCAGTTTAAAATTTGGTTCAAATCCACAATATATACAATATTTAAGATTCATAAGTCATACCCTCAAGTTTTTCCTAGGTTGATAAATTATGTTAGAGTAACAGTGCAATGGGGTACGCCATGTGAAGCACCCACTACCATTTCCCACTTTAGACTTAGCATGTATGATAATATATGGAGGTGTGACAACAGCAATTTTTAAAGTTTTTCAATCTATCCTTGGATTTATTGCATTCCCAATAGATAACAATATAAAATTATTGTTGCAACATATTTGAACTCTTGTCATGTTTGACAGGTATGAAGCACAATTGGTGAAAACGGTTGTTCGAAAAGCATTGAGCGAATTGAAGAAAAAGTTCGAATTGGTTATTACTAAGAATTTGGTTGGAATTGATAGTCATGTGGAGGAGGTTATGGACTTTATGGATAATAAATCTCATACCACCCTATTTGTTGGCATCCATGGAATGGGAGGCATTGGTAAGACTACTCTTGCTAAAGCCATCTACAACAAGCTCTCCAATCAATTTGAGCTTCGTAGCTTCATTGTTGATATAAGAGAATCATGGAAGAATGGTGGTCATCACTTACAAAATCAATTAATCAATGATATATTGAATGAAAAAAATGAAGTTCGTAATACGGATGAAGGGACTCAGTTCATCTCCTCCATGTTTAAAGTTAAAAAGGTCCTCGTTCTTCTTGATGATGTGGATAATGTCAATCAATTGAAGTGTTTGGCTAGACATCGTGATTGGTTTCCTTCAAGAAGTAGGATCATTATTACTACTAGAAACAAGAGGATTCTTGAAAAGGTTGGGGTGGACTATGACTATGACCATAAGGAAATGGATAACAGTCAATCTTTAATTCTGTTTAGCAAACATGCATTTCGAATGGACTCTCCTCCAAAGAAATTTGAGGACCTCACTCAAGAAGTTGTATCCATCACCGGAGGGCTTCCCTTATGCATTGAGGTTTTTGGTTCATTATTGTGTGGAAAAGAGCCAACACAATGGGGAGATACGATAAATAAGTTAAAAAAGATCCCTAATATGGAAGTGCAAGAAAGGTTAAAAATAAGCTACGAAGCATTAGACGATGAACAAAAACAAATATTTTTGGATATAGCTTGCTTTTTCATTGGCATCGACAAGAGCATCGCATCCTACATGTGGGAGGCCTGTGACTTTTTCCCGGGGGAAGGAATTGAAGCATTGAAATTCATGTCATTAATAAAAGTTGGAAATGATCATATACTCAGAATGCATGATCAATTGAGAGATCTTGGTAGGGAAATAGTTCGCAAGGAAAACCAACGGCAGCCTCAGTATCGTAGCAGGTTATGGGACTCCAAGGAAGCTTTGAAAGTGCTAAAGGACAATAAGGTAACTGTTTCGTTTCTTTTGCTCACTCAGTCCATGTTATACTGTTAGAGTAATGTTGGTCCTCCACTCTCTGCTTGCTCTAGTGAACAGAGAATCTTCTACTATTATTGCCCTCGAATGTTTCATTGAAGAGATTAGAAAGTAGGGAGGTTGCTTTCTCTTAGTAAGTATTGTAGTGTTATTTGAGATTTTACTTAAAGTGTATATTACGAAATTATCTCCAAGGATGAGATATTTTCAAATCTTTTAGATACTTAACAGGGGTATTCTATATTGGAAAGATCTTGAATTTCTATGATTGCTTCATTTATGTCTTCAACATACGCAGTAAATAACTTGACTATGCTACTATAAACCATAAGTACTCAGGATATATAAGTCAAAGAATTATAATCTCTAGATATTAAAATTAATACAATAGGACTAACGATGCCCACGTTTCTCATGAAATTTTAGTCATTATTGCATAATGGAGAATGGAAGGGATACTCATTTTATGTGATATTACGTTAGGAATCCCATTTACCAATACTCATAGGATAAGGACTGATTTAAAACTTGCCGAATAAGATAGGAACATAAATTCCTTTTATATATAATACAGATGAGTGAGTATATGTGTGCATATATAACATCAAGCATATGCAATGACCATAAAAAAGAGAAATGTTTTACTTTTTCTACATAAAAAGTCCAAGAATAAATACTCTAAACTTCTATTTTTTTTATAATTAAGTATGTGAGTGTATTTTAATTTGTGAAATTAATCATAATTTTGACGCTCCTACTTTTAATCCATCATTTGGTTTGACTCAAGTTGTTGCTAAAAGGACTAGCACTTATTTGCAATCTCAACGTGGGACCGATGTATAATCTCAAGAGCCAATTCAATATTAACAAATTCAAAACCAATGTCTATTTATTATGTCTTTCGTACTACATGATTAAATAAACTAAACTAACCAAAAGAAAAATGAATATGATGTATATTTTATATACAAATGAAATGGTATTGCTAAATATTACAACTAAAAAGGTACATTTTTATATAATTATTTCAGTAATTTTGCACAACTCCAATTCTTTCTTCATCCATGGTACCATCATAAAAGGAAGCCCATCCTTTTGCATATGAATTGAAAAAAACATTACCTTTCAAACTCATCCTTTTACTCATCGCCCATCAATTATGCCTATTCTCACTTAATATTGCACCGCGTCATCCTACATAGCTCATTGTGCGAACATGCCCAATGAACCACGTTAACCATGACCACAAATGACTTCTTTCTTTACAAAAAGCCAACAATGTTATAAGAAAGATTATAAACAAAGTTTGTTAACAAGATTATAAAATAAAACAACTCATTTTTATTGGTGTGGGTTGACATCACTCACTGTATACGTTAGCACAGGGAGCAATGTAAGGTACCCATGGAAATTTAACGATGATAATGAATGAAATTTGTAATAGGTGTAAGTTTTGTTCTATGATTAAATAGTTGCGCTATTTTTATTATATTTGAAAGGTTATATTATTTTTGTCGTAGTTATTGAAGGTTGGGCTTTATAGACGTCTGAAAGGTTTTGTTACTTTTGTTGCCAGTACAAATGGTTGGGCTTATTTTTTAGATTTGGCCGGTACAAGGGATAGGGTATCTTGATATTTTGAGAGGGAAGTTCATGGTGGAAATGACTGATGTGAGTAGATTACTTCTGTTGAAGATTTCTTCCTTTTGTTGTTGTTGTTGTGTGTGTGTGTGTGTTTTTTTTTTTTTTTTTTTTTTTTTAAATTTACTCTTCTCTTGGATTCCTTTTAGGTGTTGAGATCTAATTCCTTCCCAAATTATTATGTTGTTCATCTATGAGTATCCATGTTATCTTGCACAACATTGGAAATTACAATAACAAAATTTCTGGTTCGGAACAACTGACATGTGGAAATCCACGAGTTTTCTGTATTACTTATTGACTTCTTATGCATAAGTGATTTTTTTGTTTTTTTGGTTGTGAAAGCATACTGCACATTTGGTTCTCAGAAATAAATATTTTATTTCCAATCTATTCCGAGGAAGCAATTATTCCTTTATTTTGTGCAATTCCTGGAAGGCCAAGGAAACGCTATTCCATGTAGGCTTATAGCCAAGGAATAGCTTCAATTTTCACGTTTCTAAAAATGCTTTGCACTTTCCACAGTTAATTCTTTTTAATATATATCAAAGTTATTACGGTATGTTTATTATATTTGTTATACTTGAGTAACTCATTTATTTATGATTATGATTATATCAAATTGTAATATATAGTTCAACTAAAATCTATGATGAAATAATAAGTTTTAGAGATTATTAATATAACTAATAATTTATTTATGATTAGAAAATAATTAATTAAGAATATTTCAAGTTACTACTAGTAAAATAATAAGTACATAATATATTAATATAACTATTATCACAATATTCAGTTTCTTGCAATTAGTTATCACTTCAATGAAAAACAAGAGTATATGTCATTTCTTTCACCTAATCGTGTAAGTAGCACAGTTGAGTAACTTACGCAAAATTGATATCAAATATACGAGAGAGAAAATATATATTTCTGTTAAAATTGATCAAATAAACTAATGATGTTGCACATTGCAATTCGATTAAATTCCGCACATGCACGCATGTCTCAACTAGTATGGTAATGAAGTTAATAGTACCAGAAAGAAGAAGATTATGAGTGTTGAAGTTTTTATTCTATACGAGCCATTACATCATAATTTTTTTTAAGATCTGGATGCGTATGGCCAAATTTCGAAATGGAAGTCGACATCCTTCACTTTGTGAGCCTTTATAATTGTAGTTTATTGGCATAAAAAGAAAATCATGTCTTCACATTGCTGGTCTCTTGAACCCATTAATACACATCAATAGCATTATGAACAAATGATATTCGATGACTTTAGTTGGATATAGTACTAATGAACACTAATTCTTGCTTATAGGGAACGGACAAGATTGAGGCGATTAATCTGAGTGAAGAAGTGATTAATCTGAGTGAAGACAGCGAAGAAGACTTCGACAAAGTATTTTCATCAGAAAAGGATGGTGACATTTACACAGAAAAACAATTTAAGAATTTGACGAATCTAAGATATCTTCACATGATAAATACACATCTCAGTGGAGATTTTAAGGACTTAATGAAGGGGTTAAAATGGCTTCAATGGCGAAAATGTCCTGCGAGTTTTGAAGTAAACAATTTTGATGTAAAGGAATTAGCTGTACTTAATTTGCAAGAAAGTGAGATAAATGAGAAATGGAGAGGATGGAGTTTTTTCAAGGTAAGAATTAAAGTCTTTTTTTTTCCTCTCCTTTTATGCTTTCTTTTGAATCATAATGACTCTACACTCACCCATCGACAATCATTATTGTTTGTTTTTTTTAGATGGTAGAGAAGCTTAAATATCTAGACCTTTCATATTGTGAATCCTTGGAAAATACTGACTTCCTCTCGGCTTTTGAGAAGTTAGAGGTTCTCATCCTCATGGGGTGTTGGAGATTGAAGCGAATTGACGCTTCCATTGAAGACACGAAGGGCCTCCTTCACTTGGAGCTGGGCTCGTCCCGCGCGCTTCATCTCGCTGTAGGCGCCGAACGCCCTGTTCCTCGTTTCTGCCCCAGGGAGCTTCCAGCATAAATTGGCAAATTAAAAGCACTGAAGCAACTCGAGCTATCGATTACTCGATCCCTTTCTGCATTACCAAATAGCATAGGGTCTTTGGAGAATCTAGAGATTCTAAATATTTCTTTGAGTGGTATAGAAGAATTACCCAATGGTATTGGGAGTCTGAGAAAGCTCTGACAGTTACATGCTAGCTTTTGCATAAATCTGAAAAGGATAATGGTAGAAAGCATGTGTAATCTTTCTTCCCTACGACGCCTTGATTTTGCAGAGTGCATCAAGCTCCAATCGCTGCCGGACCTTCCTTCCGGCTTAACATATTTGGGTGTCACCTGTCAAAGTCGCAAATTGCCTTCGCTTTCCCACCTAGCCCATCTCAAGGAAGTACGACTTCAGCATTGCGGATTTATCCAGTGCATCCAGGAGCTTCCATCAACGCAATTAAAGAGTTCAGAATGCTCCCAACCGATGGACATTGAAGAAATGGAATCACCACAATCCCTAAACACGCCCTTCAAGTTCGAATCCTTGGAAGTCTGGAGTTGTAGATCTATCGAAATGCTGGACATTTCACAGTTTGTCCATCTAAGGACATTAGTTGTTCACCGTTGCATGAATCTACTTGAAATTCGAGTTCTTGACAAATTGATATATTTGGAAAGCTTGAATATCACAGGCTGCGATTCAATCAAACTGGTGGACCTTCCAAAACTTGAGGGTCTGAAGAAATTCACTATTAAGACATGCCACAAATTAGCCAAAATTCAAGGCCTTGATAGGTTGGAGTATTTGGAGTGGCTAGTTATCGAAGGATGCACTTCAATGGAAAGGCTAGACCTTCCAAAATCCGGGAGGCTGAAGAAATTAGAGGCTCAAGGCTGCAAAAACTTAGCCGAAATTCAAGGGCTCGATAGTTTGGAGTATTTGGAAAGTCTAGATATCTCTCGGTGCACTTCAATTGGATGGCTAGACCTTTCAAAATTCGGGATGCTGAAGAGATTAGAGGCTTGGTGTTGTGAAAACTTAGCCAAAATTCAAGGGCTCGATAGTTTGGAGTATTTGGAAAGTCTTGGTATCTCTCGGTGCACTTCAATTGGATGGCTAGACCTTCCAAAATTCGGAAGGCTGAAAGAATTAGAGGCTCAAGGCTGCAAAAACTTAGCCAAAATTCAAGGGCTCAATAGTTTGGAGTATTTGGAAAGTCTAGATATCTCTTGGTGCACTTCAATTGGATGGCTAGACCTTCCAAAATTCGGGATGCTGAAGAAATTAAAGGCTTGGTGTTGCAAAAACTTAGCCAAAATTCAAGGGCTCGATAGTTTAGAGTATTTGGAAAGTCTACATATCTCTTGGTGCACTTCAATTGAAAGGCTTCTCCTTCCAAAATCCGAGAGTCTGAAGATATTAGAAGCTAGAGATTGTGAAAACTTGGTCGAAATTCAAGGCCTTGATAGGTTGGAGTTTTTGGAAGAACTAAATATCATTGGATGCAAGTCACTCAAAACAATTCCAGAATTATTTAGAACACGGATTTATCGACATTATCAGATTACAGATGGCAGATGGAGCAAACCAAATCCATACTATATGTACGACTCGGATGAGGGATCGAACGACTTGGATAAGGGATCCACATTTTCTAATGAAGGTACATAAAGCAGGTAATCGACCTATGTTCTTTATAGATCTAATGCCTAATTTCAATTTCAATTTGCCGCTTGCAATATCTTTCAAGATTTATGATCTTGTCATTATTATTTCCTGGTTGATAGTGTCACCATTGTTTTCTTACTTGAATTCAAGGAATCCGGGGGAAGATATTCATGGAAGTTAATGTGTGCTTTGGCAAAATGGTTCTGCTTATCATGTCAGTAGCGGAAATAGATGATAAGGCTTTCAAAGCGCATCATCTGACATAAGTTTTCAAGTAAGATCCTTCATCCTATGCAGAAAAATAGAGATTCTCAACACATCTGATTGATTTTGGAACGCTGGAAGTGCTGAAAAACTGATGTGTACATGTTTTTGATAGCATGCCAAAAGTCATTGTATAGGTCGAAGAAAATGCTAAATGAAGGACCCTATATGGCAATCCTTCTAATGTGAGGTTTTAGTTTGCTCTACGCTCAGCATGCAGTTCATGACTGCATATTTCTAAGTACACTTAAGAGTAAATTTACAATGCAAAAGAAGCATGTTGATATGGCATCCCTTAGTATGCATATGCTTCTCACTTGGGATAAAATTTGTCCAACCATTGTGTTCCACCCGTTTTATCTCACAGAACTGTCTTCATTAGGAGATTAAGATAATCATATTAATTTAGAAGTGCTAAATGCAAGCGCAAGCTCTTTGCTTAGTGGTGTGGTCGTGAGTGAACTAGCAAACAGGGTAGAAGCAAGAACATCTTGAAATATTTGGATTGATTGCGAAAATTACAATTCGAATATTTTTGACCATGGATCCATGTTCATTTAGTTTGAATCCAGGGTATACCTACTCCATGCCTCCCAGAGAATGCATCTTGATGTTTGTAGAGTGGGTAAAGCCATCTGTCATATACTTGAACTATTGAGTCAGACAATACATTAACTAGAATGTCTTTTGCTATGAAATGATTGCTTATATTGTGCATAAGCTCTTGTTAGTGCACTTGCTTAAAAGAAAAACACAGGAAGCATTTCCTTAAGCTTCCTGAGGAAACTTTTCAGTATCCTATATGCCATTTGAAAACTGTCTTGCATTAATTCTAATGCATCAATAGCACATAATGATAAGGAAAAGAGTCATAGTATGTCCCACAAAAGAAAGCATCTTGAGTTGAATACACTATGCTAATTTGATCAAAGCTTTTGTGGTTGATGACGTTAGAAGTCCCATTAGTTGGATCCAAAGAGTTCAAAAAGAATATCGAGTCTGACAAACAGAGTTCCATAAACTTTAGAGTATTATTAGTAGTCCGTTGATGTTAGTTACTGGATTGATTTCGTCTGACTCACTAGCAGGATTCGATTATCATTCCACCGGTTGATGTAAATGCTGTTGCATCCCAGAGAGCTTTCAGAAGGCACTTCTAAAAGAAATTGAAATCATAGAAGGATGAGGAGCTCCACATTTCTTGAACTTCTCCGAACCCCAACAATGCATCCTTGGAATGGTAAAGTTATTTGCATGTTGTCAGGCCACGTTTCCTTTGGGTTCTTTGAACTCTAATCTTCACAAGCCCTCTTTCAGCTTGCATCCTTGTGATTTGTTATAGTGTTGGTGCTGTGTTTTCGGCTGCTCACAGAGCTTTAGCTATGGAAACTGGCAAAGGACCACAGTGTGTTGTGCTTCCATTTCAGCTTCAGTTTGAAAAACCACTAGCTTCTAAGGTTTAGCTCCCAGTGTTCTTTTGTGACCTAATGGGCGGTCGACTTGATTGGTCCGAATTGGTTTTGTGAAGTTTGCTTGATTTTTGATTGGTAGATGAAGATGATGGAGTGGAAACCAGAGAAGTGTTGGCTGGCGACGGTCACAAAGGACTCAAAGGTGGTGCTTCATCGCTTCAATTGGCAGAGTTTGTGGACAGTCTCTTGTAAATGCTTCGAAGAGAGAAAGTTCGTCAGCTTAGTATTCTTTGATTACTGTGAAGTATGTTCAGTTTAGTATTGCCTTAATATACTCTAGCAGCTATTTTGGTAGGCCTTCACTGCGTTGTGCTATCCATTTGTGTGCTAGAGAATTCTAATACTGTGGTTTAATGGAACTGGTCATGCTTTAAATGCAAAATGATATGCTGTCAACCTGGTATTGTTTTTTAGCAACTGAATCTGCTTTAATCCAATGTGACTGAATTAGTTGCTAAACTAATGATATTTGATTGTAAATGACTCCTGGTTTGTGGGTCAGTTCTTCATTTCATGTCATCTTGTTACCATCCACTTCAACTAGATAAGGTTGACTCAAGGTAGGGTGGCCTGTTGGGTGTCAACTGTGGTTTTTGTTGGTTTAGCACTATTTTAGCTATCCACATGAAAACAAGGGTTAAAATTAACGGGTTGATTGTCATTTCTCATTGAATTGGAAGGTTCTCACTTTTCGAAAGATCAATTGTAATTTCTTGCGCTTTTCTGGCTTGATGTGTTCTGTCAGTCACGTCAGCGAGATGTCTTACATACATTATTGCGCTGGAAAATTACTGCAATTTGGAGGATTTGGGGACAGTGAATATCTACAAAGGATGGTGGCGGAGGAATTTCAACAGATGGAGTATAGGTATTAGCAAAAGAATTAAAAATGTGAAATGTAATAGAATCTTGCTCTTGCATAGAATTCTTACCTGAATGTGTTGTTTATTGCTCTTTTATTGTTGATTCTTCATCTGATTGCTATATCTAGTTTTCCATGCATAAGTGCTCTTACACATGCCATCTCTGTGGGAGAAATATGAATTATGGGACAAAACATTACTGTTATCTGTTGTTTAAAGTGATTGCTTCTTCCCTCCTTTCAAGTCTAGTCCTCATGGTTGATATGTGTACCAAATGCAAAATTCTCGATCTCTTTGTATGCATAACAAGAGTTTGAGTATGATTGCCCCAGTTCAAAATTGGTTTGTGAAAACATTGCAATCCTTTACTTGAAAGCTTGCGCTTTTGGTGTTACCCAACTCATCAATTATTTGAGTTTGTCTGTAGATCTTACTATCCATTTTCCTTTTACCGTAAAATTTTACAAATATTTTTCATTCCCTTGCTTGATTAGCCTGAACTTTGAGACTATAATGCGAGAAGGAGAAAAAGAAATGGAAACCTTTGGGGGTAGGGTGTTGTCTTCTGGGTTTTGTAGTCAGTGATTTTTCACTTACCCTTTTCCTAACATTCTAGTGTTTTGTATTTGATCTCAGGTTGATTACTTGACAATGTAATTGGAACTTAAGTTGGGTGATCTTGTCGGATTGGGCTTTCTGTTTAGCTTATGATCATTGTGTATGGAAAAATAGTATCTCATTTCTCTAGATTAGGAAATAATTTAGTCATTACAGTTTCAAGGAAGCTGCCAAGATGCCTTTTTTACTATTTAAAAAAAAAAAATTCTTGACATGAATTTATTGCCACAATTTCTTCCTATGTCTATTTTACCATCCACCAGATATGTTCCCATTTCACTGTCCTTCTATGAGTTATATACCTTTAATCTGAAATTACAATTTTCTCCAGAGATCTACATGTGCAGAGTACAACTACTTCATTTCTTTGTTTGAATCTATAGGATGCCTCTGAATTGGCTTAATCTAATAGAATCATGAAATTGGATTTACAGATTATACCTTATTCCAAATAGTCTTTTTTAGATGTTACAAACGGTATAGCAGTGGTGAGGTGATTTGTGAATGATTCAAGCAATGTGAAACAGAGAAGGCCTTTGGAAGCGATCTTGTTGTGCATCCCTCCTAATTACTATTGTGTGGATTTGGTTCTGTATAAGGTAAGAGCCTGGCATAGCATATTTTAAAGCCTTCTTTGCAGATGTGGCTAATATATTATGTTGGAAACAGGAACATCAAATTGTTATGCTGCTAAATAAGATGAATGTGCTCGTGAAAACTTGGGAGATGCCTGGATGATGATCTTGCAGGCCAATGACCTTCCATTTGTGCACCCACTTGTGCAATAAACTGGAATTGTACCAACTGAAGGTAACTTGTGCATCCAAAGCTTGCATATTGATTCCTTACTTGTGATAAGTATGGGATGCTCCTGAGTTCTATGTGTTCCAATACATGTCAATTCACTATTTAAGACATTACTGGCAAAATGAAACGAAAAAATGAGGATATTGTGCTTTTCGTTCGAGTCTGGTTTCACAGCAGAAATAGTAGCAATCAATAATTGGTGTTATTGGCCCTGTTGAACAAGTGACCAGGTGTACTGTCAATTGGTAACCCAGTGAACTTGTCAACTAGTCTGGACCTATTCTGGACTTTCCAAAATCTTAGAGGAAGAGCGTTCAACCTCTTGTATAGACATTTGTTCTTCTGTTCTTCCTATTTGTTAGTACTTGCTCTCCTCATCAGCACAAGGAGTAGCAGCTCAGTTTTTCCTCCTATATGCATTTACATGCCATTTCATGCTGCAATTTTATAGGATATTTTACTTTCTGACTTACCATAACTTCAAAAGTTCTTACATATCTTGACAGTTAGGAGCCTTGTACTTTTATATATGTTAAGAAATGTGCATTTGATGACCCTAGTAGTGCCACTTTTGCTTCTATTTTGTGAGAACACTTGCTCAGTTGTCTCATTCTCCATCCTAAAACACTAACCCAGTGAAATTACAGATCTAGCACTCTATCTTACACTGAATGAGAAGATTTGCAACATTCCCCACACTGGAGTCCCCCCTTGTTAAGAATTTTTTACACCGACATACAATCAAGTTAAGGATCAATTCATTGCCATGCCATAAATTGTATACTTTGAACACTATTTTCTTGGAGCTTCTAACCATGTCCATTTGCAGTTTGGATGTTTGGAAACTTATTGTTGCCGATAGTCTTTCCTTTCTGTATCATTGTTTGATAAACTTGCTAGTGTCAATAACAAATTTATCTCATGGACTAGGTGGTGGAACTGAATTAATCCTGTTGATGCTCCTTACTAATTTTCCACTTTTACAACCTACTCTTAAGTTCAAATATGATTGGTGTTGGTACATTGCGGTCGTGCCTCTCTAATGGATCGTTTCATGTTTGTTTCGATGGTTGGAAACGTGCAAATTTATGCTTCAAAGAAGGGTATTTTTTTAATTGAAGAAGAAAAATACTAAGGTATTAGGTTTTCCTATTAATTTAGATCAATTGGGAGGTCAAAGTGCGAAAAAGATGAATCTTAGTGGCCAAACAAATACAAAAAGAATAAATATCTTCTTATGGTGGTCAGAGTCACTGAGTGAGAACTAGTACGTACATGTTCATGATGATAGATGCTATCATGGTAGTTAGTATATCAAGATATTGTAGAGCATTCATGGTTCACATGCATACCATGGCCTCTTGAGGTACACAAGTATTGCTTCGGCCTGTGTTTTAGCGTGATGCAAGTATTGTACTTATTACTTTTACCCTACAAAGCTATCAAAACATCACATTAGTTATGGCCATGCTATAGGAACATTGGAGAGAAATCAAGTTAATTTTTTTTTCTTTTTTTTGCGACAGTAAGTAGGGACATGGCTTGTGTTTTGGCTGCAAGAAAGCAGGCCGTGGTCTACATACTTGGACAAGCATGAAGATAAAATCTCAGATTCAGAATGAACGTCTGTTTGTGAACTTGCGGCAGTAATGTTCATGTTGCTCTTGTGGGTGGACCTCTAATGCTTGAAGTTGCAGGAGGCATCAGTGTGAGAAGCAACGCATATGTGCTTTTCGACTGAAGCTCTTAGGCTCCACCCTTTCTGGAGAGTTATAATATATGCCTGCCATGAACATTTTCTGCTAGGCGGGCATTCATTGAAGAGAAAAAGCGGCGTGAAAGTTACCTCTTTATCTATTGAGTTAGATGAAATCAATTGAAAGATATTGACCCATCCTCTATCTGGGTGGATAACTATCTTCATGGTATTTCTGCAAGCTTTGACAGCTATTTGATGGTGCCAAACTTTTGCTTCATGCCTATATGTTTATTATTTCCGTATTTAAGAGAACCAAATGTTTGGTTTGGATTGTTTGTACTTTGGGTTGAATGGATTACATGGTGTAGTCAATCCACAAACTTTGCATTTGAATGTTGAAATCTCTCACTTAAAATTTACTCACTTCTCCACGCATCACTGTTAAATGATGCATCCAATCCAATGTACAAAACACTCGTGTGAAAGGGTCAATCTTCAGGATTACTATAATCGATATGACTGGCTAGATATATAGTGACAATGTGGCATTAAAGAACAAATACTATCTTCCAATATGAGAGATTTGAAATTTGCAATTAAATGGTAGATTTAAGATTATGAGATTATGTTTCATATTATTGAAAAGAGTATCATATAGCCAAAATACTTAATGATGTACAGATATACAAGAATCTAAAAATGTTTTATCATTCGTTCTCTAGGATTTATTGTCAATCTAAAGGAGAAACTCTTAAAGACGTAATAGCTTCGTGTTTGATCATATGCATCAAGATAGTAATCGTATTCGTATATATGATTGAATGCATGTAAAATGTGCATATGTGATATTTCTATTCTTGTGTTTATTAATTATCTTTATGATAGCCTCTTGGTCAACTTTAGCTGAATCTATCGTGAGATTAACCTGCTTTATTAATTTATTTGTATATCTTTGTGTCATCAATGTACTCTTTCTCAATGCAAAATAAGTGCAGAAATAGTGACAACGACAATCAGTAACAAGACGAAACGATAAATATTACCAACAAAATAAATTATTGGTATTTGATCCACTACCAATGCAAACCGCGTATTAAATCAAACTATGCACAAGCAGTCTTACACAAGCTTGATTTGGAGAGATTACAGTTAAAATTTTCAAGGACCGAGAAAACAAAAAGAGAAGGGCGGGATCATGAATACTAGTGGAATATGGAGAGAAGCTATACTATTGATAGGAAACGAAGAGAAGGCAATCTGTACTCATAATACCTTTGGCTAAACCCTCTATCATAGCTATTGTGTAATCTTATAAAATTTGCTTTTGCTACTATTTTAGTAATTATAGAACTATGTTTGTAACTCAACATCATTCTTAAACTAACTATGTGAACGAATGGAGGATATTGAGCGAACTTAGCATAATTTAATAGTGTATGCATTTCGAAAAGCAGCTGTATTGCCTATGGATGGCAGTGCCCATGGATGGCAACAAACAGACAAGACTCAATACATAGTACTTGATCAATGTGGTTGCAATGCCGATGCAAAACTAGCGCATAATCTGAGCATGCTCTTTGAATGATATACCCGTGCTCCTTACATTTGAAAAATTAGAGAACCTTTTGAAGAAAGATGTTGAAAGAATTAAAGTGGAGAGATACCATCTGATGAAAAATTAGTAAACAAAGTTGTTCTGTCCACATATGAATAATGTTATCAATTATGATAGGGTCCTCCATAAACAAGTAACAAATATGGTCTCCTCTAAGAAAAAGTTACGATAAATTCTATTTGACAAAAAAGGTAAGAATATATTCCGTAGTGCAATAGTAAGAACGATCGAATCGAGCCTGAACTTTGTTTAGGTGGTTCATCAAACTGCACAATTCTGACACCTCTCTTTGTGATGGTGAAACCCGCATTGCATTACGGCTTCTATCTTGAGTAGCGAGAATTTTTAACGACGGATCATTTCCTTTGACTAGCCAACATCTATCAATCACAAGTTCTTTCAAGTTTCTTGAATAAATGTTGTTGTGATCCCTCCCCATGCGTGCAACTTTCAAACTTTTGGTACTCAAGAATGGTGCTACCCATCAAAATCTTCTCGATCACGTCATCATATGCCTTGGCTTAGCAAATGGACAAAGACTTAAGCAAAGTCCAGCCGATCTCTGATTGTCTAACTCTGATGCCACTTGTTGAGCAAGGAAGCGTGGCTCTAATACCAATTGATGGGTGTGAAAGTGACATGCTAGTAACACGGTAAAATTGTAATAGGCAACTTGAAACACACATATACTGATACAAACATAACACTGAAAAAAATGATCATGTCACACAATTAGTATATACTATGAGTACGAAAAGACAGCGCCCCACTATTATAGTTAATTTTCTCACGCCACTATAAAACACTCAAAGCAAACTAGCTCCTACAAAGATCCATTCTCTAAGGCTCTGCTTGTGTTGTGTCTCGAAGGGCCGCTTGTTAAGCCCGATTGTGGCCCAAACCGGCCCGGCTCGGCCCGTTATCAAATCCTCTCTCTCCCGCCTGTTCTTCCTCTTCCGCCATCTTTCTCTGCAAAATTCTCAAGCTTCCACTGCACTTCGTTACTCTCTCCCTCTTCAAGCTTTCTTCTAGGGTTTTCGGGCTCCACCCTCCACCGCTAGCTCTCCATTTCTGTTCGCATTTGCCGCGAGACCGCCGCTTCCGTACGCTCCCTCGCGGCTTGCCCCAGCAGCTGGTGGCTGCGTTTTCGGCTGCTTCCGGAGCTTTTTCAGCTATGGAGACCGACGAAGGTTCGCGGCACGTGCTTCCCTTTCAGCTTCAGTTCGACAAACCTCTGGCTTCTCAGGTTCGGCTCCTGTCCGCCTTCTTTCGCGACCTAATAATGGGCGGGTCGATTCAATTGTGATCCCATTCGGTTTTGTGAGGTTTTGGCTCGATTTCTTCCGATTGGCAGGTGAAGATGGCGGAGTGGAATCCGGAGAAGGATTTGCTGGCGATGGCCATGGAGGAATCGAAGGTGGTGCTTCATCGCTTCAATTGGCAGAGGCTGTGGACAATCTCTCCTGGTAATTGCTTCGGCTCGAGAAATTTCTCCTTTTTTGTTATTCAGTGTGTTCGTTTCTTCAACGATGGCTTGGTGTGCGCCCTTTGAGTCATTGGCCTTATTCCCCCTTTGCTTTTCCTTAAATGTGCTACGATGCTTTTCCCTAAATAAACCGCTTCAATTGCCAATCCGGTTCAAATTGCGTTCGATGGAGAGTTGGTGAATGTAGAGGTGAAGTGCTTGAAATTCTAAATGAGAACAATGCGTCAAACTAATGAGTTGGTGTTTTACACAAAAATGAGGAGTGAATGATGGTAATGAGAGTGAAAATTTGGATATCACAGTTGCGAGTAAAGAATCCCAAGCTGATACTAGTTAAGTGTAGGGATTTTTATTTACAGGCACATAGATTCCGATCAACTTCTAGACAAGATTGGTGCCTTAGGAGATTTCCATAACATAACTGACAGTCATCTAAATCAACTGGAAAGGTAGCCTACTCCTGTATTGCCATTGTGTTGCCTTTTTTGGTACACCGCCAGAGTGTTCACGAAGATAAAGATCTCAAATTGGAGGGGATGTCGTTTATGCTAGAAAGACTAGTTATGTCAGATGTAGAAATGCTTGATGCCCACTTGGAGTTGGCAGGTTTAACCCCTGTCATAAAAATGGTAACTTGGAGTTACCAAACACATTTTCTGGACTGTTTACATTCTCAAATAAAATGAGAACAGATTTCTGAGAATCTTTATCAGTTGAATGCCTCCTTAAATTCTCAATCTCTTCCTGTCTGCAGTAAAAATGAACATCATCAAGTTGCTCAACAGGCTTCCGACATCGAAGATTTACTTCATGTCGTTCTGGACATCATCATTGGTCATGCACAAGCAGTGGGCTGATGCCATGGACATATTTCATGAGAAGTTTGATTTGTTATGAAGCTTTATTAATGACCATGGTTAGTGGTCCTGTTAATACAGAGCAGTAGATGGCTTTCCGTTGTTCTTCATTTGACTGTTTCTGTTTGCTCATCTAGGTCTTGACTCTTCTTCTCATGAGGAATTTTTGAGTCTTCTAGGTGGTGCTAGGACCAGTCCTGCAGTCCATCAGTTTTTTGTTAATTCTCTGGGTGAAGTGGTACGAGTGGTTTTTTAAGCTCCAGTGTCGCTTTTGGACTTCGGTTCTTTTTGTTGGTTTTATAATCTTAGTCAACTGGTTTGTTCAATGATAGGGTATGAAGCGTGTATCAATAGTTGGTCGTGGTGCTGGCAAAGAACTTCAGCTGGTTGTCCTCAATCATCTACAGGTGCATGATATTACTTTTGCATTTGGCCTTTCTCTCTGATAAATTATTGAGTTTAAGTATCACACAGAATAGTTATAGTAAGTTATGCTTTGCACATTTGAGACATGCCGTATCTTTCCGAGCATCCTGATGTTAAACAGATAAAATAACTGGCGGGTGCTCAGATGATAGTGAATTGAGCCAACATTGATCTCATCTGCGATGCTTAACCTTGGTTATGAGAGCTTCTGTTTGCAACAATTTTTAACGTAGGAATTCGTTAATTTACATTTCTTTTACCAACTATTTTTCCAATTAGAGTGCCATCTTTTTAAGCTAATGACCATTTTTTGGCAGAGTAACGTTAAAGATGTTCAGTCCTAGTAAATGAAAATGGTTTACTAAGTCACATGCAATATAGATCTGTATTAGGTGTTGGTGATCTACTTGCCTAAATACTTGGATTTTACCACGAACGGGTTTTGTATGCTAGTCTTTGTATCCATAGTATTGTTCTGTTTTGGGAATCTGTTGGTATCCCTTTGGATCCAAAGTTTCTCTTGAACTTTTTAGATTTTGACTTTAGGCTGTAGAGGCACCCTTTTGTCACTATAAACTTACTCATAAAAGGAACTGCAACTGTGAGTTCTTTTTTGCTTTTTGGTCATACAACTATGAGTTCATGGAGTGTTTTTGCGCTCAATAAAAACATGCAATGTCCATGAATGGTGAAGGAGGAGATGCCGTGGGGATTCTGCCTCCTTCCGGAGGAAACGCCTGATAACCAGTGTTTTGGCCTCTTCGTTTTAGGTTATCTGAAGCAAGGATTTGTTCCCAAGTTGCTTCCCAATCGAAAGGAGAAACTCTAATCAGAACCTTCATTTTCTGGATGGCTTGTCATGGAAAATCCATTCTACCACCAACGATCTCCCTATTGAGCAGCTTGTGGTGAGACTTTACCAGAAAGATTGCATCTAGGGTAGAACCAGTTGTGGCAAGGACTCGAGAGATTTCGATTGGTGTCTTCCACTGCTCTTGACGTTTGTGACCTTCTCCAGCAGGAGTGCATCCCCCGGTAGAAGCAGCATTGGCAAGGCAAGCTTACATCCGTCACCTTCTACTTTTAAGTGCAGGAGTTCTGCAGAGGGGAAAATTCCTCTGCATCGCAGACATGAGGATGGCTGGATCAGACATGGCCTGCACATATATCGGTAACTAGACTTAGTGATCCATCCAAAGTGGTGATGAGGATTAAGCATAACACGAATGATGTTTGCCGCTCGGCTAGAGAATGATTGCGTATGTTCGAATTCGATACCCAATCATCACAAATTAGAAAATAAATAAAAAATGGTGCGCGGGAAGGGATTCGGTTTCGGACGATGATGGCAAATGACGTGGTTTGAGTATTTCTATCCGGCTGAATGTTTGGAGCTTGGGTGGTGATGGCTTGGTCAAGTTCGAGCAAGGCCAGTCGTCTCAACATTCAAGCAAGCGTGAATGTTCGCTCTTGTGAGATGTTGATTTGAATTCATTAGCATATGTTTTTTAATTCAAAAGTAAATGAGGATGGATTATCACATTCCTTTTTGACAAATTACATTCGCATCCATGTGATGTCCCATGACCCCTCCTACGCTTCTGTACCAGCTCTGCTGGAACAGAGTGAAGCCACTTCGTTCTATTGGGGGCGTGCAACGAGATTACCATTGAGTGTATGGACCCAAATTAAATGATATCGTTTCTCAGACAATCCTGAGGATCATGCCATATGTGATGTTATTTGTAAAATGACGTAAATTAAGGTATTTTTTGTTCTCCAAAAAAATGAGTGATTTAGAAAATACCTTCTTAAAAGTTATCACTTGTATTGTTAGAAATAATCAATCAATGAGACATGTCTCAATTATCCAAACATTTTCATGCACAACGAGAATTTTTCGCATTAATGCATTTTTGTAACCGATTGAGTGATTAATTTTTGAAAAATATTTTTTCAAATCCTGTTCTTTCCACTAAGGATTGCGGCTAGCAATTCAATACCGGATCATTATTTCAGAATTGTTCTTGGCTTTACTTTTTTGATCAGAAATCGAGAGCAATAGATATGTATCTCACTCGCTGGTAGATAAAAGCGCAACGATTTGATCCGTCGCAAATTTTGTATGATCTCAACATACAAGCATAGGCTATAAGATCATAACACGAATGGATAGACTGCTCAATCCGTGCTTAACTTATAAATTTTCCTCCTTTTTTTTAATATATATATATAAATAAGCGATGACGAATGTTAGCGTGCAAGATTGCATCATTTTTCTCTAAACGGCAGAGCCCACCTAATCAAAATTCTTGTTCACAATAAAAAAAAAAAAAGATTCTTGTTCACAACCAAAAAAAAAAAAAAAAATTTGTAAAAAGCAGTAGGATTTCATAAGAGAAATGCCTAAACGCTTATTAAGCGACTATGCGAGGAATTTTTGCTTTTTACAAATTTTCTCTTTCATTTTTTCATATTCTTTTTCGTGTTGCTGTGCTGTTCTGTCTGGAGTTTTTTTTTTTTTTTTTGTTCATTCTGAGAATATTTGCAATTTTTTTCTGGATAATTTGTAGAGCAATTAATCAAACGTTGATATTAGGTATAAGCATGTTTCCGATTCAGCTTCAAGTTTCGATGAACCACTTTGGCTTCTCACGTTCGGCTCCCATTCGGGCGTTCTGTCCGGGACCTCCTAATGGGCGGCGGCGATTCCATCGTTTTCCGATTCGATTCCGTGACGTTTTGGCTCGATTTCTTCCGATTGGTGGGTGAAGATGGCGGGAGTGGAATCCAGCGAAGGATTCGAGGGACTCAAAGGTAATTGCTTTTAATCGACAAAGCTCTCTCTCTTTTCTATTCAGCGTGTGAAGTGCTCGGAAGTCTTAAACGAGAACATGATGTCGAACTGAGGAGTTGGCGTTTTAAAGAAAAAACCAAGAGTGAATGAAGGTGATGCGAGTGGAAATCTAGATTCTGTTCTAGTTTATGTGGTGGTGATTGGACTTGACATTAGGATTATATTAGGTTGTTCATGTGCACTGATATTTGTTTTGGCAGTATCTAATTTTGTTTGGTCATAAGGAAAGTAAAACTTGTATTAACTCAGGATATTATTATCGTCCTTAAAAAAGAAATGAATAGTTAATGTGGAGCAATTTCGAGGCAGTTTTCTTAGAAATAACTTTGAACTTTTCATGATGGAAGAACTTTCCTGCCTATAATTTTAGATGCTTGAGTTGACTTTCGAGAGTCGCCATAAGCTGAACAACATGATGCCTCATATTTCGGAGCCAATCTATAATTTTCATACTATCTTTTAGTAAAAAGCCTCTAAAAATCTGTTAATTCAGATGTTGAAAGTTGTGAGGCAAATTTGTTGCAAAATTTTAAACATCGTCGCATGATTCACACGTCACTTTTGGTCTCAACTGTTTAAGGCTTGCTTAGTTTTAGAAAAGGCCTTTAGTTTCCATTTTCATAGAAACTATTTTCGATGTTTTTTTGACAAAATATTTGTTCAGTGAAAATGATATATGTCATTAGGGATGAAAACTGTGAAAATATGCTCTGCTTACATCACATACAAAAAACAGGCTCAGTTATTCCAAATCTCCGTGTTTGCATGTGGAATGAAAATACTAAAAAATCATCTTAAGTTTGTGATTTTGATTTTGATAATTTTCCTTATATTTATCAAGTGCTTTTGGAGTGTTACCAAACACATTTTCTAGTCTGTTTTAATTCTCAAATGAGGAGCGAGAATCTTTAATAGGGAATCAAGCTCTTTCAAGTTTCTCGATTAAATTTAAGTGCTTAAGAACAGGACCACCCATCAAAATCTTCTTGATCACATCATCACTCACCTTGACTTGGCATATGACAAAGACTTAAGCAAAATCTCTAATACCAGTTAATGGATGCGAGAGCGAGGTGCTAGTAATATGAGAAGATTGTAATAGTTAACTTGAAACACACATATACCGGCGCAAACAAGACACAAAAAAATGATTGTTTTACACAACTAGTGTATATTATGAGTAGCAAGACTACACCTCACTATTATAGTTGAATTTCTTGCACCGCTATAAAAACACTCAGAGCAAACTAGCTCATACAAAGACACATTCTCTAATGCTTCGTTTGTGTCTCGAAAAATCAATATTTGAAAAAGATTTTTTCCCTAATTTTGATCATTTATATTTCTCAGAAAAAGAGAAAACAGAAAATATTTTTATTATCAACAAAAATGTTTTGACACGAATTGTCGTTAATAATGAAAAATATTTTTTTTATCAATTCATTGTTAAAAAATAAAGATGATTAAGTTTAGGAAAATATTTTCTAAATTATTAATTTTTTTGCAAAAACAACGGAGTCGTGCTCTTCATTTTACCCTCGGTTTCTCTCGCGAAGCCCAACTCTCTTTCTCTATTGTTCTGAAGTTCACTGGTTCCGTGGCTTACTCCTAAACTCCACGTAAAAAACTCTATAAATGGGCTGCGCCTTGACATGATCAGTAGTCTGACGGGCCGGAACCCGGGCCCGATGGGCCACTTGATAAGCTCGACTTATGGCCCAATCCGGCCCGGCTCGGCCCGTAATCAAATTCTCTTCTCTTTCTCGTTGTCTCCGCCGACCCTCGCTTCGGCCGCCGTCGGCACGATCGTCAGGTTGACCTCCAGCTCCTCCGCTCCCCGTCGGTCCGAGTTTCCGGCCTCCGGTCCGTGCTCTCCGTCGAAGGCGGCTCCGATTCGGAGCGCGATTCGTCGAGCCGGTCGGGAACAGAGGAGCTCGTGATCGTGCGCGGCCTCGGGGAGGCGTAATCGGCTGTCGAGCGAGGGACGTGGGGAAGGGCTTGAGGCAGAATGTCTCGGTCTTCAAGCTTGAGGCAGAATTTTCGAGCTCTACCCTCCACTAGCTCCCTGGACACCCCCTCGCTGCTTGCTCCAGCAGCTGGTGGCTGCGTTTGCGGCTGCTCCCGGAGCTTTTTCAGCCATGGAGACCGACGAAGGGTCGCGGCGCGTGCTTCTCTTTCAGCTTCAGTTCAAACAACTGCTGGCTTCTCAGGTTCGGCTCCGGTCGGCCTTTTTTCGCTACCTGATAATGGGCGGGTCGATTCGATTGTGTTCCCATTCGGTTTTGTGAGGTTTTGGCTCGATTTCTTGCGATTGGCAGGTGAAGATGGCGGAGTGGAATTCGGAGAGGGATTTGCTGGCGATGGTCACGGAGGACTCGAAGGTGGGTGCTTCATCGCTTCAATTGGCAGAGGTTGTGGACAATCTCTCCTGGTAATTGCTTTGACTCGAGAAAGTTCTCTTTTTTTTCCTTTTTCTTTTCAATTCAGTGTGTTCGTTTCTTCGACGATGGATTGGTTAAAATGTCAAACAGCCTGACACAGTAAATGTCAAACAGCTCGGATAATATTTTGATAGACGTATGGCGCTGAAGCTGTTTGCTAAACTTCAAATGTACTAGCTGTAATTTTATTCATATGATTGGATTATTCCAGATATCAGGTTAGATGTTCCACCAGAGCAAGCTAACTGGCTATTAATTGTTTCCATAAGGTGGCTTCATCCGAGGACCTTTGTCATTTGATGGTTGCATGCGCAGGAGAACTTGTTGAAGACATTGTTGAATCAATTGCTTAGTGCTTGATACTTCAATATTCCAATAGAGGTGAAATTGCACTAGGATTCAGTGTTATTCAAATTTAAGGTGAAACTTCTGTTCTATTTTTTTTTTTTTAATATTTTAAATAGTTTTTATAGTAGTGATTGTATTTGATATGATGATTATATTAGGATTGTTTATATGCACTGATATTTGTTTCAAAGGTATCAACTTTGTACAGAAAGTAAAACTCACATAACTCACGATATGATCATGATCCTTAAAACGAAACTGATGGTTAACATAGAGCAATTTTGAGCCACCATAAGCTGAACAACATGATGCCTCATACTTTGTAGCCTGAATGATTTTGTTCATGCTTAATAAGGTTTTCACCCAACCTTTAACTGTCATACTATCTTTCCGTAGAAACCTCTGGAAGACAATGTAGTTTAGATGTTGAAAGTAATGGGACAAAAATGCAGGAGTTACTCTTGCAAAATTTTAAAAATTGTCGCATGATTTACGCGTCATTTTGGTTCTCAACCATTAGAGGCCTGCTAAGTTTTCGATTACATTTTTATAGAAACTGTTTTCAATGGTTTTTCACAAAAAATTTGTTGAGTGAACATGATGTATGTTGTAAGGGATGAAAGTTATGAGAATATGCTCGTCACAATAGGAAAATAGGCTTACTTAATTGAAATGTCCATGTTTGCATGTGGAATGTGAACACTTAAAAGTGGTCTTTAGTTTATAATTCTGATTTTAAGAGTAGTTTTCCTTTCATTAACTGCTTTTGAAGTGTTATCAAACACATTTTCCGGACTGTTAACATTTTCAAATAGAACGAGAATAGATTTCTGAGAATCTTTATTAGCCCAATGCCTCCTTAGATTCTTAATCTCTTCCTGTCTGCTGTAAAAATGAATTTCATCAAATTGCTCAACAGGCTTCTGACATCGAAGATTTACTTAATGTCGTCTGGGCATCATTATTGGTCATGCACAAGCAGTGGTCTGATGCCATGAACATATTTCATGAGAAGTTTGATTTGTTATGAAGCCTTATTAATGACCATGGTTAGTGGTCCTATTAATACAGAGCAGTAGATGGCTTTATATTGTTCTTCATTTGACTGTTTCTACTTGCTTATCTAGGTCTTCACTCCTCTGCTCAAGAGGAATTTTTGAGTCTTCCAGGTGGTGCTAGGACCAGTCCTGCGGTCCATCGGTTTCTTGTTAATTCTCTGGGTGAAGTGGTACGGCTGGTTTTTTTAAAGTTCTGGTGTCACTATAGGACTTCTGTTCTTTTTGGTTGGTTTTTATGATCTTAGTCTGCTCGTTTGTTCAATGATAGGGTATGAAGTGTGTACCAAAAGTTGTCTGTGGTGCTGGAAAAGAACTTCAGTTGGTTGTCGTCAATCATCTGCAGGTGTGCATTATTACCTTTGCATTTGGCTTTTCTCTCTGATAAATTGTTGAGTTTTAAGCATCGCATAGAACAGTCGTGGAGGGTGATCAGATAGATGTAGGAATTTGTTATAGTAAGTTATACTTCACACATTTTGAGACACGCCATATCTTTCAGAACATCCTGGTGTTAAATTCTTTTACAAACCTATCGTATGCAATGATATGGATTACTGACATTATATGGCTGGAAAGGGTGAGGTAAAATCTGATTTGATTCTGATTTAACAAGTTGGCCATCTCTACTGTAAGTTATGATTCACACATTTTGAGACACGCCATATCTTTCATAATCATTGGTGTGAATTTGAACTTGATCTAAGTTTGGGCTTTCAGAATACTGTAAATTGAGGTATGGATATCTTTCGTGTGGTGGATGGTCATCAAACATCGAATAAGATAGAATTGTGTCGAGTTTTATATATACAAGCAACCAAATGACGGGCATGAAACTTGTGAAACATAGTTTGATAGGCCTCGAGAAGATTTGGGTTCTGAATTCCAAAACAATGCCCCTTAACAGGTATCATCCTGCCCGGGGAATTGAGTTAAATCCTTCTTTTCTTGTTGCTCTGTAAACGGATGCCCTGCCAAGCCCAGAGTTCTCGCTCCATAAAAGCTCCAATAACCCAAAGATCATTTGGTGCAAGCATCGGAAATTGTCCAAACCATTCTTGTCCCTGAACGGTGGAGGAAACGCCTGTTAACCAGTATTTTGCCTCTTTGTTTTAGGTAATCAGAAGTGAGGATGATCACATTGCTTTTTCCAGATTACAATTTCAGCAACTAGTCCACCGCTACATTCGCGTCAATGTGATGTCCCATGAGTCCTCCGACGCTTCTGCACTAGCTCTGCTGGAACAAGGCCAAGCGCCCTCCCGTCAGGCCACTTCATCTCGTTTGGATGTGCAACGAGATTATAATTGAACGTATGGGCCCGAATCAAACGATGTCGTTTTGTAGACAAACGAGATAACGATGCCTTAATATGATAATATATGCAAATTGACGTGAATTAAGATTCATTTTGTTCCGCAAAAAATGAATGATGTGAAAAATACCTTCCTAAAAATAATCCTTGTATTATTTGAAATAATCGATCAAAAAATACGTCTCAGCTGTCGTGCACGACAAAATTTTTTTGCATCCGTTCATTTTTATAATCGTGAGCAATTATTTTTTAAAAAATATTTTGCAAATTGGTCGCTTTTTTCCGCGAAAGGATTTCGACTGGCAATTCAATATTGATTACTATCCCAGAATTGATCTTGGCTTTATCTTTTCGATTGGAAATTGAGAGCGATGGATATGTATTACACTCATCGGTAGATAAAAGTGCAGTGATTTGATCCATCGCGAACCTCGTATGATGTCAACACACAAGTGTATATGTGGGCTATATGCAGTTAGAAGATCAAAACACAAATGGGCAGACCACTTGATCTGCACTTATGGATTTGCCTCATCTCTTTTTAATCAGTGATGGACATTAGTGTGCAAAAAGCACATCGTTTTTGTCTGCAGCAGAATCCACCCGATCAACATTCTTGTTCACAACCAAAAAAAGAAAACGGTTTGTAAAAAGCAATAAGATTTCGTAGAAAAAATGCCTAAACGCTTATTAAGCAGTGGTAACTTTCTGATGCTGGGGATCGCCGATCTTCATTCCCCTGAAGCAGTAGCAGCTGTAGAATCTGTAGAGGCGAGTTGTTAACCTCCGAATCCATTAACTTCTAGCACTGGCAAAACAGACTCAGGAGATATTATCGACAACGATGACGACGATGAGCATGGTATTTGCCAAGCAGGAGTTCCAACAAAGCACGTGAGGCCCGAGTCTGGCGAAGAGGATACGTGTGGGGGGATTGGAAACAAATAGTCGAGAAAGAAACCAAGAAAGCGTACCAAGATTCTTGAGTTACGATGATTTGTGTTTCGTTTGTGTGACTTTCTATGCGATAACAAGAGAGATGCAAAGGGAGGAACTTCTATATGGTGACAGCAAGCTTGCAATATATATGTTTTTTTTGCATTCGTTCATTTTTGTTACTGTACAAGTTTTATTTTTTGAAAAATACTTTCCAAATCATTCGTTTTCCGCAAAGGATTTTGATTGGCTATTCAATACAGGTCACTCTTTTGGAATTGATTTTCGCTTCATCTTTTCGATCTAAAATCAAGAGTGATGGACATGTATCACATTGGCTAATAGTTAAAAGTGTAGCGATTTTTATGTCACTGACCTCATATGATATCAACACAAGTGTGTATGCGAGCTGTATGCAATCCAGAAATTAAAACATGAATGGACAAATCACTCAATCCGTGCATAACTTATAGATTTTCCTCGTTTCTTTTTAATTAGCGACGATGCACGTTAGCATGCAGGAGCGCGTCATTTTTGTCTACAGCAGCAAAACCCACCTGATCAAAATTCTTGTTCACGATAAGAAAAATAAAGGCTTGTAAAAAGCAATAGGATTTCGTAAAAGAAATGCCTAAACGCTTAGTCATACGAAAAAATTTTACGATTTTTTTTCAATGGGCTGCTTTTCTATTTCATTTTTTCATCTTCTTCTTCTTCTTCTTCTTTTTGTTGTTGTGCTGTTCCATTTGTAGTTTTTTTCTTTTATTTATTTTGAGAATTTTTGTGATTTTATTTCTAGATAATTTGTAGAGCAATAATCAAAAGCTCATGTCGGCCATGAGCAATGCAAAAAATGAATATGGCTCAATCTTATCAAATCTTCATTTGCTTAGCAAAAAGGAGACAAGGTAAAAAGAAATACCTTGATTCCCACCGTTCTCGTAATGAATTTCAAATAACAAACTATTATGTGCTCTTTGAATATTACCAACTATTAGTCCGATCAATCATTGCCGTACCAAGTGTTATGAACCTTCTTCCATTGGAATAACGAAGATTGTAACAAAGTACAATGCTTTTCAAAACTAGTTGGTAGATGATCATATGCATTCTGTAGATTTCTCAACCCATTTGGTATGAAAAATGGAAGGTACGAAATAAAAATAGAACAGAATGGAGAAATGAAACGAAATGGAAAAAGGAATAGAGCCGAACGAGGGTTAACCTATTGATTCAGAAGATTCATATTCCACTGTGAAACATGTCCTTGAAAAAAGTAAGTGAGGACAAAAGGGAAAAAAAAATAGCAGGTGCACCTGGGATCCGATAAAAATTTCAATTTTCAATTTCAGAGAAAAAAGAAAAAGAAAGGAAGACCCGCCCCTTCACCCCCGCCTCCGACTATTAGACCAAGCGTAATAGCTCTGTTCCAGCGGAGCTAGTGGCTGCGGTCCTCGGGCTGCTTGATGTAGACTGACGAAGGAGGGTCGCCAGCGCGTGCTTCCATTTCAGCTTTAAAGCTTCGATGAATCGCTTTGTTTTCTCAAGTTCAGCTCCCGGTCGGGGCGTTCTTTCTATGAAGTAGTGGGTGGGTCTAATCAACTGTTTTCCAATTCGGTTTTGTGAGGTTTTGGCTTGATTTCTTCTGATTGGAAAGTGAGGATGGCATGAGTGGAATCCGAAGAAGGGTTGGCTGGCAATGGTCGCGGAGGACTCGAAGGTTTTTAAGATGTCTATCCTAGGTTTTTGCTCGATTTCTCGTGTTCGAGCTGATGTAATTTAAGATGTGATGAAAGCAACTGTCTCTTATTTTTAAGCTCATGAGATGCCTACTTGATTGGAGCAAAGGAGGACATCTCTGTAATTTTCTTTTCTTCAGAACCAAGTGTCTGAATATGGGACTGTTTGGTTGTAGAAACACTGCAGCGGATAAAGGAATGACAACTTTTTGCATGGTTTGTTATCAAGAAATGTTCGCAAAAATGCAACTTCGTGTACATTTCCAGGAGACATTAAAGGGTTTTAATTTATTCTTCTTTTTTCACATTTTTTGGACCTCTTGCCTATTAAATATTTGAGCTATTCTCATCTTCAATGCTGGTTTGATAAATCTTTTCAACCCGATCTCTTATCAACACGCTATGTACTCACATAATATCAATTATTGTCTGTTGTGGACACCTAAATTTTGGCTACCCGTTTAGTAATTTGTCGCATTAAGAAATTAGGAGTTCATTTTAAAAAATATTAATTGCATAACATTTAGTTATAAGTGCATTCATTTTTTATTTGCATTTACTGGACCGATGGTGAATGGGTTGTTTTGGGTTTTAAATTAGCAGGCTGGGCTAGACCCACGAAAGGAGCAAATTAGCCCAAGCCTGTTGCTTTTCAATTAATTAATTATCTTATGAGAAATTGAGATTTGATGCGATATTACGGTGGTTTTTGACATTTAAAAAATATTGCAATCTTATCTTTAGTCTTTTGGTGGTAAAATCATTGGGGAATATTAAGGAGGATAAGAAATAATCTAAAATATTTTGTTGTAGATAGAGATTTCGAAGGATAATCTTCAATGGTCGAGCGAGTCAGCTTGGAAGATTTTAATAGATGATTTCAATGGTCGAGTGAGTCAGCATACACGATAATCTCGAAGGATGATCTTCAGCGATTGAGTTGTTATGCAAATCTTGGTAGGTAGAGCAGACTAAGTTTTCTCTCTATAAATAGGGGTGGCCTTCTCTTCGTCCCAAAGAGGGGGGCAGCTCTAGTGGAAAAAAGAACACACAAAAGAAGAGAAAAAAAGTTCTTTCGTGCGGTGGCCCTTGATTCGTGCCTTTGAAAAGTCAACACAAAAAGTGAGGTTTTGAAAGTGTGCAGAGAGAAAAAGTGAAAAAGGAGAGGGAGGCCGTCCGTGAAGGTCTTGGGAAAAGGAAAGAAGCACAAAGAGAGAGGAAAGGACGTGCGGCAGAGAGGAGAGAGAGGGAGGAAAGAAAAAGAAAAAAGAAAAAAAGGGCTCCTGTTCATCATCTTCCCCCAAATCGCGGCCCCCATCCGCTGTCCCGGTTGTCGGCTTCTTCTTCACCCGCGCCTGCGCTGCGTCGACGCCATCAAACCGCAAGCCGCTCGGACTCCCTCGCCGTCCGATCCGTCGCGCCTCCGCAGCTGTGAGCACCGCCGCGCCCGTCGTCCAGCGACCGCATCTCAAACTGCCCGCGGTGCTGCCCCACCGCACTTCCGATCGCGAACGCCCTCGCCACACCAGCCGGTCCCGCGGCGACGCATAGCCCCGCGACCTACCTCGGCCGCAACCTCCGGCCCGCTGAAGCTCGTCGCGACCCACCGCTCCGCCCCACCGAGCATCGCCCATCGCCCAAGAGTCGAGGACCCACTGACCCCTTGACGCGCTCACGCGATTCGACGCTACCACCGCGCTGCCGTGCTCGACCACCCGAAGCCCACAACCTGCAACTCGCGCCCAACAACACAGTGGTCTGCCTCCACTCAGCCGACGCTACCGCACCAGCACCTCTGCCCAGTCACCGTTGTTGCTCTGCTTGCTGACTCACGACGCGGGAACTGAACGCCGAGCCGCTACACACCCGGGGACAACACCGCTGCGACCCGCAACCCCGCTGTTCGCCGGTCACCGACGCCGCGCCTCCCTGTTGCTGCTGCCGCCCAGTCCGCGCCAAAACTGCGACGCCGGCTGTCTCCTTCGCCCGTGCCGCTCCTGTCTCGCCTGACCCGTGACCAGCTGGGCTTGCCGTCCATCGCGACACCCGCACTCGGAGTCTTCCGCCAGCGACGCCCTCTGCCGGAGACCCGAACGCCGGTAGCTTCGATCGCGCCCCCACCGCTCGCCGCCGATCAGTCCGTTGCTGGTCTTTGCCAGAGCTCTGAACGCCGACGACCCAACCTCCGGTGATCCACCGAAGCCGCTCAACCGTAGGTGAAGAAAGCAGGAAAAGAAAAACCAAAAAAAGCAAAAGGAAAGAGAAATTAGGTAGTTTTATTTTCTTTTTTTATTTACTTTATTTCATTTATTTCTTTTAAGTTTAGGAGTGATCTTTATTTTATGGATTTTGTAGGCATTATCCATAGGGTATTCCCTAGGATTATTGTAATTACTAATTTGATCCGTAAGATCTCGGATCATTTTTTTATTATAATAATTTCTAGGATTTGTCGATAGTATTTTAAGTGTTGAATCAATATAACTATTAATTTGACCCGTAAGAATTCGGATCTGATTTTTAGTTATTTTGATCTTTTTGTCGTGATAATTAGGGTTAAGATAATCGTTAATTTAACTTTTGTGAGACAATGAGTTATTTTTTTGATTATTCTAATCCTTTATTTGATTGCATATCTTGATTGTTTAGATTTAATATTTAGTTGACAATCGCTTGTTTTTTTAAAACCACTAAAAAATCTAAAAAATATTTGGATTAGGATTCAATTTGTTTTGAAATATTCCTTATTATCTTGCATATCTAGAATATGGATTTTATTCCCAATTTAGAAAAAATATAATAAACAACAAAAAAAATGCATTCATTTAGGTTGTTAGTTTTATCATTATTTGAATTGCATATGAAATTTTAAATTTCGAATTTTTTAATAAAAAATAAAAAACTATCATGCATATATCATGTTGAATTAGGCATTCTTGCACGTCACTGCATATTAGATAAATTGCATGGTTTAAATTAGGATTTAATGTGACTTAATCCTTAGTTTGAATTAGATAGAATTTTAATCTAACTAGATCATTTTTGCATTTTTAAAAAATATAAATATCAAATGCACGTCATTTAGTTTTTATTAAGTTCATTTAATTAGAACTTCCTCGTCATTAGACTAAGTCATCTAATAAATTGTCGCATGACATATAACTCGCATACTAAATTATATGTTGCATCTCATTTTAGTTTAAATAATTCCGTATGTCATTGCATCACATTGCATGTCATTAAAATTAGGTCATTTAGATTGCATTTAATTATTGCATTTCTTCATGTCATATAGTTTATGTCATGCTGCCATGTCATATTAGATCATTAGTATGCATCGCATGATTTTCATTAAATAAAGTGAAAACAAAAACAAAAATTAAAATTGCGTGTTAATTAGAAATCATGATGTGAATTCTGATTTAATAATGCAGATGCTTTCGTTGCTTCGAAGTATGATTTGCATTATTTAATTGCTTTCTTGAGTGTTAAATTGGTGGTATGCGCACATGTATGATCACCTCACATGTTAGGAAGTTAAATTAAAATCAATTCAATTGCCAAGCTTTTTTTAAAAAATGAAATAAAATGTACCGAAAGGGCACTAGGATAGTCTAGTATAACCAAGTCCCCGAACTCATAAATCTCTGATTCGCAGTAGTAAAGTAAATCTCCCGTTACTTTACTTGGGTTTCTAATCGACCCACCAAAAATAGATTAGTGACGACTCCTGATTGAAAATCATTTGCATGTTAAGAATTCAAATCTAAGTCGCGAATTGATATGGACTTGGGAGAGCCCGAGCTAAGCTTAAAGACTTAGTAATCCATTAATCTAATTTTAGGTAGTCCAAACCCTGAAAAATTAGGTCGCGACATCTGTGTTGATAGGTTATTGGAGTAGCTTATACAGTAAAGTTATTAGCTATATGTTGATAGATTATTGGAGCAATTTACACAGTGACTTTGACACGTCAGTAATTCTAAAGATAATAGTAAGTGTACTCAAATGATAGTGATAATTTCCCAAAGAAATTAGTAACTTGAACAAGTTGACTCAAATAGGAGCCTGTAATTTTCTATTAAAGTTAGTGATGAGTATGTACGCCCCTGCAAAACCAACTCAATCACACCCCTACATATTACTAAAAAAGAATAGGAACAAAGGAAAACAAAAAAAAAAGGTAGATGAAAAGTAGATAAAGTCAGGGCCCAATTTCCACTACAACAATTAGCAATTAGCGAAAGGGAAGTTCGGATCCCCGCCTCATCCCCGTGTGGGGCCCCGACCACCCCCATCGGACACGTCAATATCGTTCATTGCTTTTTTTTTTAGTTAGTCCTACTCTATTTTTACTCTACACTTACTCTCAAATTTTTTCCCTGCCTTTTGCAGAGCGTGAGAGTCAAAACCCACTCCTGAAACTTACGCGTCCCCACCCCATCCCCCTGAGAATATGGGGATTTGAACCCCTCACCTCCCCCTTCCATGTTGGAAGGGTGGCCACTGAGGCAAATTCCAGTGATTATATTGTTCATTGCTTTGGGATATATATCTTTTCACCCTTCATCTTTGACGCGTGGCTCCCCAGTCCCAAAAAATTGACTAAATGAAGTCAATAACTTGACGTCCAAGAGTTTCTCGCATGTTTGGACTGGTATCTGGAGATGTTGGTTTAACTGACAATGGTCAAGATTCATATGTAGAGCTCTTAAATTCTTCGAAACAATGTTTCACTATCCTTTGCAGTGGAGATAAGAGATGAGCTAGAGTTGCTTAGCTTTAGAGAACAATGCAATTGAGCTCTTGAATTTAAAGTGATGATTTAGCACTTGTAAAGTATCGCTAATTAATACTATATATATATAAGTGATCATGAAATGCACGAGCACTCATTTGTTTTTTTGTTTCTTTCACACTCCACAATTTCATGTAGTGACCTTTTAGTTTGAATTGTTGGTATATAAATAGCATTGATAATTCTTTTAGCTTGCATTGTCACAAGCGGATATTAGAATAAGCTTCTTTTTATTGTTAAATGAAGTATTTAATGCATTGGATTTTACATTCACTCAATTCTTGGTGCAAATTCAATGTTTGAAGTGATAACGTTCCTAGTCAGCAATTTTATCTCTTGTATCTAATTTAAAATATTATTGATATTATTCCCGTATTTTCTCTACTCGCCTTAAGCATCCTCAATCATCCCTAATTTAGGGCTCTTGTGATATCTTTATATATAGTCTGTACAAGAGAGATCAAAAGACAATACACAAAACTACGATTTCTTCATGGTATTAGAGCTGCTGAAATTTAATGGCTCCTCTCTCTTCTCCAAGAATTACGAATCTCGCTCCCACGCGCTCCCGTATTGTGGTGCAACAATATCTCTGCCATTACTCTAACTCGGAATCCAATTTTTCATAATCACACTAAACACATTGAAATAAATTATCATTATGTTTGTGAATTGGTGTGTCGCCAGTTACTTGACATCCGTTACATCAACACCTGTGATCAAATTGCAGACATCTTCACCAAAGGACTATCATTAGCACGGGTTCGTCTTTTACGGTCCAAGCTTCACATTGTTGACAATGCTTCGCTTGCGAGAGGGTGATAACATTTCTAGTCAGCAATCTTATCTCTTGTGTCTAATTTAAGATATTGTTGATATTGTTCCCGTATTTTCTCTGCTTGCCTTAAGCATCCTCAATCATCCCTAATTTAGAGCTCTTGTAATATCTTTATATATAGTCTGTATGAGAGAGATCAAAAGACAATATATAAAAACTACGATTTCTTCATGAAGAGCTTTGTTTTATCGAGTAACTACATAAAAAATGCATTGAATGGTATGTAAATGGATGGACTCAATATTAAACATGCAAATTACTTCACATCTTGCATCAACCAAGTTGAATAACAATATTGATATGCTTATATATATTTTGAGTGGTAAGTAAAATCTATAACACATTTATAAAAGATAGCTACATCTCGTTATCTAAGAGTGATAGATTATTTTTTAATAAAGATAATATGCTTTTGGGTGGTAAGTAAAACTTATTTAACATTTTCATTAACATAGCTATCCTCGTTACTTAAGAGGAGCCACGTGCATTTATGTTTAAGTATTGTATAAAGTTTTTTTTTTTAATCTAAAATGAGCTAAGGCCCAACGTTTCAGCTCCATTCAACAATATAAATGTTTGAATTAACACATACAACAATTTATAGTGTTTAAGGAGGATTACAATGGCTAAACGAAACCAAGCAAAAACATTGGCCGGAAAAAAAAAATTGAAAATTTTGATTTGTCAATTTGGCTTTGGGTTGATAAAAAATTTGTGAAATCAATAAATTTGATTAAATAATTAATTGGTAACTTCACAATTGATTAACGAGAGGAGTGGGAGGCTTAGCCATCCATTCGAATTTCGAAATAAGAAATGGACGAAAGCAAGAACTAGTGGGACCCAGCCATCGATAGAGGTGGAGAAAGAAAATTATCACAAGCTGTCTAATTACAAGATTCTAAAAACCGGTGAAGCTCCTCGACTTTCGCTTGCCTCTTTCTATATGCTCCTAATAACCTAAAGATCCACAAAATTTAGGTTTGGTTTTAATTGTATCTAGAACTTTTTTTTTGTCTAAAATATCCTCAACTTTAAGTCCAATGCAATGTTAGCTCCCAATTTTTCAGTCTAAAAAGAATTTCCAAACTTTATATCCAATGAACCTCGAATGGCGACAAGTACTTTGAGGACGAGGTCAAGAGAGTAGTTTCCATCTTGACAAGGGCAATCTCGGTATTTAGGGACCAAAATTCATGGCCAGAGAAGAAAAGGAAATCTAGGCTTAAAAAAAGCAGACGATCCTCACTCCATCGGGGTGGGCGATTTTTCCACATGCAATCATTGCCAAAGAGAGCTCAAAAAAGAAAAAGGACTAAGCTTTTCTTCACGGTGAAGAAAGAGATACAGAGAGAGGGTTATGGTCAGCAAAAGAGAGAGCTTTTATAAAAATTAAAAAAAAATCTGAGAAAGTGGTCCGCAAAAGAAAAGGAAGAAAAGAACAACAAAGGAGGTGAAAAGGAAAAAATGAAGAGAGAGAAATTGCTCGGGCACAGTGAGGAAACGACAGAGAGCAAAAGGTTGCAATTTCACCGAAAGTTTGTTTAATCTAGTTTTGTAATATCCACGTTTCCTTAAAGTTTACTTTTCCTTTGCAATGAAACTTCCACCAATTGAAGGCGACGACCATAAATGCACGTTTAGTGGTCCTATCAATGAATGAGCGAAAGGTTGCAATTTCACTGAAAGTTTGTTTAATCTAGTTTTGTAATATCTACATTTCCTTAAAGTTCACTTTTCCTGTGCAATGAAACTTCCATCAATTGAAGGCGACGACCATAAATGCATGTTTAGTGGTCCAGTCAATGAATTGCTATTTTATATCTAGTTAAGCAAGTTTGAATTATTGGCGCATACTTTGGATTGGATAAATCAAACCAATATATATATCTAAAATAAAGTAAAAAGGCATTTTTACTTATTTATGAAATTTGAGGGGGAAATTAAAATGGGAGCAAAAAAATAAATTTTCCTCATTGTGTTACAGTACTTGAATGAATACACACACACACACACACACACACACATTTATGCACGTTGATAATTTTTTATGATCCTCAACACATGTTGATAATAAGTTATCGTTAATAATACAACATTTCAATACTAAAATGAAGTTTATCGGTTTGACTATATAATATATATCAGGTCAAAGTAAGAGGGGTAAATTTCTTAGTGTACTTAAGAGCTTAAATATATTTAACAAAAAACACATTTTTCTGATGAAAAATAAATTAACAAAAGAAAGAGGAAAGTTCGATGGGGGCAGGTGGTGGACTCAGTGTGCCCTCTCATAATCCTTACGCTTTATATGTTTTCATTTTCTTCTACAAATCCATGTGACAAGCACATGAGGCAAGTAGTGACAACAAGGGAAAGATCAAGGATTTGGAGAAGAAAGAAATGTGCAAAGGAACTAGAAAGAGTTGTCACGAAGTTGAATGGTCTACTTGAAAAAGAAATTAGACAAAAGGAAAGACAAAATACACGGGACATTGGTGTGTTCAAAGTGATCTCCACCTTAAAAGACATGGAGTGAGGGTTAGAGAACTATCTACCTTCTTATTGATTCTTACTGTTGACACCTAAATTTTGACGACCTAATCATTTATTTATAAAAAATTAGAGATTAATTTTTAAGCCATAAAAAAGAAAAAAAATAATAATTACATAGCACATAATTTTAGACGCATCATTATTTTCGATAAGAAATTGCGATTTGATATATTCGAAATCTTTCACATATTCAAGCGATATACACACCGAGATATATTTCGTAGAAAATTAAAAGATTTTGAGGAAATATTTTAGGTGGGATATATATTTGGTGTTAATCTTTGGTACCAAATCTTGCAATCGTCGATGGGCATGGAATGGAAATAAAATAAAATCGTGGAGATTGCGTCTTGGCCGTGCGAAATGCGATCAAGAAAAAGAAAGAAAATTTGCTTCTTCCATGACCCTATTTCGTTGCGTATAAAAGGGGTTGATCCGCACGGATGAAGGGGGTACAATTCGTGAAAAGAGAGGAAAGCGTGAGAGGAGACAATTCGCCAAAAAAAAAAAAAAAAAAGAAAGAAATCTCTCTCTCGTTCGCTAAAGTGGGGAAGAAGCCAAAAAAATTAGTCACTTTCTTTTCTTCTGACAAGCTTCAGAAGAAAAGAAAGGACAGGGCAGCAAGAGAAAAAAAATTAAAGGAGGTCATCTTCTTTAGAGACTTCGCCCGCGACCATTGCCGCACTCCGCCCGCGTGCTGCCGCCCCTCCGCCCATCGCCAGAGCTCCGAGCCTCTGTCGCCGCGCCCTGCCCGTCACCGACGCCTGCTGCCGCTGACTCCCTCCTTCCGGTGACCTGCAACTCCACCTCTGCAGCTGCCCGTTGCCGCCGGAGCTCTGAACTCCCGCGAGCACCACCGCGACCTGCAGCGCCCGACGCCCGCGCCTCTGGCCGCCCGCTGCGGCGCCTTTTTCCTCCCGTCGACGCCAGCAACCTGCAGCGACCGTCGCAGCAACCCGCGTCTCCGCCCGACGCCGACGACCTACCCCCATCCCGGGCCTACGACGAGTCGCGCCTCCGTTCGACCTGCTGCTGGTCCTCCTGCAGCAACCCACGTCTCCGACCCGCCCGTCGCAACGTCTCCGCTCGCTCGTCGCTCCACTCCCTGGGCAGCAAGCGAGCTGCGACTAACTCGGCTGCTTTCCCTGTCCCGGTGACGACGTTGCTGCTGCCCCGAGTCTCTGTACCTTTGCTGATCTCTACCGATCCAGTTGCCACTCCTTGGATTGAGACGACGGGCTGCTGATCTCGTTGTCCAGACCGAGCCAAGTCGCGTCCCTTCATCGCGGCACACTTGCTGCTCCTACCGTGCCGGTGAGTCCGCTGGAAGCCCCGTCGTCTTGAGTTCATCGACCCGACACCGGCCTGCTGCTACTCTGCCCGCCACAGCCCGACCCCGACGTAAATTTGCGAATCCAGGCGCCGGTCCGTTTAGAAAAATAAAAATCCAATCAAGGTAATTTTCTTAAATCAAGTTTCGTTATATTATGGCTTAAATTGGAACATTGTCAATGTTGATTATATGAATATTTTAGGTATTATCCATGGGGTATTGTTACCCAAAAATCACTTTTTAATTATATTGATTTTTTTGGTACTTTGATAGTATTTTAACTCTTAAATCATTATAATTATTAATTTAATTCATAAGATTTCGGATTAAATTTTTAATTATTTTGAACTTTCTTACATGTTGTAATATTTAGGGTTAAAATAATCGTTAATTTAATTCGTAAGATAATGGATTATTTTTTCAATTATTTTATTTCTTCATTTGATGAATATCTTGAGTGGTTTAGATATAATGCTTATTTGAAGATTACTTGTCTTGGAAAATACCCAAAAAAATAAAATAATTGATTGCTTTGCTCGTTTATTTCTTTTAGTGCAATTTATTTGATTGTTTAATAATGAATGAACATTTGTGTAATCATCCCATTGCATAATAATGATTTAGGTTAAAACGAATTTAGAGCTTGCAAAGATATTTTTAAAAATAAAAAGAATAATACCAAAAGGGCATTAGAGAAATCTTCTCATATCCAATTTGTCTAATTCGTAGGAGTAAATTCATTGCTTTTGCATCGAAACTTGCTCACATGTTATTTTCTTCCTGAGGAGGATCGCCTTGGATTCTCCTGTCCATTGAAATTTCCCCCCACATGAAGGCAATGACTATAAATGCATGGTCGGTGGTCTGGGTCAACAAATTACTAATTCATACAAGTTTGAATTATTGGCGCGAGCCAACGGTTTAATTAGATAAATCAAACCAATAAAGAAATATATATACATAATAAAGTAAGAGCAAAACTAAAATGGCATTTTGATTAATTTATGAGATTTGAAGAAGAAATTAAGGTAGAACTAGAGCGAAAAGGAAATTATTCTTGTTGTGCTTAGATACAAAATAAATATATATAGCATGTTGATAATTTTTTATGATCTTTGACATGTGTTAACCCTTGAAATGAAATTTATCAATTCAACAATATAATATTTCACATGCTTAAAGTGTGAGGAATTAAATTTCTAAATGGGATCGAGAGCTTAAAAATATTCAATAAAAAATACCATTTCTGGCCGAGGATAACTCAACACAAAAAGGGAAGGAAAAGGAAAGTTCAACTGTGCAAGTAGTGGCCTAGGTTTAAGGAAGACTCATCCCAAGTCTCTCTCCACTTTACATGAACCCAACAAATCCATTGTTATATGGGTATCAAAATTTTACAAGACCTTTTCTATTAAAATGTTACTTCAATCAACTCCCGTTTAACGGCATAGGTTCACAACACCTTACTTTCACGGTTTAACAAATTCAAAATCAAATTTCGCAATATAAATTTCATATAATTTTTGAATTTGTACTCTAATTTCGAAAATTATCCCAATTAGACGATCAAATAGCTTAAACTTTTACCGGGCTTTGCGAATGGAAGTAAATCTACGGGGAGATCTACACGCAAAACCCACTCTCTTTTCATCTCATTTTTTTCTTCTTTTCCCTTTCTTTTCGTTTCTCTCTTGGTGCATGCTCTCCCTTTTCCCTTTATCTCTTTAAAACCCTCAAATTTTAGGTTCCATCTTAATTTTATCCCAAACTTTTTTTTATCACATAAAACCCTTGATTTTAGACTCAATGCTACATCGGTCCCTAATTTTTTCGTCTTAAAAAATTTCAAACTTTATATTTAGTTTCAAAGGCAAGAACCTCAAGGACGAGGAATCTCGACATGAGAGAAATCTCGGCAGTCGGGATCGGAATTTACGGCCAAAGAAGAGGAGAAAATCTGGGCAGAAAAAAAAATGGCAGCGGATTCTCGGGCAAGTGGGACGGGGATTTTTCTTCACGGCTAAGAAAGAGAAATACTTTTTCCAAAAGTAAAAAAGAAAAGAAAAGAAAGGGAAATACAGAGAGCAGGCTATGGCCGGCAAAAGAGAGAACTTCAATAAAGACAAACTGGGAAGTGGTCGACGATAGTAAAGAAAGAAAAAGAAGGACAGAGGAGGCAGGTTCTCGTGGAGGAGGAGAAATGAAAAGAATGAAAAGACCTCGCGCGTGCCCAAACAATTCTCTGTCTTTCTCTCTCTGTCTTTTCCCTTTCTTTTCGTTTCTGTCGTTGGTGCGTGCTCTCTCTTTTCCTTTTTATATCTCTTCTTTTCCCTTTTTCTCAAAGCCCACTTTTTGACCAAGTCAAGAAGAAGGGCAAAATATTAAAGCAATCGCTAAACTAAACCCAAAAAAAAAAAAAAAAAATTTGCCCATAAAAATTGTAAATATTGATTTATTAATTTGGCTTTGGATTAATTAAGAAATTGTGAAATTAATAAATTTGACTAAATGAAATCAATAAGTTGATAACTAAAAAAGTTAATTGTTAATTTGGTAATTAAATAGAGAAAAGAGTGATAGACTCAGCCACTCATTTAAAATAAGAAATGGACAAAAAAACTTGGTAAAGATGAGGGTAGTCTTAAGTTAAGCAAGGACTGGTGAGACCTAGCCACGGGGCAAAAGGACGGAAAGAAAATTATATGCTATCTAATTACAAATATGCCCTTGGATGATTAAAACAGGTGAAACTCCTGAATTTTCACTTACCTCTTTTTATATAAGACATAGTGTCCTAAAAACTCTCAAATTTTAAATCCAATTTTAATTCTACCCCAAAATTTTTTTATCTAAAAAGAAATCTTCAACTTTGGATTCAATCCTAAAAAAATTTCACTATGCCCTTACTAATATTATGATGTCAATGAATGAGATGATGTAAAACTGTTATCCAATGCGATAAAAATACCTACACGCGTCTTTCCTAGTTAGTTAATGCTCTAGGACGAAGGGAAATAGGTTCTACTTGTGAGGCTTGCATTCACATCAGAAGTATTATTTTTAACAAAAAGAAATAAGATATATGTAGTAGGTCCCATCTATTTTCTCTTCTTCCCATATCTAGGGCTAGGTGTGAGGTTTCGTTTTTTGTGACGCATTTTATTGGATTGGACCGGCTGCGGTCCGGTTCCAAAAATCAGGAATCGCTCTTTTTGATTTAATTCTCAAATTCTGGGTGGACTGGACCTGAAATTGTGCACTCCTAATTTGCAATATCATAATGGCAATTCTCTTTTATTTTTGGTTTTGTTTTTTTTCATTGCTGTGCATCCAAACTTGTTCGCATGTTCTCTTCTTCCTAGGTAGGATTGCCTTGGATTTTCCTGTGCATTAAAACTTTCACCACATGAAGGCAATGTTGAATTATTGGTGCATGCCAACCGGTTGGATTAGATAAATCAAACCAATAAATAAATAAATATATGATAAAGAAAAGCAAAAGTAAAAAGGTATTTAAATTTATTTATGAGATTTGAAGAAGAAATTGAGGTTTGACAGAAAAAAGAAGAAGAAGAAGGGAAAATTAAGGTAGAACGAGAGCCAAAAAGACATTCTTCTCATTATGCTCAGGTACAAAATAAATGTATATAGCAATTTGATAATATTTATGATCATCGACACGCATAAAGAACATAAATTTTTTAGAGTAAGTGATTGTTATAATACAATATTTCATTATTAAAATGAAGTTTATCAGTTTGATAGTATAATATTTACAAGGCTCAAAGTAAGAAGGGTAAATTCCATATGGGATTACGTTAAAAAAAAAATCCCAAAGTGGGACCAAGAGTGGAAATATAATTAACAAAAATACCTTCTCTTATGGAAAATATATGAACAAAAGAAAAGGACAGTTCAATGGTGCAAGCAGTGGACTAAGCAGGGGACTCTTCACTGTCCTGATGCTTTGATATTTTCATCTGTTCCGAGCACTCGTTTGGAAAATATTGAACCAGACGAATCTCCATCCCTCTCCCCCACCCCCCCCCCCGGAAACCCAAAACCCTCTTCATCTTCTTCCACAAACCCATGCCACAGTCTTGTCATAAGTCTCTCTACACTTCTCATCTTCCGAACAAATCCACCGCTTCATGTCTATTGAAATTTAACAGACCACAATAGAAGAGGCAAGAAGGCATTTCCTGTTTTCTGAGGGGCATTCTGATTTTTTTTCTCCATTAGGGCTTGAAAGCTGAAGTCCATGGCAGAGTCAGAGGCCGAAATGCATCGTCCCATTAAGAAGAGGAAAATTAATGCGAGTAGAAATGCAGAGGATGTTGATACTGGTGCATCTGGTTCGATGACTGTGCTGACAGAAATTAATTTCATTGGATCTAGTTCGTCTCCGACAGAAACTAACAATAATGCATCTAGTTCTTCGACGGTGTCGGCTGGAAACTGTTATGAGGTATTCTTAAGCTTCAGAGGCCCAGATACTCGACATGGCTTCACTGATCACCTCTACAATGGGCTCCTTGATGTCGGAATTAATGCTTTTAGAGACGATGATGAGCTCTGCCAAGGCAAGGACATCAAACCAGAGCTTATGGCAGCCATCACGAATAGCAAGATCCTAATCCCCATTTTCTCCGAGAATTATGGTACAAGCAGTTGGTGTCTGGATGAGCTAGTTCAAATAATGGAGTGCAAGAATAATAATGGACAAATAGTGTTGCCTATATTTTACAAAGTGAAACCAGCTGAAGTGCGATATCAAACCGGGAGGTTTGGACAGGCATTTCATGAGCGTCAGAATCGTTTGCGTGAGAGGTCTTCTTTCGACCCAACAACTTTGGAGAAATGGAAGAAAGCACTTGATGAAGTCAGCACCTTGAAAGGATATGAAGCCAATGGGTAAAATTTCTCACCAAAACATTCTCTGCTTTCTTTTGATATGTATGTGCATTTACTGATTGTTTTGATTCTCACGCGCTTCATTTACGTTCTTTATATATGGATATTGATATTGTGAGATGTTGCTGGTAGTAAGATCCCGTGATGTATGAATTCTATAAGTTATTCTTTTTTTTAGTTTTTTGCTTTAATGATATTGACCAATCTAATTATAAACTTTGTTGTTATGATCCCATTCAATAATAAGATTTTTTGAATGGATTTTGACTTTTATATCCAAAGATTTTGTAATATTGTGCCATTTTTTTTTCATGTTTATAGTGTACATCACGTTAATCTTTGTTACAAACTTTTCTAATTACATATTTACTTGAGATTAATGGTACAACTTATTGGTGAATTTTTATTTAAAGCTCATAACATCATAGCGTCCAAGCTTTGTCATAATTCTTTATCTTCCCAAGTCACATTTATTAAATCATTGATATCATTGATTGGTTGCTATTAATTTTTTTTTAGAAAAGAAATGTTTCATTGGTTATACAAGATGATGATAAAAAAATGATTATTTTTAGTATATGTCTGTTTAAATAATTTTCAAAGCATTTCTTATCTTCAACAAGTAATTTTGATCTCATGCACATGCATCTATTGAAGCGATATTCTTATTTTGGGTAAAAATTATTCTTCTACTTCCCTATAAACTCACTATTAGATCAAATCATCGGACATAGATACTCAAAAAGAAAATAAAGTACAACCTATTATCATCCTTAGAGGCAATGAATACTGATAAGTGCACCAATCTAGAATGATACTAGATTCACAACACTCGTAGAAACTTACAAGCCCGTAGAGTTGCACAAACAAGAAGAATCACTTCAATTGCATTCAAGTAGTTCACAATATCACAATCTAAATAACTTTTCGGATTGGTTTTACGAGACTTGAAATCATCTTGCATCAAAAGTTATGACTTGTTTATTGATTGATGGTTAACTCTCGTCTTGGGTTGGCTTATTGAATTTTTGCTTATTCAAACGCTCTAGAGAATCTTCAAAGTCATGTTCACATCGTCCTTAGTATCTTTAATAGATAACCAGTTTAAAATTCGGTTCAAATCCAAAAATATATACCATATTTAAAATTTATAAGTGATATCCTCAAGACTTTCCTAGCTTGATAAATTATGTTAGAGTAACAGTGGAATGGGGCATGCCATGTGAAGCAACCACCATCATTTCCCACTTTAGACTTAGCATATATGATAACATATGGAGGTATGATAGCAACGACTTTTAAAGCTTTTCAATCTATCCCCAAATTTATTGTGTCCTCTATAAATAAAACAATATAATATTATTGTTGCCACATATTTCAACTCTTGTCACGTTTGACAGGTATGAAGGAAAGTTGGTGAAGTCAATTGTCCGAAAAGTGTTGAATGAATTGAAGAAAAAGTTTGAGTTGGTCATTTCTGAGAATTTGGTCGGAATTGATGATCATGTGAAGAAGGTTATGGAGCTTGTGTGTAATAAATCTGATGACACCCTATTTGTTGGCATACACGGAATGGGAGGCATTGGCAAGACTACCCTTGCTAAAGCCATCTACAACAAGTTCTCCAATGAATTTGAGCATCGTAGCTTCATTGCTGATATAAGGGAATTGTGGAAGCGTAATGGTAGACATTACTTACGAATCGTTAATCTATGATATATTGAAGCTAAAAAATGAAACTCGTAATGAGGATGAAGGGACTAAACTCATATCCACAAATTTTAAAGGTAAAAAGGTCCTCATTCTTCTTGATGACGTGGACAGCGTCGTTCAGTTGAAGTGTTTGGTTGGTAATCGTGATTGGTTTGCTTCGGGAAGTAGGATCATTATTACCACCAGAAACAAGAGGATTCTTGAAGAAGTTGGGGTGGACTATCCTTATGACCATAAGGAAATGGACAAGGATCAATCTTTGATTCTATTTAGCAAACATGCGTTTCGAAGGGACTCTCCTCCGAGGGAATTTAACGACCTCACTCATGAAGTTGTATCCATCGCTAGAGGGCTTCCCTTATCCCTTGAGATTTTTGGTTCATTATTGTGTGGAAAAGAGTCAAAACAGTGGAGAGACACAATAAAGAAGTTAAAAAAAGTCCCAAATAGGGAAGTGCAAGAAAAGTTAAGAATAAGTTACCAAGCATTAGACCATGGACAAAAACAAATTTTTTTGGATATCGCCTGCTTTTTCATTGGCGAAAATAAGACAATCCCAATCTACATGTGGGACGCTTGTGATTTTTTCCCAGGGGAGGGAATTGAAGTATTGATATCCATGTCATTAATAAAAGTTGGAAGTGATGATAGGCTTAGAATGCATGATCAATTGAGAGATCTTGGGAGGGAAATAGTTCGTGAGGAAAACCAACTGAAGCCTTGGTGCCGTAGCAGGTTATGGGACTATGAGGAAGTTGAAAAAGTGCTAAAGGAAAGTAAGGTAACCATTTTATTTCTTTTTCTTGTTTAGTCCATGTTCTATGATTAATAGGAATATTGGTCCACTACTTAGTGCTTGCTCTAGTGGACTATGAACCTTCACCATTATTGCCCCCGAATGTTTTATTGACATGATTAGAAAGTAGGGAGGTTGTTCCCTTTAGAAAGTATTTCCTTTTATGGGTTTTCTCTCATATATTAATATTCCATATCATATGAAAGTAAGTGTACGTTGCAAATGTATTTATATGTGTGTGTATATATATACATATTAAATCTCTTGTTTGATTTATTAGTTAGTAAAATATCATATTTCACGTATCACTTTTCACTTGATAAATGGCCCTTCGCTGAGAATCTTTGTTTTTCTTTTAAGATGATTATCGTGATTTTCACGTTCTCGTATTATGTTAAATCAATACTTTTAATAAAAACCACTTCATATAGAGTTTAGTTATTATTTTTTTTTCAGCCAGGTTACTTAACAAGTACTCCCACGATACCTTTAGACAAAATCCAATTGTCCTTCTTTGTCATTGGCAAGAAATAGACAGGCTGAAGCAGAGGGCGAGACAGATTGCTCGCCGCAACTAACTAAAAAAACCAAAAGTAAATATCTTGCTCTTCCGTCAAAAGAGAGAACATCGCTCAAATTCCAGAAAACTATGAAAATACTCATGTACGATTGGGCGTGTCAACAAGTTTCAGGGATATACCACTGAAAAAATAGCCAAAGTGCGTGCTCTTGAGAAAAAAAAAAACAAAAGATGAAGAATAAAAGTTACTCCAAACAAGTCTTTTTATGGTTATTTCAATTATTTGAGTCGATGGCGAGAAATTAATTTTTTCATCAAAAAGAGTTCGGCCGGGATCTCATGGCCTCTTCATTTTCCCCCTTCCGTTCCAACTTTTGGAGTAGTCGGAACGGCTATTTCCATTTTGAAGCGTCATGAATGTGTCGAAATAAAAAGGAGTTTTATTTCTAACTTTTTAACACCCCCCCCCTCTTTTTTTTTTTGCCTAGAAGTCTCCTTAATAACACCTAATCTGTGGTGAGGTAAGTTTTGCTCGTCGACTCGCTGCTTCCGAGGTTTTTCTCGCTTTTATTTATTCTTTCATCCATGCCAATTTCGCTTGTTCTCCAACGAAGATACTTTTTTCCAGGTATGTAAAATGCATTTTGGGCTGTGGCGACGGTGAATTTGTCGTTGGAACATCTGTTTTTTTTGCCCCCTTTTATCCGGTGGTGCATTGTGCAATTCTGATGTTATGATATATAAATCATAACTACTTAGGATATATTAATCATAGAATTATATTCTCTAGATGTTAAAATTAAGATAATAGGACTAACGATACCTGCATTTCTCATGAAATTTTAGTCATTATTCCATAGTGGAGAATGAAAGGGACACTAATTTTATGTAATATTACGTTAGGAATTCCATTTACCAATATTCATAGGACAAGGACTGATTTAAAACTTACCAAATAAGATAGGAACAGAAATTCCTTAAATACAATATATATGCATGTGTATACATGTATATGTATATCATCAAGCGTACTTCACGCAATGACTATTAAAAAGAGAAATGTTTTACTTTTTCTTCATAAAAAGTCGGAGAGATAATTACTCAAATTCTATTTTGTATAATTTAGTATGTGATTGTAATTGCATTTGTGAAAGTTCAAGAGAAAAAGTATAATTCTATTAAAATTGACAAGTCAAATTTTGATTTTGCACTTTGCAATTTGATTAGATGCATGCATGTCTTAACTATTATGATAATGAAGCTACAGTACCGGAAAGAAGAAGATTACAAGTTGTAAAGTTTTTACTCTATACAAGCCATTACATCATAATTCCTTTTAAGATCTGATTACGTATGGCCAAATTTCGAAATGGAAGTTGACATCCTTCACTTTGTTAGCCTTTATAAATACTGTTTATTGGGCATAAAAAGAAAAATCATATCTACATATTGCTAGTCTCTTGAATGCATTAATGCACATCACTCACAATATGAACAAATGATATTTGATTACTTTAGTTGGATATAGTACTAATGACTCTTGATTCTTGCTTATAGGGAACGGGCAAGATTGAGGGGATTAATCTTAGTAATCGCACTGGCAGAATTTACACAGAAAAACAATTCAAGAATTTGACGAGTCTAAGATTCCTTCACCTAGATGGGGAACATTTAAGTGGAGATTTTAAGGATTCAATGGAGGAGTTAAGATGGCTTCAATGGCCATTTTGTCGTGCTAATTTTGAAGTAAACAATTTTTGCGTAAAGGAATTAGCTGTACTCGAATTGCAATATGGTCAGATAAATGAGAAATGGGGAGGATGGAGTTTTTTCAAGGTAAGAATTAAAGTCTTTTTTTTCCTCTCCTTTTATGCTTTCTTTTGAATCATAATGACTCTACACTCACCCATCGACATTCATTATTGTTTTTTTCCGTAGATGGCAAAGAAGCTTAAATATCTAGACCTTTCGTGTTGTTGGTCCTTGGAAAATACTGACTTCCTCTCAGCTTTTGAGAAGTTAGAGGTTCTCATCCTCAGGGGGTGTGAGAGACTGAAGCGAATCGACGCCTCCATTGAAGACATGGAGGGCCTCCTTCGCTTGGAGCAGTGCTCGTCCTACGCGCTTCATCTCGCGGGAGGCGCCGACGCAGGCGCCGAACGCCCCGTTCCTCGTTTCTGCCTTGGGGAGCTTCCAGCAGAAATAGGTAAATTAAAATCACTGCGACAACTCGATCTATCCAGTACTCCATCCCTTTCTGCATTACCAAATAGCATAGGGTCTTTGGAGAATCTAGAGATTCTAGATATTTCTTGGAGTGGTATAGAAGAATTACCCAATGGTATTGGGAGTCTGAGAGAGCTCCGAGAGTTACGTGCTTCCAATTGCGAAGATCTGAAATGGATACTAGTAGAAAGCATGGCTAATCTTTCTTCCCTACGACGCCTTGATTTTAGACACTGCGACCAGCTCCAATCGCTGCCGGAGCTTCCTTCCGGCTTAACATATTTGGGTGTCACTTGTCAAAGTCGCAAATTGCCTTCGCTTTCCCACCTAGCCCATCTCAAGGAACTAGTAGTTCACGGTTGCGATAATCTCCAGTGCATCCAGGAGCTTCCATCAACGCAATTAAAGAGTTCAAAATGCTCCAAACCGACGGACATTGAAGAATCGGAATCACCACAATCCCTAAACACGCCCTTCAAGTTGGAAGTCTTGAACTTCTCTTTCTGTGAATCTATCAAAATGCTGGACGTTTCACAGTTTGTCCATCTAAGGACATTAGATGTCCGCAATAGTTCGAAGCTACTTGAAGTTCGAGGTCTTGACAAATTGATGTATTTGGAAAGCTTGACTATCAAATCCCGGAATTCAATCAAACGGTTGGACCTTCCAAAATTCGGGTGTCTGAAGAAATTGAATGTTGACGGGTCTGACGAATTCTTAGACGAGTACAACACATTAGCCGAAATTCAAGGCCTTGATAGATCGGAGTTTTTGGAAAGGCTAGATATCAAATATTGTGTTTCAATTGGAAGGCTAGATCTTCCAAAGTCCGGGAGGCTAAAGGAATTAGAAGCTATAGGTTGTGCAAACTTAGCGGAAATTGAAGGCCTTGATAGGTCGGAGTATTTGGAAAGTTTAGATATCGGCTGGTGCACTTCAATTGGAAGGCTAGACCTTCCAAAATTCGGGATGCTGAAGAAATTAGAGGCTCAGCATTGCAAAAACTTAGCCGAAATTCAAGGGCTCGATAGGTCGGAGTATTTGGAAAGTTTAGAAATCTACTGGTGCACTTCAATTGGAAGGCTAGACCTTCCAAAATTCGGGATGCTGAAGAAATTAGTGGCTGAGGATTGCAAAAACTTAGCCGAAATTCAAGGGCTCGATAGGTCGGAGTATTTGGAAAGTTTAGAAATCTACTGGTGCACTTCAATTGGAAGGCTAGACCTTCCAAAATTCGGGATGCTGAAGAAATTAGTGGCTGAGGATTGCAAAAACTTAGCCGAAATTCAAGGGCTCGATAGGTCGGAGTATTTGGAAAGTTTAGAAATCTGGTGCACTTCGATTGGAAGGCTAGACCTTCCAAAATTCGGGATGCTGAAGGAATTAGTGGCTCAGGATTGCAAAAACTTAGCGGAAATTGAAGGCCTCGATAGGTCGGAGTATTTGGAAAGTTTAGATATCAGCTGGTGCACTTCGATTGGAAGGTTAGACCTTCCAAAATTCGGGATGCTGAAGAAATTAGTGGCTCCGCATTGCAAAAACTTAGCCGAAATTCAAGGGCTCGATAGTTTGGAGTATTTGGAAAGTCTAGATATCTCTAGGTGCACTTCAATTGGAAGGCTAGACCTTCCAAAATTCGGGATGCTGAAGAAATTAATAGCTCGGCATTGCAAAAACTTAGCTGAAATTCAAGGGCTCGATAGTTTGGAGTATTTGGAAAGTCTAGATATCTCTAGGTGCACTTCGATTGGAAGGCTAGACCTTCCAAAATCCGGAAGTATGAAGACAGTAAATGTTGGTTGGTGCAAGAAATTAGCTGAAATTCATGGCCTCGATAGGTTGGAGTCCTTGGAAATACTAGAAATCTCTTGGTGCACTTCAATTGAAAGGCTACTCCTTCCAAAGTCCGGGAGTCTGAAGAGATTAGAAGCTAGAGACTGCAAAAACTTGGTTGAAATTCAGGGCCTCGATAGGTTGGAGTTTTTGGAAAAACTGAATATCATTGGATGCAAGTCGCTCAAAACAATTCCGGAATTATCTGGAACGCAGATTTATCGATATTATCAGATTACAGATGGCGCAGATTACGAACCATGTCCATACTGGACGGATGACTTGCTTGAGGAATAGATTGGAAGGATCCACATTTTCTATTGAAGGTATATAAAGCAGGTAATCAACCTATGCTTTTTTGAAATCTACTGCCCAATTTTCATTTGTATTTCCTGCTTGCAATATCTTTCAAGATTTATGTTCTTGTCATTATTATTTCCTGGTTGATAGTGTCGCCATTGTTTTCTTACTTGAACTCAAGGAATCCAAGGGAGATGTTCATGGAAGTTAATATGTGCTTTGACAAAATGGTTTTGCTTGTTATGCCAGTAGCGGAAATAGGTGAAAAGGCTTTCAAAGCGCATCATTTGACATTAGTTTTCAAGTAAGATCCTTCATCCTATGCAGAAAAATAGAGATTCTTGACATTTGATTGATTTTGGAATGCTGGAAGTACTGAAAAACTGACGTGTGCAGGTTTTTGATAGCATGCCAAAGGTCATTGTATAGGTTGAAGAAAATGCTCCATGAAGGACCCTATATGATGATCCTTCCAATGTGAGGTTTTAGTTTGCTCTACGCTCATCATGCAGTTCATGACTGCATATTTCTAAGGTACACTTAAGAGTGAATTTCCACGCAAAAGGAATATGTTGATAGGGCATCCCTTACTCTGCATATGCTACTGACTTGTGATAAAATTTGTCCAATCATTGAGTTTCATGCATTTTGTCTCAAAGAACTGTCTACATTTGTAGATTTAGATAATCGTCTCAATCTAGAAATGCCAAATGCAAGCACAAGCTCTTCTCCTAGTGGTGTGGCTGTGATGAACTAGCAAACAGGGCAGAAGCAAAAGCATCATGAATTATTTGGATCGATTGAGAAAATTGCAATTCGAATTTTTCTGACTATGGATCCATGTTCATTTGGTTTGAGTCCAGGGTATACCTACTCCAAGGCTTCCAAAGAATGCATCTTGATGTTTGTAGAGTTGGTAAAGCCATCTGTCGTATACCTAAACTATTGAGCCAGGCAAGACATTAACTAGAATGTCTTTTGACATAATCAGGTGTACTGTGAAATAATTACTTATATTGTGCATAAGCTTTTGTTAGTTCATTTACTTGCTGAAAAGAAAAACACAGGAATCATTTCCATAAGTTTCTTGAGGAAAATTTTCAGTATCCTATATTCCATTTGAAAACTGTCTTGCATTAATTCTAATGCATGAATAGCACATAATGATAAGGAAAAAGAATCATACTATGTCCCACAAAGCAACCATCTTGAGTTAAATACACTATAGTAATTTGATCAAAGCTTCTATGGTTGATGATGTTAGAAGCCCCATTAGTTGGTACCAAAGAGTTCAAAAAGAATATCGAGTTTGACTAAGTGGGTTCCCATAAACTTTGGAGCATTATTAGTAGTTTGTTGATGTTAGTTGCTGGATTGATTTCATCTTACTCACTGGTAGGATTCAGTTATTATTCCATTGCTTGATGTAAATGCTGAAATATCCAAGAGAGCTTCCAAAAGACACTTCTAAAACGAATGAAATCATAGAAGGATCAGCAGCTCGATGTTTCTTGAGCTTCTCCAAACAGTGACAATGCATCCTTGGAATGGTAAAAGGTTGTTTGCATGTTGTCATCCCGTGATTCTTCTGGTTTTTATAAGCTCTATCCTTCACAGGCCCTCTTTCAGCTCGCATCCTTGCGATTTGTTCTGGCACTGCTGCTGCGTTTTCGACTACTCATGGAGATTTAGCTATGGAGACCAGCAAAGGACCACTGTGGGTCATGCGTCCATTTCAGCTCTAGTTTGAAAAACCTCCAGCTTCTTAGGTTCAGCTCCTAGCATTCTTTTGCGACCTAATGGCTGGTTGACTCAATTGTTCCGATTTGGTTTTGTGAAGTTTGCTCGATTTCTGACTGGCAAGTGAAGATGACGGAGGGAAATCCGGAGAAGTTATGGCTGGTGATGGTCACAGAGGACTCAAAGTTGGTGCTTCATCGCTTCAATTGGCAGAGGCTGTGGACAATCTCTTCTTGTAATTGCTTTGAAGTGAGAAAGTTGGTTAGCTTAATATTCCTTGGATACTGCAGAGTATGGTTAGCTTAGTTTTGCCTTCATGTACTCCAGCTGCTATTTTGGTAGGCCTTCACTGGGTTGTGCTATCCATTTGTGTGCTAGAGAATTCTAATACCATGGTGTAACGGAAGGTCATGCGTTAAAGGTCGGAATAATATGCTGTCAAGCCTAGTATTGTTTTCATGTGCTCTAGCAGTTGAATAATTCTTTAATCCAACATGACCAAATTACTTGCTAAACTGATGATATACAACTGTAAATGACTCCTGGTTTTTGGGTTAGTTCTTCATTTCATGTCATCTTGCTACAGTCTCCATAAATACTTAGAGCACTAAGGTTGAATCAAGTTTGGGTGATTTGCTGGTCGTCAACTGTGGCTTTTGTTGGTCCAGCGCTATTTTAATTATCCACATGGTAACGAGTGTTAAATTGACGGGTTGATTGTTGTTTCTCATTGGATTGGAAGGTTCTCACTTTTTGAAAGATCAATTGTAATTTCTTGCGCTTTTTTGCCTTTGATGTATTTTGCCAGGTCAGCTCAGCAAGATCTCTTACATGCATTATTATGCCAGAGAATTACTGCAACTTGGAGGATTTGGGGACAGTGAATATCTGCAAAGGACACTTTTGAGGAATTTCAACAGATGGAACATAGGTATTGGCAAAAGAATTAGAAATGCCAAATGCAATATAATCTTGTTAGTGCATAGAAGTTGTTACCTGAATGTATCGTTAATTGTTCTTTCATTGTAGATTCTTCTTATTAATGCTATATCTAGTTTTCAATGCATAGGTGTTCTTACAGATGCCACCTCTGTGGTAGAAATATGAATTATGGGACAAAACATTGTTGTTATCTGTTGTTTGAAATAATTGCTTTTTTTCCCCCTTTCAAGTCTGGTCCTCATGCTGATATGTGTACCAAATGTGAAATTCTTGATCTCTTTGTGTGCATAACAGGAGATTGAATATGATTACCTGGGTTCAAAATTGGTTTATGTGAACATCGCAATCTTTCACTTAAGAGCTTGTGCTTTTGTGTTACCCAACTCATCAGTTATTTGAGTTTGTTCGAAGATCTTTCTATCCATTTTCCTATTACCATGAAATTGTACAAATAATTTTCATTTCCTTGGCTGAGTAGCTTGAACTTTGAGACTATCGAGAAGGAGAAAAAGAAAAGGAAATCTTTGGGGGTGGGGTGTTGTCTTCTGGATTTTGTAGTCAACAATGGTTTTTCACTTACCCTCTTCCTAATATTCTATGTTTTGTATTTGATCTCAAGTTGATTACTTGACCGTGTAATTGGAACTTAGGTGATCTTGTTGGGTTGGGCTTTCTGTCTAGCTTATGATAATTGTGTATGGAAAAACAGTATCTGATTTTTCCAGATTAGTAGGAAATAATATTGCCACAGTTCCCTCCTACATCTGTTTTAGCATCCACCAGATACATTCCCATTTTGCTGTCCTTCTATGAGGTATATACCTTTAGTCTGAAACTACGATTTTCTCCGGAGATCTACATGTGTAGAGTACAACTGCTTTTTCTCTATATGACTCTGCAGGATGCCTGTTACTTTGCTTCATCTAATTGAACTCGTGAAATTGGTTTTATAGATTATATCTCCTTCCAAATAGTCTTTTTTAGATGTTACAAACGGTATAGTAGTGGTGAGGTGATTTATAAATGATTCAAGCAATGTGAAGTAGGGAGGGCCTTTGGAATCGATCTTGTTGTACATCCCTTCTGGTTACTATTGTGTGGATTTGGCTCTATAAAAGGTGAAAGCTAGGTATTTCATACGTTAAATCCCTTATTTGCAGATGTGGCTAATATATTATGTTGGAAACAGCAACTTCAAATTGTTGTGTTGCTAAATAAGATGGATGACGCTTGTGAAAACTTGGCAGATGCCTAGATGATGATCTTGCAGACCAGTGACCTTCCATTTATGCATATTTCAGGAACCTCTTGTGCAATTAACTGAGAGTTGGACCAATTGAAGGTAACTTGTGGATCCAGAGCTTGCATAATGATTCCTTACTTGTGAGAAGTATAGGATGCTCCTGAGTTTTATTTGTTCCTATACATGTCAATTCCCTATTTAAGACATTGATGGCAAAAAGAAAAAAACTTGGGCATTGTTCTTTTCTTTCGAGTCTGGTTTCATAGTAGAAACAGTAGTGGTCAACAACTGGTGGTATCGACCCTGTTGAACCAGTAACCATGAGTACCTATCAATTGGTAACCTGGCAAGCCTGTCAACTAATCTGGACCAGTTCTAGGCCTTTCAAAAACTTTAAGGAAGAGTATTGAAGTTGGGTTGGGGTTTGGAACTCTAACCTCTTGTAACTAAAAGGCATGCCAACCATCTGCTCCGGTGTCTTCTTGCTTCATTTTGTGGTGGATTGCTTATTTATTGACCGTTTTGGGTTAGTCTATTAAAAATTTGAACGATTCTATCAAGAACGGGAATCCTGTCTTTTGTGCTTAAGCAACTTTGCCGAGTGACCGGGGCTTCTTTTGTTCTGGACAGGTGTATTCTATTTGACAACTTTACATGCAGTTGGCTCAACTGGTCGAACTGTTAGAACATGGTTCTACCAGTTTGACTGGTTGAACCATTAGTCCGGTTTTAAAAACATTTATTCTTTTGTTCTTCCTATTATGTGTCCGCTCTCCTCATCAACACAAGGAGTGGCAGCTTAGTTTCTCCACATACTTGCATATACATCCTATTTCATGCCTGCAATTTTAAAGGATGTTATACTTTCTGCCTTAACATAATTGCAAAAGTTGTGTTGACAGTTGGAGCCTTGTACTTGAATGTATGTCAAGGAATGTGCATTTTATGACCCTAATGGGTTAATAGTGCCACTTTTGCTTCTATTTTGTGAGAACACTTTTGCTTGGTTGTCTCATTCTCACTTCCAGAACACTAACCCAGTGAAATTACACATCTTGGACTCTTACACCTAGAGATGGAGAATGAGAAGATTTGCTGCATTCCCCATACTGTAGTTCCTTGTTGTTTGTGGTAAAAAAGTTTTACACCGCCATACAATTGAGCTGAGGATCAAATTACTGCGATGCCATCAATTGTATACTCTGAAAACCATTTTCCTTGAGCTTCTTACCATGTCCATTTGCAGTTTGGATTTTTGGAAACTTATTGTTGCTCATAGTCTTTCCTTTCTGTATCATTGTTTGAAACTTGCTAGTATCAATAACAAATTTATTTCATTGACTAGGTGGTGGAGCTGAATTATCCTGTCCATGCTCCTTACTAAATTCTCACTTTTACAACCTGCTCTTAAGTTTAAATATGACTGGCGTAGGTACATTGTGCCTCTCTAATGGATAATTTCATGTTTGTTTTGACGGTTGAAAACGTGCAAATTTATGCTCCAAATAATATTTTTTTCCTTTGAAGAAGTAAAATACTAAAGTATTAGGTCTTCCTGTAAATTTTAGATCAATTGGGAGGTCAAAGTGCGAAAAAGATGAATCTTTAGTGGCCAGACAAATAAAGAAAGAATAATTATCTTCTTATGGTGGGTTCATTGCAGTCTGAGTTACTGACTAAGAACTAGTACGTACATGTTCATGATGATAGATACTATTAGGGTCTTTAGTGTAGAAAGATACTGTAGAGCGTTAATGGTTCACATGCATACGACAGCCTCTTCAGGTACATAAGTATTGCTCCTGCCTATGTTTTAGTGCGATTCAAGTATTGTACTTATTAATTTTACCCAACAAAGGTATCAAAACATCGCATTAGTTATGGCCATATTATAGGACCATGGGAATGAAATCAAGTTGAATTATTTATTCTTGGCTACAGCTAGTGGAGGTGTGGCTTGTGTTTTGGCTGCAAGAAAGCTGGCCCTGGTCTACATACTTGGACAAGATGAAGATGAAATCTCAGATTCAGAACAAACATCTATTGTGGGTGGACCTCTAATGCTGGGGATGGTCTCTCCTGACAATTGCTTCAAATTGAGAAAGCTCTCTCTTTTTTCTATTCAGTGTGTGAAGCGCTTGAATGTCTTCATTGAGAACAGGATGTTGAACTGAGGAGTTGGCGTTTTACAGAAAAAAACCTAGTGTGAATGAAGGTGATCCGAGTGCAAATCTAGATTCTGTTCTAGTTTATGTTGTAGTGATTGTACTTGATGTTACGATTATATTATGGTTGTTTATGTGCACTAATATTTTTTTCATTGGTATCTAACTTAGTTTGGTCATAAGGGATATTACCATCATCCTTAAAAAGAAATGGATGGTTAAGGTGGAGCAATTTTGAGGCAGTTTTCTTAGATGACTTTAAACTTTACATTGTGAACGAACTTTCCTGCTGATAATTTTTAATGCTTGAGTTGACTTTCAAGAGTCGCCATTAGCTGAACAACATGATGCCTCAAACTTGGAAGTCTGAATTATCTTGTTTATGCTTCAGATTTCTACTCAACCTGTAAGTATCATCCCATCTTTCAGTAAAAAGTCTCTAAAAATCTGTGTAGTTCAGATGTTGAATGTTGTGAGGCAAATTCGTTGCAAAATTGTAAACATCGTCGCATGATTCACACGTCATTTTTGTTCTCGACTGCTTAAGGCCTGCTTAATTTTAGAAAATGCCTTTAGTTTCCATTTTCATAGAAACTTTTTTCAATGTTTTGCTAACAAAATATTTGTTCAGTGAAGATAATATCATTAGGGATAAAAATTGTTAGAATATGCTCAGGTTACATCACTTTCAAAAAATAGGCTTATTTTTTTTTTTCCAAATCTCCATGTTTGCTTTTGGAATGAGAATACTAAAAAGTCATCTTCAGTTTGTAATTTTGATTCTGAGAATAGTTTTCCTTTTATTCGTCGACTGCTTTTGGAGTGTTACCAAACTCATTTTCTGGTCTGTTTTAATTCTCAAATTGAAATCAGAACGGTCTTTTGGGAATCTTTATCAGCCGAATGCCTCCTTAGATTATCAATCTCTTTCCGTCTGCAGAAAAAATGGACTTCATCAAGTTGCTCAACAGGCTTTGAACATTGAAGATTAACTTCATTCATCCGGCCATCATTATCACTAATGCATAAGCTGTGGGCTGACGCCATAAACATATTTCATGAGGAAGTTTGATTTGCTGCAAAGCTTGTTAGTGACCATGGCAAGTAGTACTATTAATACAGAGCGGTAGATGGCGTTTCATTTTTCTTCATTGAACTGTTTTCGTTTGCTTATCTAGGTCTTGACTCTTTCCCTCGGGAGGAATTTTTCAGTCTATCAGTTTCATGTTAATTCTCTGGGTGAAGTGGTATGTGGCTAATTTTTTAAGCTCTGGTACTGCTATAGGACTTTGGCTTTTTTGGTTGGTTTTTATAATCATAGTTTGCTAGTTGGTTCAGTGATAGGGTATGAAGTGTGTATCAAAAGTTGTTTGTGATGCTGGAAAAGAACTTCTGCTGGTTGTCCTCAATCATCTACAGGTGCGCATTATTGGCTTTGCATTTGGCCTTTTTCCCAAATAATTAAATTTCACGCATCTCAATGAACAGTCTTGGAGGTGATCAGATAAAGATAGGAATTTGTTACAGGAAGTTATGCTATGCACATATTGAGACACGCCATAATTTTCAGAACACCCTGATGTTGATTCTTCATACAAACATATCATATGCAATGATCTGAATTAAAATCTGATTTGAGTCTGATTCAACAAGTTGGCAATATCTCCTATAAGCGTATAATGGAAATTGTAGGTCATTAATCATTGCTTTGAACTTGAACTTGATCTAAGTTTGAGCTTCGAGTGTACTGTACATGGAGATATGGATATATAATGTTTATACGTTCACATTATAATTAGCAGGTGTAGAGATATGTTCTCAATTTAAAAGGAAAGAGTTTATTGCCTTAGATCTTAGCATATATCTCCTCACAATTGCAAGTCAATTTTTGTACCTAAAGAAACAGGGGAATTAAATTAATCCCACTTGTTGTGCTGTAATGGAATGCCCTGCCATGACCAAAGTTCTTGCCCAATAAAACTCTGATAACCCAAGATAACATAGTGCAAGCATAGGAAACTGTCCAAATTCTTGTCGAAGAACAATGAAGGAGGAGATGCTGTGCGGACTCTGCCTCTTTTTGCTGAGGAAACACCTGTTAACCAGTATTTTGCCTCATTTCTAAAGTAAGGATTTGTTCTCAGGTTGCTTCCCAAGCAAAAAGAGAAACTCTAATTGGAATTCTCACTTTCCAAATCGATTTCTGGGGAAAATCTGTTTTGCCACGAATCTCCCTATCAAGCAGCTTGTAGTAAGACTTTACAGAATAGATTCCATCTCTTCCGTTAAGCAACATAAGTCTTTGAATTAAGCAACACATAAAAGAAGGCAGGCAAAAGCTTCGAAGTCCTAATCTTGGGCTTGGCTCACGAACTCAATGTCCCAAATGATCATTTCGTTGTTTAAACGATAACAATCTGCTACCAAAGCTTCCTTGTTCCTTGACATTTCACCCAAATGCTTACACATACAACTCTAATATGTGAGAATCAAACTCCATTACTTGGGAGTGCATGTTTTGTAGTAAATGCGCACCAAATTGGAATAAGGTTCTTATGATTGAGAATCTCAGTAAACAGAATTTGATTTTTCAGAGAATGGTGTTGTGTGTGAAAACACTTGTGGGAAAATGTCGATCATCTCTTTCTTTTTTCTGACTTCGCTCGCAAGCTTTTACATCAAATCTTCAGCTTGTCTAAGGTGGTTTGGTTCTTGCAAAACATGCCATCCACTTTTTTGATTGTTGGAATACCTAATTAGGAGGATCAATTTCTAAGTTCTTTAGCACTGCACCTTTGTCTCATGTGGTGCCTTAGGAAAGAAAGCAACAAAATGTGGGGTCTGGAATCTTCAGTTGCTTCTGCGTTGTACCTTTTGACCGGCTTTGAGCATCATGTGCTGTTTCTGTATACTCTTCTAATGCTTCATTTTTGTTTGTTTTTCTTTTGTTTTGTTCTCATATATACTGATGTACTGGAACTTTTTCTTTCAACAAAATCCTTTATTATCTATAGAAAATATATTGCCAGTTTATTCCCTTGCCAGATCTCTCTCCATTTATGTGGGCATTTTTGTGTGTTGTGAACATGTGCTTGGGTGTGCACATGCATGCGATCATGTGCTTGCACAGGTGTGCACACATGTACACGCACGTTATAGGGTTGTTGTTAATTAGATCAGATTCTGTGCTTCTCGTGGGTACAGTGACTCTCATGTACATGCTACATATTCTTCCTGATTACTAGTATAGTGAGGAATGATGTTTCCAGTTACATTCTTTAAGGTTATAGACTCCTGTTTCCTTTTTTTGGATAAGTCTATTAAAGAGCACCAAGAGCACCAAGGGGATGCCTCCTATTTACAAATTTCCACCTATAAGTTCATATTTACCTTTAAAAAAAAAAAAAAAAAAGACTTGGTGTCCAAAGCACTGCCACCACAATGTGAAAAAAAATAAGGTAGAAAGCCAAATATCTTTTACAGCACCTACAGAACTTTCCTCATTTTTAAAAGCCTGCCTATTTCTTTCTTACCAAGGCTTATGAACTCTCTTTAACTCCATGGTACCGCCGATCAATGCTTTTGGTCTCCTTTCTCCTTTTGTCTAATCAAAATGTGCATTCACGATGGTGTAGAATTTTGTGGAAAAATTGCCAAGCAATAAAAAGGTTAAGCTAAGAAATAAAGATGTGGTTTACTATTTAAATGTTATAGTACTCCACCCCTCTTGTAAGCCAGGACTTCACCTTACATTGAAGTGTAAACATTTGATAGTTGGGGAGTTAAATAGGTAATAGGACTCTAGAGATGTGGTTTGATATTTAAATGTTGTAAAGAAGTTATCCTTCCCCAAGGTGTTGAATAGAAATGCGGTTTGATATTTGATTGTTGTAAAGAAGTTACCCTTCCCCAAGCTAACATCAAAAGGGCTAGGGCTTTTGTCTCCTTGAAAACGGTAGCATTTCCTGGCAATATTGTGCTTATAGCCCACAACCATCACATAAATGGCCTCTCTCTCTCTCTCTCTCAAAGCAACTTTGGGGCAGGACTTGATAATTTCACATGAACATTCCAAACTTCTAATCTGCTTGCATGAATTGGATAGCAGGCTAGGCTCCATTTCTTTATTGAATTTTCCAGTATATCTTTTATTTGGTGGAGACTCTAGAGTATGTTGTTTAGTTCAAACACGGTTTGCAGAAGATGAACATGGCTCGTAATGACCATTTACTGTGTAAAGCATTTTCTTTTGTGAACTTTTAACTTCAATGGTTCCAGCAAGTAATGTATGTGGTCAATGCTATTTTTATCCCTCATCAGTGTGTCAGTTTTCTTAAGAGATGATATTTGACTTACGGGGTTAATTAATTGAAGTATTGTTATTTACTTAGCAGCCTGCTGTAGAAATCATTGGCTTTAGAATGGGTGAGCTCAGGGGTCTTTCAAGATGGCGTTCTTGTTATCTAGGTATTGGTTTGGATGAGACACTGGCGGATAATGCAGTGGAAAAGGCTGGAATGTTGCTTGTACAGGTTGAGTGAGGGTGCTCTCATCTGTTGCGGAGCCGGTACGCCTGTTATGATTTTTCTTGTGATTTCTCTACCTTTCTTTCTTTTCTTTTTTTTTGGTTAAGGGTAAGAATATATTGAGCTTTAACCAACGAATACACAAGATCGGGTGCCACAAAACTTCCTCTCCGGAGGTTCTAGGTTCGAACTCCCTGATCGGCTCTGTGATATAATTGGGGGTCCATGGCGGTGGGTTGCTGTGCTAGTCTCCCCCGAGGTATAGTCACGAATACCAAATCAGCATAAGCCGACAAGGGAAAGTGGATCCTCGGTCACCAAAAAAAAAAAAAAAAAAAAAAAAAAAAAACTATTTTAATATCTTGCCTGTCAGACATGTATGGTATCATGTCTTTAGTGACATTAAATTACTAAATTTTAAACATGAAGTTGAACTATTTGTGGATAAGATATGATATGGGTTGCTTAGAATGACATATTGATGTAAGTTAAATAGCCTTTAATTATTTGAAAAATGAGCTTGTTATCAATATTGTAAAGGAGTCATCATTAGACGATGGGCTTTACACGTGACTTGAACCTGTTCAACAAAGGTCCATTTAGTAACTGTTAAGGTCGTTACGGAATACTGACAATAGCACATTGTTGTTTTGTTGATATTGTCATGTTTTTGAAGCAGCAAAAAAGAGAAATTGCACGACTTTTCTGTATCTTTGCTTCCCATGCCTCACGCAACTTGGGGTCTGTACCTTCTCAATTCTCACATGCTACCCTGAAGAAATGCAATTTTACTTGTTTCAAAATGAAAAATTCATAGTGTGACCACTAGAGCAAGGTCAAAATATTGGTAGGATCCTATGGAGTTCTCGAGCCTGTGGCATGCTTGTAGTATTTGCCTTAGGGATCGAAAGCATATTGCAATGGTTAATAATGCGCATGTTGCTGAAGCTTATGCTTTCGTCTCTCTTTCAGTTTGCAAATTTCTTCAGCTGGCTTTTGAAATGTATAAAACAATCGATGTCAGAGCTAAGTGATCAACTTTTAACATACAATAGGTTTGTCTAACTTTTGTCAATCAGGGTCCTTCCTCATGGTGAATTCCTATATACTCTTTTGAGTTTGACGGTGAACTTTTTGTAGTGTTCTTGAAGTTTCTATATGATCAAGATGCTGCTATGCATCTTCTGGATCTTTCTGAGGCTGATGAAGAAACTACCATTGATCCGTGAGTGATTTTCTCTACTTTTGGTCATGCTTTGAATATCATAATGATATGCTGTCAGGCCTAGTATTATTTTCATGTGCTTTAGCGGCTGACTCATACTTTGAGGCAATGTGACCAAATTAGTTGGCGAAGTTGTGAATATGAAATTGTAAATGACTCCTGGTTTGGGGGCTAGTTCTTCATTTCAGGTCATCTTGCTATCATCTTCACCTATATTCATTTTTGAATTAATGGACACCCACCAAAGCATAAATGCTAGGATCATTCCCGCAATAATACCTACAGGTTCTCCCAATTCTGTTCCATGACTGGAACAGGAAATACTTGAGTGCACTTCCACTAGATGAGGTTGACTCGAGCTAGGGTGGTTTGCTGGGCTGCAACTGTGGTTATTGTTGGTCCAGCACTACTTTAAGTAACCACACGGTAACAAGGGTAAAAAATGACGGGTTGATTGTCGTTTTTCATTGGATTGGAAGGTCTCATATTCCGAAATATCAAATGCATTTCCTTGTGCTTTTCTGCCTTGATATATCTTGTCAGATCAGTGAGATGTCTTGCCCTCATTATTATCTCAGACAAACAATGCAGAGAGTCAGAGAATTACTGCAGTTTGGAGGATTTGGGGGACACAGAATATTTGCGAAGGACACTTGTGAAAGAATTTCAATAGATGGAACACAGGTATTAGCAAAAGAATTAAAAAGCTGAAATGTAATGGAATCTTGTTCGTGAATAGGAGTTCTTGCTTGAATGTGTTGTTTTTTGCTCTTTCATTGTAAATTCTTCACATTAATCCTATATCTACTTTTTCCATTTATAATTGTTCTTACACATGCTACCTCAGTGGGAAAATATGAACTACGGGATAAATCACTGCTGTTATCTGTCGTTTGAAGTGATTGCTTTTCCCCCTTTTGAGTCTGGTCTTTGTTGCTGATATGTGCACCAAATGTGAAATTGTGGATCAACAAGAGTTTGAGTATATTACCTGGGCTCAAAATTTGTTTATGTAAACATTGCAATCCTTTAATTAAAAGTTTGTGCTTTTGGTTTTACGCAACTCATCAATTATTTGAGCTCAAATATTCATTTTTCCTTTGGCTAATTCAGGACTTCTGTTAATGGGTTTGTCTGTGGATATTTCTATCCAAATGCTTATTAGCATAAAGTTGTCCTATATTTTTCATTTGCTTGTCTGAGTGACCGGAACCTTTAGACTATAATGAGAGAAGGAGAGAAAGAAAAGGAAACCTTTGGGGGTTAGGGGTTGTCTTCTGGAGGTTGTCCTCAACAATGGCTTTTCACTTACCCTCTATCTAATAATCTAGTTTTTCGTATTTGATCTCAGGTTTGATTACTTGACAGTGTATATGGAAGCTTTAGTTGGGTGATCTGATGGGATTGGGCTGTGTGTTTAGGTTATGATCCTTGTGTGTGGAAATACTGTATTCCATGTTTCCTGATTAGAAACTAATTTGATAATCACATTTTCAAGGAAGCTGCCTAGATGCCTTTCTCTTCTATTTTGAAATAGATACTTTGTGAGAATTTATTGCTACAATTCCCTCTTACGTCAGTTTTGGCATCCACCAGATATATTCACAATTCATGGTCCTTGTATAGGGTATATACCTTTAATCTGAAACTACAAATATTATCCAGAGATCCACATGTGCAGAGTCCAACTGCTTTTTCATGCTAATCATTACTCTGTATGTTATTGTAGGATGATTTTGAATTTGCTTCAGATTATATTTCCTTCCGAATACCTGAGGAGTCTTTTTTAGACGTAACAAATCGAATAGCGGTAGTGAGTGGACTTAAGAATGTTTCAAGCAATGTGAAGAAGGGAAGATCTTTGGAAGGATCTTGTTGTGCATCTCTCTTGGTCACTGTTGTGTGGATTAGGCTCTATTTGAGGTAAAAGCTTTGTATATCATATTTTGTAGCCCAAATTTGCAAATGTGGCTAATATATTCTGTTGGAAGCAGGAACATCAAATTATCATGTTGCTAAATAAGATGAATGATACTCATGAAAACTTGGGAGATGCCGGGATGATGATCCTGCAGGCTAGTGACCTTCCATTTGTGCCTATTGCAGAACCACGTATGCAAATAACTGGGATTTGTACCAATTGAAGGTAACTCTTGGATCCGGAGCCTGCATATTGTTTTCTTACTTGTGATATCTAGAGTTCTATTCCGATCATGACAATTCACTATTTAAGACATTGATGGCAAAAGGAAAAAAGTAGCATATTGTGCTTTTCTGTCGACTCCTGTTCATGTCGGAGTTTTAAGAAGTGGCTCTGGTTGGACAGGGAACCAGACCTGTCTGGTCTGGTCTGGTTTCCCGACAGAAATAGTATTGATCAAGAACCGGTGGTGTTGACCCTCTTCAACTGATAACCAGGTGTACCTATCAACTGATACCTAGCAAACCTGTCAACTAGTCTGGACCAGATCTGGGCCGTAAAAAAACTTAAAGGAGTAGTGTTGGAATTGGGTTGGGGTTTGGCACTCCAACCTCTTGTAACTAACAAGCATGCCAACCATTTGCTCTGGTGTTTTCTTGCTACAATTTGTGGTGGATAATTTATTTATTGACCATATTGGCCTAATCAAAAATTGAACAGGATGCTATAAGATGACATCAAGCGTGTGTAATCTATTAAGATGCTATGGTGTCTGCTGACTCACTGGGCTTCTTTTGTTCTGAAAGTGTGTAATCTAATATATGCAGAGCATTCTATCAGATGACATCACATGCAATCAGTTCAGTCGGTCGAACTGGAAGAGCACGGTTCTACCAGTTTGACTGATTGAACCACTTGTCTGGTTTTAAAATGTTTGTTTTTTTATTGTTCCTATTTATTATCTTCTCATCAGCACGATTAGCAGCAGCTTAGTTTTTCCTCCTATGTGCATAATGCATACAAATGTCATTACGTCCTGCAATTTTAAAGGGTGTTTTACTTTCTGCCTTACTGTAACTGCAAAAAGTTCCAACATACCTTGACAGCTGGAGCCTTGTATATAGGTTAAGAAATGTGCCTTTGATGGCCCTAATGGGTTAGCAGTGCCCTTTTTGCTTCTATTTTGTTAGGATATTTTTGCTTGGTTGTATTATTCTCACTTTTGAAACACTAATCTGGTGAAACTGCACATCTAGGAGAATGGAGAATGAGAAGCTTTGCAGCATTCCCCATACTGTAGTTCCTCTCTTGTCAGTTGGTGGTAAGAACATTTTTACACTGTCATGCCATTGAGCTAAGGATCAATTCATTGCTATGCCATCAATTGTATAGTTCTGAAGGTTTTTTCTTTGAGCTTCTTGCCATGTCCATTTGTAGTTTTGGATGTCTGGAAACTTATTGTTGCCCATGCTCTTTCCTTGGGGATCAATGTTTGATAAACTTGCCAGTGTCAGTAACAAATTTATCTCATTGGCTGGGTGATGGAATTGAATTAATCCTGTTCATGCTCCTTACTACATTTCCACTTAGAACCTTATATTAAGTTCAAATGGGACTGGCATAGGGACACTGTGCCTCTTTAATGGACCACTTCATGTTTGTTCCTATAGATTGAAGAAGTGCGAAAGTATGCTCCAAAGAAGAATATTTACAAGTTCATGACCATAGATACTACGATGGTATCTAGTGTAGCAAGATACTGTAGAGCATTCATAGTTACATGCATGCTGTAGCCTCTTTAGGCACACAAGGTTTGCTTCCTGCCTATGTTTTATCATAATGCATGTGTTGTACTTTTACTTTTACATTTTTACCCAACAAAGGTATGTAAACATCACGTTAGTTATGGCCATACATTCAAGGAACACTGGACTGAAATCAAGATGATTTTTTTTTTTCTTTTGGGCAACGGCAAGTAGAGGTGTGGCTTGTGTTGTAGCTTCAAGAAAGCGGGCCCTGATCTACATACTGGACGAGTATGAAGAAGAAATCTCTGATTCAGAATGACTGTCTGTTCAAGAGTTTGTGGTGGTTATGCTCATGTTGCTGCTGTGGGTGGACCTCTAATACTTCAAGCTGCAGACATCGGTGTAAGAAGCAATGCGTGTGGGCTTTATGACTGAAATTCTTCGAATTCACCCTTTCTGGAGAAGTCTTAATCTAGCCATGTGCCTTTTCTGCTAGGCGGGTATTTGTCGATAGAAAAAGTGGAGTAAAAGGTAGCGATTATCTATTGAGTCAGATAGAATTGACCGAAAGATGCTGAATCATGGCTTCTATCTGGTGGTAACTGTCATCATGGTATTGTTGTAAGCTCTGAGACCTGCTTGATAGTGCCAAGCTTTTGCTTCATCTGTATATGTTTACTATTTGCATGTGTAAGAGAACCAACTGTTTGGTTTGGATTATCTACGCTTTTGATTGAATGGTTCAGGCAGTGTACTCAACTAACGAGCTATGCTTTTGAATGTTGAAATCTCTCACCCGAAATTGACTCGCTTCTCCATGTGTCATTGTTAAGTGACGCATCCAATCCAATGTAGAAAATACATTCTTATGGGGAACATGACTAGCCAAATATATATGGTTTCAACGTGGCAATAAAGAACATAGGCTATATTCCAATCTCAGCTATTTGGAGCCCTCAAGTGGATGATAGGTTTAAGATCATGAGATTCTGTCTAGAAGTGAATGGACTTTGTATCCTTAATAAAGAGCATCATGGAGTCTTTTAACTGTAGTATTCTTTCTCTCGGAAATTTTGCCAGTCTCCAGGAGAAAGTATGCATGAATGTAACATGTGCATTTGTGATACTTCTTTTCTTATGCTTATTATTTGTCGTGATGATAGCTTTTGGGAACTTCAGCTGAATTTACTCTGAAATTAAATCCTCCTTTATTTATAGCCCTTCCAAATCTTTTACGTCTTCAATGTATTCTTCCGAATGCAAGTGCATAAATAGTGACATTTAACATTAATTATTGGATGGGACAATAACATTATCAACAAAATAAATGATTTTTAACAGGTTCATTACCAGTGCAAATCCCATGTAAACTTTAACTTCCATGACCCGTTTAACACAAGCTTGTTTTGGAGAAATTGGCGATAAAATTTTCGAGGACCAAGAAAATAAGAATAGAAGGCTAGGAAAAGAAGTACGGCTAAGGAAGAAGCTTTACTATTAATAGGAAATGTCTAAGATGACTTGTGTCTATTGCACCAGACACCTTTGGCTAAACCTTCTATTAATAGCCATTGTAGAGCCTCATAAAATCTACTTCTGCCACTATTCTCAGTAATAATAGAACTAATGATCATTTGTAACTCAACATCATTATTAAACTAACCGTCCGAATGATTAGAGAATATCAAGGTAATTTAGCATCATGTCTTAACAGTGAGTGTTCCGAAAAATAGCTTTATTGCCTGTGGATGGCAGCAAACTGGCAAGACTTAATACATGAGACTGATCAGAAAATTAGTTACTTAAGAAGGCAACAAAGCTGATCTATACACAAACAAATAACTTTATTAATGATGACGGGTCAAATGCAGATAAGTACCTAATATCCCTCATATTAGTTTAACCAACCAATCTTCTTTTCTAATATGATCTTCCGGTCACCTATTGATAAAAATGCATACAGAAACATGTTGCCGCTTGCTTATTACATCTTTTCATATCTACTTAGTGGTAAAATTATCTCATCAATGTCCACTTGGCATCACCTAAGTGAAAGTGAGTTTTAGCTATTCAAAGTGTGGAAACACTTGCCATCCTTTCAAGCCAAATGAGTATTGGATGTTCGGCACACAATGTTAGGCGAAATTACGAAGAAAGTCTTAAGCATATTGTGCTTGCACCAATTCAATGATAAAATTTCAAATTTGGCTAATTGAGTTTTAAACCTTTTGAGGATATGCCAATGTAATCCATACAATAAACTTTTGAGCAGAATTTGCCGACGTGGATAATGTATACAATTTTTTTATTAATTTTTCTAACTTTTTCTTTCCATTCTTTTTTTTCCCCTTTTCTTTGGCCAGTGGATGATTGCTAGCCACCTAGCCACAGGTCATGGCTGGCAAGGGCGAGTGACTCTGGCAAATTCCGTGGTCTATGCCCATCATAATCCCCCGTGGAATTGACTATCGTATATGCTCTAATCTTATAATGTGTTTCATCTCGAACTCATAATAGTTCCACAAGCATAGTGTGTCTATGATAGAGGGGAGGAGAAAATTATTTAAAAAGTCTTAAACCTATTACACTTTTGCCAATTTAATTTCAATTTTGACAATTGAGTTGTAAACATTTTCACATTTTGACAATTGAGTCTATCCGGCCAATTTTGACTAGAATTTGTTAATGTGGACGGTTGGCACTAATGCGTCACCTTTTTAATAATATCTTAATAATATTTTGAATTTGTTATGATTTTATCTTTTCTTTTTGTTACTTTTTTTTTTTTTTTGGGTTTTGGAGTTAGGTTAGCAAGGACCACGATGCCCTCGTTGGCCAAAGCGAGGGTGCACGAGCCCTCGACCTAGGTTGGCTAGCTACCCTCGCCAGCCTAACTCCCAAACCCAAAAATAAAAGCAAAAAAAAGTAAAAAAATGAAAAGAAAAAAATCATAACAAATTCAAAATATTATTAAAAAAGTGACACGTTAGTGCCAACCGTCCACGTTAGCAAATTCTAGTCAAAATTTTGGCCGGATAAACTCAATTGACAAAATGTGAAAATGTTTACGACTTAATTGGCAAAATTGAAAAGTTTTTCACCAAATTGGCAAAAGTGTAATAGATTTAGAATTTTTTGGATAATTTTCCTGAGAGGGAGTAGTAATGGAAGTCCCGATTTTAATTTGGTTAAACACATATACGCAACTCTCGTATGTTGAACTCCCTCTGTTTGGGTTATAGTGCTTGTAAGTTTGACGATCTCGACCAGTATCTCCGATCTGTTCGACATCTTCCTATCCATCGCCTTGGCGTGCCTTGTAATATGAAGTACATTTGGCAACTACTGTTCAATATACTACTGTGGCACACCACATGGGGAATCAACTCTAAAAGCGTCTTCAACTCTTCATCTCTTCATCTTGTGTCACAGTGGCTACTATTTTCACAATTTTTCCCTCGAAATCATTTCTTTCAAATCATTATAAGAGATCTAGCAATTTCCTTTAAGTACAAAATGAACCATGACACGTATATGTTGTATTCTCCATATCATTAGCAAGAACGTGGATATTTTTCTCGAAAGTAATTCCTTTAGATGAGTTGTAGATATCTCTCTCGAGAAAATGGGTTGGGGTTAGGAACTCCGACCTCTTGTAACTAACAGGCATGCCAACCATTTGCTCCGCGTGTCTTCTTGCTCCTGTTTGTGGCGGATATTTTATTTATTGACTGTATTGGCTTAGTCTATAAGAAATTAAAACAATGCTTTTGAGAACTAGAATCCAGTCTTTTGTGGGCAAGCGGCTCTCCCGAGTGACTGGGGCTCCTTTTTTTCTGAACATGCCTATTCTATCAAATAACGCCACATGCAATCGGTTCAACTGGTTGAATTGGCAGAGTACGGTTCTCAAGTTTGACTGGTTGAACCACTAGTCTGGTTTTATAAACTTTTGTTCTTTTGTTCTTCCTATTTTCTATGTATCTGCTCTCCTCATCAGCACAAGTGGTAGCAGCTTAGTTTTTCCTCCTATGTGCATATGCATGCCATTATATGCGTCCAATTTTAAACGATGTTTCACATTCTCACTCACCATAACTTCAAAAGCTCCAGCATATCTCGACAGTTGGAGCCTTGTATGTATGTCAAAAAATGTGAATTTGATGACCCTAATGCATTAGTAGTGCCACTTTTACTTCTATTTTATGAGAATACTATTGCTCGGTTGTCTCATTCTCACTCTCGAAACACTAACCCAGGGAAATTACACATCTAGGACTTTATTTTACACCTAGAGATGGAGAATGAGAAGTTGGCAGCATTCCCATACTGCAATCCCCCTTGTCAATTAGTGGTAACAATTTTTCACACTGCCCACACAATCAAGCTAAGGATCAATTCATTGCCATGCCATCAATCGTATACTCAAAAAACTATTATCCTTGAGTTTCTTACCATGTCCATTTGCAGTTTGGATGTTTGGTAACTTATTGTTGCCCATAGTCTTTCCTATTTGTATCATCGTTTGATAAACTTGCTAGTGTCAGTAACAAGTATATATCATTGGTTGGGTGGTGTAACTGAATTAATCTTATGCATGCACCGTACTAAGTTTCCACTTTACAAGCTATTCTTAAGTTTAAATATGATTGGCATAGGATCATTCTTAGGTTCAGCTCCGGTCCGCCTTCTTTTCCGTTATAATAATGGGTGGGTCAATTCGACTGTTTTCCCATTTAGTTTCGTGAGGTTTTTGCTCGGTTTCTTCCAATTGGTAGGTGAAGATGGCGGAGTGGAATCTGGAGAAGGATTTGCTGGCGATGGTCATGGAGGACTCAAAGGTGGTGCTTCATCGCTTCAATTGGCAGAGGTTGTGGACAATCTCTATTGGTAATTGCTTCGACTGGAGAGAGTTCTCCTTTTTTGTTATTCAGTGTGTTTGTTTCTTAAACGATGGCTTGGTGTGCGCCTTTTGAGTCATTGGCCTTAGTCCCCCTTTGCTTTTCCTTAAATGTGCTGCGATCCTTTTCCTCAAATAAATCACTTCAATTGCCAATCTCGTTCAAATTGCGTTTGATGGAGAGTGGTGGATATAGGGACAAGGGGCTTGAAAGTCTAAATGAGAACATGACGTTGAACTAAGGAGTCGGTGTTTTACACAAGAATGAAGAGTGAATGATGGTAATGGGAGTGAAAATTTGGATATGACGTAGTTGCAAGTAAAGAACCCCGAGCTGATATTAGTTGAATGAAGGGATTTGTATTTATGCGCACAATAGATTCCTATAAACTTCTAGACAAGATTGGTGCCTTAGGAGATTTCCATAACATAACGGAGAATCATCTAGACCAACCAGAAGTGTACCCTACTCCTGTATTGCCATCTTGGTGCCCTTTTTGGTACACCAGTCAAAGTGTTCATAGAGATAAAAGAACTTGAATTGGAGGGGATGTCATTTATGTTAGATAGACTAGCTATGTCAGATGCATAAATGCTAGATGCTCACATGGAGTTGGCAGGTTTAACCCTTGCAATACCATCTCAATGTCGTCATGCATCTATATAGTTTTCCTTCGATTTCTGTTTGTGACTCTCACGGTGTAATATTACTTCCAGCTACTCTTCTTGTACTGGTTGAGTGTTCCTTGCAAGGAGAGATTTGATATAGGCTGGAAAGTTTCTCACATTTTGTGCATGTATCCCTCATAATTGCAAGAGTCAATCTTTGTATCAATGAATCATAGTAAACTCTTTTACCTACTAATAGCACTATTTGAGCCTAGGAGAAGTTAAGACTTATTTATACTACCAATTCCACTCCTTGGACTCGATGTAGTAAGTGAAACTCTGCTTTCCTATGGTATTATTAATGTCAACAAGCTAACATTGAGAATGAAAACTCAGTTATTAGAAGAAAATGAGCATATAAAATAACTGGCGGGTGCTCGGAAGATAGTGAATTGAGTCATTGTTGATCTCATCTGTGATGCTTTGCCTTGGTTATGAGAGCCTCTGTTCACAACAATTTGTTCACGTGCTTAGATGTGGGAATTCATTAGTTTATATTTTTTTTACCAACTATTTTTCCATTTAGATCGCCATTTTTTTAAGCTAAGCACCATTTTTTGGTAGAGTAATGCTGAAGATGTTAAGTTTAAGTAAATGAAAATGGTTTACTAAGTCACATGCGAAATATTTTTGTGTTAGGCGTCTGTACTATACTTGCCTAAATACTTGGATTTTACCACTTCAAACGAGTTTTGTATGCTAGTCTTTGTATCCGCGGTATTGTTCTGTTTTGAAAATGCGGTGGTCTCTCTTTAGATCCAAAGTTTCTCTTCAACTTTTTAGATCTTGACTTTAGGATGTAGAGGCACCGTTCTGTCACAACAAACTTACTCATAAAGGGAATCATGACCTTGAGTTAATGGAGTGTTTTTGCGCTCAATAAAGACATGCTATGTGGATGATGGTTATGCTGATTAGCACAAAATCATACGTGAGATGTTAGTTTGAAACTGTTAAATTAATGTCTCGAGTTTGAATCCGGATAAACCGAATTTGTCGATAAAATTTTTCTTCGAAAGATTGGAAATTGGATGAAGAAAGAAAAAATAATTTCTTTTCTTGGACTTTCTCTTTTGGATGTGCAAAACAAAACAAAAGAGGAAATAAATAAAATAAAGTAAAAGGAAGAAAAAGCTACGAAGGAAGCAGCATGGGACGCTGCTTCGTAGAACCAAAAAGAAAAGGTGGGGCCCAAGGTCAAACTTTTGACCTTGGGCACACACGTATAAAAGCAGAATTTGCAGGTCTTCTTTCCCACTTCCAAATAGAAGCCACCGAAGCATACGTAGAAGAAAGCCGCGTTCACGACGCATGTTCGCCAAAGAGGGGTTGCATGAAAAAAAGAAAAGGACGCTGGAGATTTCTTCTCTTTTTGGTGTACGACTTGAACGAGGAAATTTTGTGGCATGAGTTTATGTCCAAACGAGTTGTTTATTTATAAACACTTTGGATTTGGGGTTAAATCTAGGTGTGAGAAACACTTGATCGTTTGAGCGATTGTAAACTCTGATTCTCCGATTATAGTGAATTATTTGCTACTAGTTCTCCCCATGGATATAGGTATCGATACTCGGACCGGACCACGTAAAATTCTGGTGTCCTTATTTTTCTCGTTTATTTCTTTGGTGATTTTGCGTTGACATAAATTGTAAGATTTTGTCATTTCCGCGTATTATATTCCAACAATTGGTATCAGAGATTGGGATTAGATTTCTTGATTGTGATTTGGAGCTTTTGCTTGTTTGATTATTATCTAGAAATTCTGTTATTACAATTATGTCTGAGAGGAAATCTGAAATTGAGAAATTTAACAGGAGTAACAACTTTGTGTTATAGAGCATCAAGATGCGGGCTTTATTGACATCACAAGGTTTGGCCAAGGCACTAGATGGTGAAGATGAGTTGCTGATTATAATGAAAGCCTCTGAAAGGGTAGAGCTAATGGAAAAAGTAAAGAGCACAATCCTATTAAATTTGTCGGATGAGGTCTTAATAGAGGTTGCTGAGGAGAAGGATGCCGCAACATTATGGGCAAAACTTCAAGCATTCTATGTGAAAAATGGTTTGAACAATCGCTTATACATGTTGAAGAAGATGTTTCAATTTAGATATACTAAAGGTATGTCTATCAGAACCCACCTAGATGAATTTAGTAAACTCATGATGGATCTGAAGAACATCGGTAAGATACTTAATGATGAAGAACAAGGCATGGTGTTGTTAGTCTCTTTAATAGAGTAATGGGAGCACTTTACTGATTCACTATTGCATTGGCATACTACAATTACCTCAGAAGAGGTAAAGTCTGCCTTATTCTATAAGGAGTGGCAGAGAAAGTTGCGAGATGACAGTCTGGCGTAAGGAGCAGCGCAAACACTGACGATTCAAGGTAGAGAACAACATCGAGGGCCTAGTAGCAACAGAGGTAAAAGCAGATTGAAATCACGCCATAGAAAGTCCAAAGAACGTGTGAAGTGCTTTGAGTGTCACGAAAATGGGCATATAAAAAAAGATTGTCCAAAGCGAAGGAATAAAGTTGATACACAAAATGCCACAAGCAGTGTGACAAAAGTTGTTGAGGGGAGCAATAGTGATGTAGAAGTTATTTTATGTGTGACTACTACTTTGTCAGGAGAAGAATGGGTGCTAAATTCGGGGTGTTCTTATTATATGACGTCTCATAAGAATTGATTTACTACTTACCAAACTGCAGATGGTGATAGGGTTCTTTTGGGGAATAATGCAGTCTGTAAGGCTATGGGGATATGGACAATTCAAATTCAGATGCACGATGAGGTGTTGCGCACATTGACAGATGTGAGGCATGTACCGGAGTTCAAGAAAAACCTTATTTTTCTGGGGGTACTCGATGACATTGGGTGTAGGTACACCGTTGAAGGTGGAGTACTGAAGATCTCTCAAGGTGCCATGACAATGATGAAGGGGAAAAAAGTGAATACTTTCTATCATTTACTGGGAAAGACCGTGACTGGAACCACTGTAGTTTTATCAAGTGAGTCAGATTCTAACTTGACTCAATTATGGCATATGCATTTGGGGCACATGAGTGAGGTAGGTATGACGATGCTAAGTGAAAGGGGGTTGTTGAAAGGTCAAAAGACAGGAAAGCTAGACTTATGTGAGCATTACATCTTTGGGAAGCAGCATCGAGTTAAGCTTACTACAGCTATTCACGCGACCAAACGACTAGTTGAATATATTCATTCAGATGTCTGGGGCCTGTCTTCGGTTCCTTCAAAAGGAGGTGCCCAATATATGCTGACATTTATTAACGACTATTCGAGTAAGGTATGGGTTTACTTTCTAAAGTACAAATATGATGTGTTTGATCGATTCAAGAAATTTAAAGCATTGATTGAGAAGCAGTCAAATAAACAAATCAAGTGTTTGAGAACTAATAATGGCATGGAGTTCTGTGGTAAAATTTTTACTGAGTTATGCGAGAAAGAATGTATTGTGAGACACCACACAGTACCTGAGACACCACAACAGCATGGCATGGCAAAATGAAAGAACAAAACTTTGCTTGAGCAAGCTTGATGCATGATTTCGCATGCAGAACTTGGCAAGGAATTTTGGGCCGAATTGGTAAACATTGCATGTTACCTGGTTAATCAATCTCTATCATTTGCTATCGAGTGGAAGACTTCTGAGGAAGTATGGTCGAGGAAACCTGTTGATTATTCCGGATTACGTATATTCGAATGTCTTGCGTGTGCTTATGCGAGTGATGGTAAGCTTGAGTCGAGGGCAAAGAAGTGCATATTTTTGAGTTATGCACATGATGTGAAAGGCTACCGATTGTGGTGCACCGATCCAAATCACCTGGTTTTCTAATTAGCAGAGATGTGATCTTCGACAAGACTGCAATACTTCAACGGAGGAGTTCTGAGATACAACCAGCAGAGAAGACAGATCATAGTGTCATTAGTGAAGTGGAGCAGGTGGAGATTCCGGAGACCTCGAAGGTAACAGAAGTTGAGACTGCATATGAAGTCGCAGTTCTTGAAGTCGGTGATAGTGAACAACTAGCAAAGCCGCAGCATACTATAGCCGTAGATAGAAAGAGAATGCAAATTAAATCACCGGTACGTTATGGTTATATAAATATTGCTTATCCATTGACTATAGGTGATAAGATGAAGACAGATGAGCTTTCGTCTTACTCTGAGGTGATGGCTAGTTTGGAGTCGTCGTAGTGGCTATAGGCTATGAGTGAAGAGATGGAATCTCTCCATCGAAATCAGACATGGGAGCTGGTCAAAGTATCCAAGAGTCAAAAGATTATCGGAAGTAAATGGGTTTTCAAACGGAAAGAAGGCATTTCCGGTGTTGAGGCAACAAGGTATAAGGCGAGACTTGTGGCGAAGGGATATACACAGCGTGAGAGCATTTACTACAATGAGGTGCTCTCTCCTATGGTAAGACATACTTCTATTCGTGTTTTACTTGCCTTAGTTGCTTCGCAGGATCTCGAGTTAAAGTAGCTATATGTAAAAATTGCGTTTTTTCACGGTGAGTTGGAGGAGCAAATTTACATGAGCAACAAGAGGGATTTGCTATTCCGGGTAAGAAAGATCATGTTTGCTTTTAAAAAAATCTTTGTATGGGTTGAAACAGTCTTCTAGGTAGTGGTATAAACGTTTTCATACTTTCATGGCTAATCAAAACTATTCAAAAAGTCAGATGGATGGCTGCGTTTACTATAGGAGATTGGAGAATGGTTTTTTGATTTATTTATTCTTATATGTTGATGATATGTTGATATCAGTTAAGAAAATGTCTGATATTGATGTGCTGAAGAGACAATTAAATGTTGAATTTGAGATGAAAGATTTAGGTGTTGCAAAGAATTGGGTATGGAGATTTTGCGTGAAAGGACTACAGGAATTTTACGTCTATCTCAAAATAAATATATTGATAAAATAGTGGCACGTTTTAATATGTAGTCAACAAAATCTGTAAGCACACTTTTAGTAAAGCACTTTAAACTTTCAGATAAATTATTGCCGCAGATTGAGGAGGAGGAAGAGCATATGTCCCACGTTCCTTATTTTAGTGCCATGGGTAGTATTATGTATGCTATGGTAGCATTAGATATGATATTTCACAAGCTGTAAGCGTGGTTAGTTGCTATATGAAGCGTCCTGGTAAAGCTTATTGGGAAGCTGTGAAGTAGATCCTCAGATATTTGAAGGGGACAACAGACGTGATTATAATGAACCGGAGGGACAGTAATAGCAGTGAGACCACTGGTTTTGTGGATTCAGATCACGCCGGTGACTTAGATGATTGCAGATCTTTAACAGAGTACGTGTTTACACTAGCGGGTGGTGCAGTTAGTTGGAAAGCGATCACATTGCCTTGTCTTCGACTGAGACAGAGTATATGGCACTAACCTTCGTAGCGAAGGAGGCGATATGGTTACAAAGTTTGCTCTTGGACTTTTGGTTAGAATAGAAAAGTGTAGATATACACTGTGATAACCAATGTGCGATATATTTGGCATATAATCTAGTTTATCTCGAGCGAACGAAGCATATTAACATCAAGTACCACTTCATCCGAGATATCTTAGCTAAGGGTAATGTTACTGATAAAAAGATTACTACAATAGATAACCCAACAGACATAATGACTAAGTCTGTTCCTTTGGTGAAACTCAAGTCTGCTTGAGCTCCATTGGTGTCTGTGGAGAGTGAGCGCCCGTCGGGGCGTTGGGAAAGCAACATGGATGATGAGCACTATAATTTGGCTTCAAATATAGAGCCAAGGTGGAGAATTGTAAAATTAATGTTTCGAGTTTGAATTCGGATAAACCAAATTTGTCGATAAAGTTTTTCTTCGAAGGATTGGAAATTGGATGAAGAAAGAAGAAACAATTTCTTTTCTTGGATTTTCTCTTTTGGATGTGCAAAACAAACCAAAGAGGAAATAAATAAAATAAAGTAAAAGGAAGAAAAAGCTACTGAGGAAGCAGTGTGGGACACTGCTTCGTAGAACAAAAAGGAAAGGTGGGGCCAAAAGTCAAACTTTTGACCTTGGGCACACACATGTATAAAAGCAGAATTTGCAGGTCTTCTTTCCCACTTCTGAATACAAGTTGTCGAAGCCTACGTAGAAGAAAGCCGTGTTCATGCTGCATGTCCGCTGAAGAGGAGCTGCATGAAAAAAAGAAAAGGACGCCGAAGATTTCTTTTCTTTTTGGTCTATGACTTGAACTGGTAATTTTGTGCCGTGATTTTATGTTCAAGTAAGTTATTTATTTTTAAACACTTTGGGTTTGGGGTTAAATCTAGGTGTGGGAAACACTTGAGCGTTTGAGTGATTGTAAACTTTGATTCTCCGATTAATTATAGTGGATTATTTGCTGCTGGCTCTCCCCGTGGATGTAGGTACCGATATTCAAACTAAACCATGTAAAATTTTGGTATTCTTATTTTTCTCGTTTATTTCTCTAGTAATTTCGTATTGACATAAATTGCAAGATCCTGTCGTTTTTGCGTATTATGTTCCAACAGAAACCACACGATTAGATACAATGTTGGGATATAGGGTAATTGGAGTAACTTAAAAATCCTCAGAAAAGTAAGTTTCTTTTAACACATAAGAAGTTAAACTATAGGGCACCATGGGAGTGCAAACTCATATAAGAAAAGAGCCCAAAAATTTAAGCCATGTACAGAAGAACAACTCCCAAAACTAAAAGCGAGCTTAAATACAAGATAAATCATCGACTATATTGACCAAGGCATTTATATCCATATGCAGTCTCCACCATACCAGAAGTGTACGACTTTAAGCTCTCTTGTTTAGCTCTTTCCAAATATGCCTAAAAATAGAGAGACGAATTGAGTTATTCCTTCTTTTCTTGCTCCATGAAAGCTCCAATAACTCCAATAACCCAAACATAATTCAGTGCAAGTATAGGAAACTGTCCAAACCATTCTTGTTGATGAACGGTGAAGGAGGAGATGCCGCACAGATTTTGCCTCCTCCTTGCAGAGGAAACGCCTATTAAGCAATATTTTGCCCCTTTGTTGTAGGTGATTTGAAGGGAGGATTCGTTCCCAAGTTGCTTCTCAAGCAAAAAGAGACTCTAATCCGAACCCTCACTTTCGGATCACTTCGGAAAATCTATTCTGCCACCGACAATCTCCTATTGTGAGCAGCTTGTAGCGAGACTTTACTGGAAAGGTTGCATCTAGGGCAGAACCAACCATGGCAAAGACTCGAGATTTCGATTGGCGTCTTCCACTGCTCTCAACGTTAATGACCATCTTCTCCAGTAGGAGTGCGTCTCTTGGTAAAAGTAGCATTGGCAAGGCAAGCTTACATTAGTCATAGTCGAAACGAACCTGGCAGTCTCCACGCTCTTCAGATGCCGAGCCAAGCACGAGTGAAGGTCTATAGCGGGAAGAATTCTTGTGCCTCACAATATGAGGAATGGCCAGATCAAACATGGCCTGTATTATTGGTAACAAGACTTAGTGATCTGTCCAGAAAGTGGATGAGGATAAGCATAGACACAAATGACGTTCGGATTCTATATGTTCAAGTTCAATATGCAATCGTCACAAATTGGAAAAAAGAAAAAAAAAATGGCGCGCAGAAAAGGGGTGGGTTTCAAGTGGTGATGGCAAACAATGAAGTCACAGAGTATATCTATCCGGCTGAGTATTTGGAGCTTGGGTGGTGATGGCAAATGGCTTGGTCGAGTTCGGGCTTGGCCCGTCGTCTTGACATTTAGCATGCGTGAATGTTCGCTCTCGTGACATGCTGATTCGAATAATTCATTAGCATTTTTTTTAATTCAAAAGTAAATAAGGATTAATTATCACATTGCTTTTTTTCAAATTACAATTTCAAGAACTAATCCATGATCATGTTCGCATCAATGTGATGTCCCATAAGTCCTCGAACGCTTCCGTACCAGCTCTATTGGAATAGAGCGAAATCTCCTCCCGTTGGCCACTTTGTTTTGTTGTGGTGTGCAATGAGATTATTTGCACAATTGAACGTATGGACCCAAATCAAATGATATTGTTTCTTAGACAAACGTAAACATCATGCCATATATGACATTATTTGTAAATAGAAGTGAATTAAGCTCCTTTCGTTTCGTGAAAAAAAAAAAAAAAAGAATGATTTGAAAAATATTCTTCTAAAAATTATTGCTCGTATTGCTTGAAAGAATCCATTAATGAAATATGTTTCATTCTTGACAATAATTTATATTCAAATATTTGCATCCTCAACAAGAATTTCTCGTATTCGTTCATTTTTGTTACTGTACGAGTGATTATTTTTTTTTATAAATAATTTTCCAAATTGTTCGCTTTTCCATGAAGGATTTTAGCTAGCGACTAAATACGGATCACTATTCTGGAATCAATATTGGCTTCATCCTTTCGATCAAACATCAAGACCAATAGGCATTTATCACACTTGCCGGTAGATAAAAGTGCAACGATTTGATCCATCACGGACCTTGTATAACCTCAACACACAAGCATACATGCACGCTTAACTTAATAGATTTTCCTCATTTCATTTTAATCAGCGACAACGCACGTTAGTGTGTAAAAAGGGCATCTTGTCTATAGTAGTAGAACCCACTTGATCAAAATTCTTTGTTCACAAATAAAAAAAAAAACAAAGCTTGTAAAAATTAATAGGATTTTGTAAAAGAAAATTTACGACTTTTTTCAATGCGCTGCTTTTCTCTTTCATTTTTCGTCTTCATTTTTTTTTTTTCGTGTTATTGTGCTGTTCTATCTGGAGTTGAAGATGTATACACAGTGCTCATGAAGAGTCAATCCTCCTTCTTTTTCTCTTTTTAACCCTCTCTTTTTAACTTGTGGCGCCTCCCTCTTGAACGTAAAAAGAAGGCAAAAAAATAGAAGAAGAAAAAGGACCCCTTCCAAGATGAGAAAAGAACAGATTTTATTCTCCAACAGAGTTTTTTGTAATTGCACCATGTGATGCGATCTTGAAAGGTGTGAGCTCAAATTTCATGATAACAAATATGGTGCTCCAACTAGTTGATCGGTTCTTGAGATTAATATTTCTTTGATTGGATTGAAAGTACTTAAATTTCACTATTTCTAAATCAAATGTCTAAAAAAAATTAAAGACTATTGAAATACTAATTTTTTTTTTCAGTCAAATGTAGATTCTTTGAATTGACCAACAAAAGGATCTTCAGCCAATTCTATGAAAACTTGAAATCTAAAGGCCTATTTCTACACGCTTGTGTTGAATTAACACCTATATGCGATTAAAGTACTACTGATACTAATCTAATTTTTTTTTAAAGTTAAGAAATGAGTCTCACCGTGATTGGGATCTTGAATCTCGAATTTTTCTAACTTTAACCATCGGGATTATTTGGATGTCAATAGTAATATATATATATATAAAATTCTAATAGCTGTTGGTATTTTCTTAAAAATTTTGCTAACTTACCAAAATGCTACCGACCGAATAAGTTATCTAGTTTTGATATTTACCAATTCTATTTGTACTTTACCTGCGCCGAGTAATGTTCGGATTTTTGCCTAGTAGAATCTTCTTGGACCTCTTTTCGTGGTATCTTCCGAAGCCAAGTAAATGCCATTTTCAGCTTGATTCAATTTGTTTTCCACTTTCAAAATGTTACAAATACCTCTACTTTTTTCAATACGAAGGACGCATCAACCTATTCCACCCAAATTAAAAAATTCAATATTCATAAAGATTGAATTTCCAAGTTTTGCATTGGAGAACATACTTGGTTAGCATTTTTTGTTTCGCATAGCAAACAAAATGTCGGATATTGACTATAGAAGTTATTTGGGCATATGGGACTGGCTAAGAGCTCCACCAGTACCCAGTGACTATCATGTGGCTAGCAGGTGGTGCGGCCCAATCTCCCAGTCCTCTCCACATAGCTCCACCAAAGACTCACAATACCTCCTAATGCGTCTCTAACTTATTTTAACTTCTGGGCTTCAACATAAATTCAATTTGGCTAGAACTCGAGCCATGAGCTCAATAACCTTAATTAGTAGAATCATGGAGTCGCCATCTAAATGGAGACACACAATGTGGATGCCAGTAGCCTTGCATTTGGGAGGATGGTGAGGCCCGGAAAGTTTTCTCTGGTTGCATTCTTGTCATCCAATTTGAAAATAAGAGAACATGTACATCAAAGTGGGAGATTTATGAATTGCTTGGGTTGTCATTTCTTGCGTTCAGGCCAATATAATTCAAGACATCGAAAGCATTCATCTACTATTTTTCAAGCTCATGAAATATCATACTTAATTAAGAATGTAATTCAAGCTAAAGAATTATCTCATTAAAGTTAGTTATGATTAATTTTTATTTTATCTATTTTTTTTTTTGGGATAGATATTTGTAACGTTTCACTAGTTAGTAGCTATTTATGTCTATCATTACGTAAGTGGAGCCCTCGAGCATGATATCACAAATCAAGCGAAATCAAGCAAACATTTTCTTTCACGGGCTCAAGCTCGCTTATGTACGCCAACTCGATCTTGTTCATACTCTATTATTGTATGAATGACGATTTTTTCAGATGTCGGACAAGCTTGGATTAAAGAAAATTAAGGTTCGGTACTCGGCAATTCAAGACGTGCGAGGCCCATCATCACCGGCTCGTAGATGTATTAAAAGGCGCGGGAAAGTAGTTGCCACTCAATCGAGCGACACGTGTCTCTGTACGGCAAGCCAGAAACTTAAGTCCGAGTGAAATGAACCCTCCAATCGGAGGAAGGCTCTCCTTCCGGTTCCTCCGTTCGATCGTCGATCCCCACATGGCGAAGACGAAGCGATCGCCGACCTCCTCCTCTCGTGATCCACCACATCTTCTCGGCTCTCGACCTCGCACGCATTGTCCGCACGTGCGCTTTTGTCGAAGCGGTGGCGATCCGTCTTGGACCGCCGCCCCCGGACCTCGTCTTCTCCTTCCCCTGGCGGAACGCCTCCCCGTCCGTGGACGGCGTCTTGATCCTCTAGCCGTCGCCCAAGGTGAGGAAGTTCCACGTCGACGTCGGTTTTCTCGACCGTTGCGCGCTTGAGCTCAGTCAGTGGCTTCGCTTTGCTATCGACCGCCGTGTCGAGGACCTCTCAGTCAATGCGACTAAGAGGTTGTGCGAGATGGTCGGCCATTTCGCAGTACGGCGGCTCCTTTTATGGATGCTCTTCGTTGGTGAACCTGCACGCAGGGCTCTGTTGCTTCTTGTTGAGTAGAAGTATCGCTTGGATTGATCTTAGGTCCCTGTCCATCTGTGACTCGGAGGTGATGCATGAGATGTCGAATGGCAGCCCTGTTCTCGAGGACCTTAGTTTGGAAGGATGCTACGGTTTAAAGCGAACCATCAAGCTTTGTTCGAGAACTTTGAGGGAAATTGCGGTCAATGGCTGCTTTCGGTATGCACTTGATGAGGGCTTCCCCTTGGAGATTTCAAGTCCGCTGTTGCTGTTTGAGAGGATTTTCTGGTATGATGAGGCAGCTGGTAACGGAAGTCTCGATCCTTGATTGAAGCAGAGTCGAACTTTTTTATGAGAGGTGAGGATTTTGGAAGGCCAACTGATTGTTTTGTTCGAAATCGGTTCGAGTCTTACAGAGGGTATTGCAACCTGGTTGAGGGACTGCTTCAAAAGCTACAAACGCGACTAAGCTTTTGATCGGTAGTTGGTGCCTTCGGGTTAGGAAATTGTTTTTTATTTCAAATTTAACCCATTTGGTTCATACTTATGAATAATTCATGTTCCCTCTTCCTCGAGTTAAAGAAATTCATTCCAAACTTTAGCACCAAGAATCTGGTTTACATTATTTGCTACTCTGCCTGATGACCACCGGTGCAAATACACATCATGCCTTTAGAATAACTACCGAAAGACCAAAGAAAAGGCAGCTGGTTTGGGGTCATTCTTTTTCCTGCTCAGTAGTGCATAACCATCATTCCAATGATCATAGTAAATTATTAATGAAAAGCAGTTGTGTCCTGTTTTTTAAAAGACCAAAAAAGCTATTGTTGACTAGAATTAGTATATAAGTTCTACTGTTTCAACACTCAAAAGCTTTAGGGTGCGCATGATAAAATTTCTGAAACAGAAATTGATTTCTGGCCAGAAATTAATTTCTCAATTTCTATTTCAGAAACTGAGAAGCTAAAAATTTTAGCTTCTGATTTCTTCTTCAAATCTATTTCTGAAATAGAAATCTATTTCAGAAATAGAGAAATCAAATTGCGTTACCAAACGGATTTCTGTTCCAAACCTGTTCCGGGGAACAGAGAAACAGAGAAATCAAGAAACAGAAATTTTATCATGCGCACCCTTAGTCACTCAATTTGTCACATACGTGGGAACCAAAAGTGTTCTCAAAGCATATACTTGCTGGGTTTTTTAAACTGTATTTGGAAGGAAGAGTAAACTGTCTTATTATTTTGCCTTTCAATTGTTGAATGTGCTTAGGTTTTATCACTTGCGGCAGAAGTACAAGGTGTGCCATTTTCTTTTGCCCAATCGTAAGTCTCTGACTCTACATACACGAGTAGAGAAATGGGATTTTTCCTGATATAGCAAAGCTGTACCTTTTAATAGGGTGCATTGTCTAGTTCTAGTTAAAAGAGAAAAAGAAGACATTGGATCTCATTTTTTCTTCCTCCTGTATCATTGACGCACATGTGCACCTTATAACAGGAGTCTAGTATAAAGCTCACCAAATGGGGCTTGGTCGGGTTCAAGCTTGGCCCATCGTCTCCATTTAAGCATGCATGGAATTTGTTATCAATTGTGAGATGCCGATTTGAATAATTCATCAGCATTTTTTTTAATCCGAAAGCAAATGAGGATGATCACATTGCTTTTTCCAACTTACGTTTCAATAACTAATCCACCACTTTCGGGCGTCGTTTGGCAGGGCTACAAAGTCCGGCCCAGCCTAGTTGATCCCGTGGCGGCCCTTGACGGCCCAATTGCCATCTCTCTTCCTTCCTTATTTTGACTCCCGCCTATTCCTCTTCCGCAACTTTCTCCGCGAATTCTCAGATTTCAATGGACCTCCTCACTCCCGCTCTTCCCTTCTTCGTCTCGCTCTTCAACTCCTCCAGCAGAGCTTTCTAGCTATGGAGACGAGGCAGGGTCGCAGCGCCTGCTTCCGTTTCAGCTTCAGTTCCACTAACCGCCTGGCTTCTCCTGCTCGGCTCCTGCTCGGCGTTCTTTTGCGACCTAATGGGTGGGTCGATTCGGTTTTGTGAGGGGTTTGCTCGATTTCCGATTGGTAGGTGAAGATGGGGTGAGTGGAATCCGGAGAAGGATTTTCTGGCGGCGAAGGTGGGTGCTTCTTCGCTTCAATTGACAAAGGCTATGGACAATCTCTCTTAGGTAATTGCTTCGATTCGAGAAAGTTCTCTTTTTACTTTATTCAGTTTGTTCGTTTCTTCAACGATGGCTTGATGTGTTTGCCCTTTGAGTTAGCGGCCTTATCTCGTTTTATTTCTTTCGCTTTTCCTAAATGTGCTAAGCTTCCTTTTTAGCCATAGGAACCACTGTAATGCCAATCTAGCTCAAATTGCATTTGATGGAGAATTGGATGAATATAGAGATAAAGTGCTTGAAAGTCTAAATGAGAAGGTGCCGTCCAACTAAGGAGTTGGTCTTTTACACAGAAATGAAGGGTGGGTGATGGTGATGCGAGTGGAAATCTATGGATGACTTAGTTGCGAGTAAAGAATTCCAAGCCAATATCAGTTGAATGGAGGGATTTTATTTATAGGCGCAATATATTCTTATCAACTTCTCAATCAGGTTGTTGCCTTGGGAGATTTTTTCCATAGCCTAGCGGACAGTCTTCCACACCGACCATAAGCGTACTGTACTCCTGTATTGCCTTCTTGTGGTCCTTCTTGGTACACTAGTTAAAGTGTCCATGAAAGTAATTAACATGAACTGGAGGGGATGCCATGTATGCTAGATAGACTAGCTCTGTCAGATGCAGAAATGCTTGATGCCCACTTGGAGTTGGCAGGTTTAGCCACTGCGGAATATCATCTAAATGTCGATTAAAAAAAATTCCATCGATCACTTCCAATCACGTGCTTTCTTTTGTATGTGGCCAATTTTATTATAATAATGAAAAAAATGAAAAAAAATAATAATAAGAGTTAATATCACAAAAAATTTCAAACTAATACATACATTATATATTTACCCTTCATACTTTCCGCTAAATTTTACCATTAAATTACTGAGGTGGATAATACATGACGATTGACGGGTGTACCAATTTAAGGTTTTACTATCCATTTGTCACGTATATATCAGTTTGAGTTTTTTTTTTTTTTTTTTTGTCGTATTAATCAAATTCAGTAGAAATTAATATATGGTAAATTTATTATAAATGTACTAATTTTGGATTAAATTCGTTACATATATATTAGTTTTGAGTTTTTTTATCAAAAATTTAATTTTTGGTAAATTTATTGTAGATATAGCAGTTAAAATTTTTTGCAATAAAAAAATTAATTTAAAAAATTTATCATATATATTAGTTTGGGGTTTTCCTAATATTAACCCTAATAATAATAAGACAAAGAACGCGTTTGGATTAGTATAAGGAGGTGGAGTTATAAATTAAAGATTTGCAAATCTAACCGAGGGAAGTGGCGAGTTATAAATTAAAGGCTGCTTGGCCTTATGGTGTACATGGCCAATCTTGCAGTTCAAGCTTCATCCTCTTGACGCGTTTACGTAACACGGTGACGTCGGCAGGTGATGTGAAAATATTTCAACAAAGTCCCAAAATTTATTCAAAATTGAAATTGTGCCCATCATCAAATAGAAGATGTGACTGCTTACGACTTACAAGGACTATTACTAGCAATTTTGCCCGGAGGAATTCCTTCTATAATGGTACTCTAATATTTTATTTATTGTCTCTTTTTGAAAAAGAGAAAATTATAAAATTTTCTTTTTCGATAATATAAATTTATTAATGCACTCTCGACCCACGTAAACAAACAAGGCAATTTCAAGCAGCTATGAAAAGGAGGCCATTTGATTTTTTTTTTTTTTTAAGTTAAGGGAGGCTAAAGTTTTTTTATTTTGATCGGTCCTATTCTACTCCTATTCTAACTCTTACTCCCAAACTTTTGTCTTGCCTCATTGCAGGGCGTGAGAATCAAAATCCGCTCCTAAAATTAATTCGTCCCCACCTCCTCATTCTATGTTGGAAAGGTAGCCACTGGGATAAACTCATTGTTAAAAGAGACTAAAGTTAAAATTGGACAAAATCTAGAGTTTAGGCTGCTATGGATGCTATTGCTTTAATATTTTATAAGTAATCTTTTCTCTTTGGTCGGCTTTTCAAGGTTGACTATTCTTCCATCTCGTAAAAAATGTGCGCGCGCGAATGACACCTACTGCCGCACTCCAAATCCAACCTTAAAGTCTAAGGAATGACCGAATATTCCCTATAAAATAAAGGACAAAACCTCCGACCGATAATAGCTATCATACGAAAATGATAAACCTTTCACCGAATGATTATAATAACAAAGTTCGGAGTGCCGTGAATTAATGAAAATGAGAGTTTTATGACCCATATAATAGCCCTTACTCAAGTAATCTAAATTATTTCTACCCATAAAAAAAGCAATCTAAATTAGGGTCCCGCGCTATTTTAGATTGCTCTTTACGTGGTTTAGTTAAGTTTCCTTATTCATGACTTGAAACAATATTGAATGGGGTGAGTAAAGCCTTGACCGGGGAAGTGACAATCACCACTTCTATGGAATTGAGTAGTGAATGAAGCAAATTTTGTATCAAATATGTGGCACACCAAGTTAGCAAAAGTATCACATTTAAATTGCATGGAACACTGCGGCCACACTTCAGTAGGTGATGCCATCTAGAGAACTACATCCATTCTAGTTAAACCCTAGAAATCATATCTGTCACAGTAAGCCCCAAAATAGAGCTGATTAGCAAATATATATCATCTTTTAATAGATAAGTCGATCATGTGCATCGATTAAATATCAATACATAATATCCAACATGATTTGAAATGATTCACTCATATGATCATTTTCAATGTATATCCAAAATAACACCACCTTGAAATGTCTGGCCAATACCGGATCCAATATTATAAATATAACATGCCTCAAAATAATTTTACCATTCAGTAACAATGCGACACAAGTTTCATCCCCTTCTCAGAAATTTGCACCCTCACAAATAGCGGCTAAACTCACTTGGGCCAAGAAGCCCGTTTAGTATTGAATTTACGAAATTGCCCTTCGATACTTGATTTTGGTTCCATGGGCCCAAAAAGTACCCCGAATGGTCCAACAATTACATAAAGCCTTGAAACATCCACAAAAAAAAAAATGCTCAATTTTTGCAGAAAATACATCCATTTTCCATAAAACAGATAGAAATTGGATTCTTTTTTTCCAAACTTCGATCGTACTAATGTATTTTCTTCAATAGTCTCACCATCCTTTAAAAAGCTGCCGCTTATAATTTCATACGACCAATATTATCGGATCAACTAGATAAATTTTAGATGACTATATCTTCATTGTTTAGTAACATTCACAATCCTAATAATTTCGAAAAAGTAACAGAAATAGTCAATATTTCCGAAAATCATGAAGAATTTACTTATATATTTCATGAGCTTGATAAAAGAAGATAAAGTCACGGAGGGATCTAGAGCAGTAAACCTGCATACCTAGTATTTTCAATATTATTTGGAAGTGCGATAATCCAGCCGTTGAGCACTTATTTGAGTCGTCCCATGCCTAATCCTGAAGTCATTCTTCTACATTTATTTTAGCAATCGATGCTTCCTTTTATTAAATTCTTTTATAATTTAATATTTTTTTTATTTTTCATATATACATGGTCTTTCTTTTTTTATAAATTTTAATTGAATATTACATTTCCATGAATATCTTATTTTTTTATTATCGATTAATCAATTAAGTTGTTATTACTAAGTACATCGTTACCAAAACTTGGAATTAAATGTGAAAGTCAAATGTACTCGAAATCTCGCTCCCCATAAGCGAAATTTTTGGCACCTTCACTCACCGTACAGTTAGATAATATAATTTGATTACAAGTGAAGAATCATGACATCGTAAAATTATGTGTAGTAATCCTATTATATTTGTGCTAATAAACCTTTCAATTGTATCAATTAAGTCCTAAACATTTTCACATTTTGCCCGAACGATAGCCATACCCAATATTTTTTCATATTTTCTCCTTCTACTTAGACGTCCTATTGGCTAGATGCAATTTTGAGTCCCAAAGTAGATCGACGCAGCACTTGTCGCCTCACCTCTTTCCCCCACCCCCTCTTGTCACCCTGGCTTTTTGCTAGGATTAGTCGGGATTTAGCCCTCAGTCGAGACACTGTAATGTTTCATCCGACGATAGAAGGACGCCGACTCAAAACCTCATCAGTATTATTACATAGTTCGAGCATCTTTTTGCTCATCCTATTAGTACCAGGTGTGTTTCCTTCGAGACGCGCGGAACGTTCATCCTCGTGCTGATCACGCATGTTCCAGGTCCAATTCTAGTTTTATACTGAATAACTACTCATCGTTCGGAGTCTTGGATGAAGGGTTTATGTCTCCCACAGTCTCTACACTCGACTTGATTGGGGTTGTTGGGTTGGTTTCGACAGGAGCGCACGTGATCACTGGAGGGTAGAATACGAAAGAAAAAGAAATACTTCCACCACTAATCATTGAACAAGAACGACAGCTATAATAATGATAAATGGGATCAATAAATCTATAAATCAAGAGGGCTTCCGTCATGACCACCATCACCATCTATCGTCATAGTTGTCTCTCGTTCACAAAAATAGAAAATGGGCATAAAAATGCAAAAAAGAAAAAGGGAAAGATTTTAGTTGGCGGGGTTGCCGCTAGGGCCTTGATGGAAGTTACTCTCACGATGTGCTGATGGTAGCTGCTAGTGCGCCTGCTAGTGCGCCACAAATGGTCAAAACTAGAAGATCCACTGCCCATGAGCATCCACATTCACAGACATCAATCGATACTAGCCTAAAATCATTATCTCTTGGCAATAATATCAAATTCCAAATGCATACATAACATCTTTGATCATAGAGGGTCATCAAACCAAAGGAACCAAAGTTCTCGCTACCATAAATGCAAACGATTTGCATGTTTTTATTTAGCTCCTAATGTTATTCATGTAGTAAATCTTGATTTAAGAAAGTAGAGAGAGTAACTAAATTTAAAAGAGCTGATGAAAAAGTTTATTAGTTTAAGAAGGCCTTTCAACAAATATGTTCTATACACGAATGGATAAATGAACACAGATGAGTAACTCATATGCCTTCATCTAAGAAAAGAATACCAAGAATTCTATCAGTAAAAGGATAATCATCTTACCTAGTACAACATTAAGGACGAATCAAATCAAGCCTAGAGAATTGATTAGAAATCTTCATAGAATAGAGCAGAAACACAATAGCCTAGGGTAGAGCAAGTAGGTAAGGCAGGCTAACCTCAGGCCAAACAAAAATAAGATAATTGTTCTGTATCCAATTTGGAAGGATGTCATCTCTGAAGTGACCAACGGATGTGAAATCTAGCCTGGGAAATGGCATGAACATCTGAAACTTTCACAAGCATTCCTGGTATAATTGTTTACTTAATTAGCCCATTACTTTCCAGGCAATACTGATTTATTAAGAAAAAGTGCTGAATGAGAAGCCAGAACAAGGAAAGAATGAATCGTCCGTTGTATCCAATATACCATACTGCTAAATATTTGATTTCAACACACGGGACGCTTATGATATGTCTGATTGGTAAGACACCAAATATACTGAAGCACAAATGCTCATCGTTGAAGAAACCAAGACACTGAATGAATGAATGAATGAATGAATAGATAAATAAATAAATAAATAAAAGAAGTTCTCTAATCTTAGCTATACTCAGGAGAGATTGTTTACAGCCTCCGCCAAATGAAGCGAAGAAGCGACCACATTCGAGTCCTCCGTGACTATCGCTAGCAAATCCTTCTCTGGATTCCACTCCGTCATCTTCACCTGCCAATTGGAAGAAATCGAGCCAAAACCTCATAAAACCGAGTCGGAACAATCGAGTTGACCCACCCATTAGATCACGAAAGAACGCCAAACAGAAGCAGAACCTGAGAAGCCAAAGCAGTTTGTCGAACTGAAGCTGAAACAGAAGCACATGCCATTAGCAGCCGAAAATGCAGCCACCAGATATGCTGTAACAAAACGCGAGGAGGGCACAGAAGCATCAGTGGGAAATGCAAACCCATGGTGAGCTTGTGGAGGATGGAGCTTCAATGGAGGGAGGCTTGTGAGGTCCAGCGGAGTCTTGAGAATTCGCGGAGAAAAGTTGCAGATATGAGGAAGAAAGAAAATTGGGCTATATTTCGGACTTAACACCACCGTTCCTGGTACCTCTAACAGAACCATCATCATTGTATCGTGGGATCTGACAAGTCATCACATTCCAAAATGTCATCTAAATAAATTGCTGGGGAATCTCCCATCATGGGATTGCCTTCAGGATGAGGAAGTGGACTCCAAGACTGGAAGCTTGATGTCGAGGCACAGGGAGGTTCAGAGTCGAGGACACTCCCGCCCCCCGTATAGTCTGTTTGGCTCGAAGAATGGATCGTATCGCTCCACATGGCATTCTGGAAATCGTTACCATGAAACAGCATTGGCAATCCGGCACTAGGGATACCATCCTCTCCTCGAGAATTTAGAACATTCCAAGGAACTAATTTTTAAATCCCCATTGCAATTAGCAATTACTAATTTAGCAAAAGAGAGGGTTGGATGACGGGAACGGAGGAAAAGACCGGCCCTCCGCAACGCCACCTCATCCCCGTGTGGGGCCTCACCCCACCGGACACGTCATCATCATTTTAGCCTTTTCTCACCTTTTCACCCCCTCATCTCATCTTCGAGGCCTAGCTCCCTATTCCCAGAACTCCCACCTTCAATGACTTTTCATGGTGCATCTTCACGCTATCTAAAGCTTCACCGAACCAGGAGGAAACATTCAAAATCTCACGCTCAAAAGTACTCCTATACCACTGTTACTCATTCCCACTCTTTGCCGAGCCACCGTCTCCAACCATTGGCTAACCATTGTGCTAGCCATTGCATCCACAAAAAGTAAGTACCAAAAGTGGAGATAGAATCGGATAAACCGACCGGAATATTCAAGCTCAAAAATTAACCCTCGGACTGTCAGGTTTTGAGTGGCTCCTCATCGATGACCATCGTTGAAGGAAGCAAGAAAGCCTAGTTTATCAGTGGTGTAAGTAGGCTACGAGGGGCACTCGCAACTGGCGATTGGAACCTTTACAACTATCTACGAACAGAACAACGACCAACGAGGGAGTCTTCGAACGAGATCTGGGCTCTTCGATTTTCACGATGGGAAGGCAGGGAGCAATAGTGGAGCAAGAAAGGGCGGCTCGGGAATAGCGAGGGCAGCTGGCTTGGCAACTATTGGAGTCGAGAGGAGTGATGGAGAGGCTCATCGAAGTGATGGTGTGGGTTTCAATCGTCGGAATGGACAGTGGCGACTATTGCTCCAACTCCTCAAGAGAATGAAGTCCAAGAACAATGGATGCAGCTTGCGGTGACGAGGATGAGGTTGGATGTGATGGGGCGACGGTGAAGGTGTATACACAGCGCTCATGGAGAGTCAATCCTCCTTATTTTTCTCTCTTTTCTCCCTTTTTTTTTTTTTTTTTAATTTGTGGCGCCTCCCTCTTGAACATAAAAAGAAGCCAAAAGAAGAAAAAAAAAAGGACCCCTTCCAAGATGAGAAAAGAATAGATTTTATTCTCCAACGGAGTTTTGTGTAATTGTGCCATGTGACGCGATCTTGAAAGGTGTGAGCTCAAATTCCTTGATAACAAATATGGTGTTCTAACTGGTTAATTGATTATTGAAATTGATATTTCTTTAATTGGATTGAAGGTACTTAATTTCACTATTTCTTAATCAAATGTCTAAAAAAGATTAAAGACTATTGAAGTAATTTTTTTTTTCAGTCAAAGGTAGATTCTTTGATTTGACCAAAAAAAGGATTTTAAGCCATTTCTATGAAAACTTGAAATCTAAATGCCTATTCCTACACGATTATGTTGAATTAACACCTATATGCAATTAAAGTACTACTAATACAAATCTAATTTCTTTCAAGTTAAGAAATGAGTGTCGCCACGATCGGGATCTTGAATCTTGAATTTTTCTAACTTTAACCATAGAGATTATTTGGATGTCAAGCGGAATCAAGCAAACATTTTCTTTCACGGGCTCAAGCTCACTTATGTATGCCTACTCGATCTTGTTCATACTCAATTATCATATGAAGATGATTTTTTCAGATGTCGGACAAGCTAGGATTAAAAAAATTAAGTTTCGGTACTCGGCAATTCAAGACGTGCGAGGCCCATCATCACGGGCTCGTAGATGTATTAAAAGGCGCGGGAAAGTGGTTGCCTCTCCATCAAGCGACACGTGTCTCTGTACGGGAAGCCAGAAACTTAAGTCCCGATTGAAATGAACCCTCAAACCGAAGGAGGCTCTCCTTCCGGTTCCTCCCTTCGATCGTCGATCCCCACATTGTCCGCACGTGCGTTTTTGTCGAAGCGGTGGCGATCCGTCTGGACCGCCGCCTCGGACCTCGTCTTCTCCTTCCCCTGGCGGAATGCCCTCCCCCTCCGTGGACGGCGTCTTGATCCTCTAGGCGTCGCCCAAGGTGAGGAAGCTCCACATCGACATCGATTTTCTCGACCGTTACACGCCTGAGCTCAGTCCGTGGTTTTGCTTTGCTGTCGACCGCCGTGTCGAGGACCTCTCAGTCGATGCGACTAAGGCCCTGTTTGGCAACCATCCAAACAATGCCTGATTCTGATTTTTTGTTCCCAGAATCAGTTTGGGAACGAATCGCGTTTGGTAAATTTTTTGTCCAAAACGATTAGGAACAAATTTACTCCCGAATCGCTTTTGGACAAGAATTCAGAATCGAAAAAATATGATTCTCTGTCCGAGAATCAAAAAAGAGAATCAAAAGTGCCGAATCAAAAAAAAAAAAAAATTTATTTCTATATTTTATTTTTATTTCTTCCTAGTATGAAATATATATTTGTTGTATATAGAATACATATTTAATTTTATGTTATAATTTAGTATTTTTATTTATTACATATTGTAGGGATATTATTATAGTTTATACTATGGTTTATTATTTACTATATAATAAAAATTGATTAGTTAATATTTTATTACTTAGTATAAAAATATAATTAATCAGTGAATGGTTTATGAAAATTCAATATCAAATTTATTTTAATCTAAAAAGGTAATTAAAAAAGAATTGGAATAGAATTTAAAAGAAAAGATGAGAAAAAGAAAAGAAAAAGATGAGAAAAAGAAAAGAAGGGCATGAAGAAAAGAAAACGAGAAAAGAAAAAAAAAGGAAAAAAAGAAAAAGAAAAGAAAAAAAGGAAAATGAAAAGAAAAAAATGAAAAAATGAAAAAAAAAAAAAGAAAAGAAAACAAAGGAAAAATGAAAAAAAAAAAAAAGAAAACAAAGGAAAAAAGTAAAAAAATTGATTAAAAATTAAAAGAAATTGATTTGGAATAGAATTAATGAACACGGTACCAAACGCAATTCTCTTCCCGAATTAGAAATTTTGGACAAGTTACCAAACAAATTAAAATGCTTAGAATCAGTTCCCTGAACGAAATAAAAAAAATCAGTTCGATCGAAATCGGCTCCCGGAATGGAATCGTTACCAAACGCGCCCTAAGAGGTCGTGCGAGATGGCCGTCCATTTCGCGATACACAGCGGCTCCTTTTATGGATGCTCTTCGTTGGTGAACTCCGCACTCGGGGCTCGTTGCTTCTCGTTGAGTAGAAGTATCGCTTGGATTAATCTTAGGTCCCTGTCCATCTGTGACTCGGAGGTGATGCATGAGATGTCGAATGGCAGCCCTGTTCTCGAGTACCTTAGTTTGGAAGGATGCTACGGTTTAAAGCGAACCATCAAGCTTTGTTCGAGAACTTTGAGGGAAATTGCGGCCAATGGCTGCTTTCGGTATGCACTTGATGAGGGTTTCCCCTTGGAGATTTCGAGTCCTCTGTTGCTGTTTGAGAGGATTTTCTGGTATGATGAGGCAGCTGGTAACGGAAGTCTCAATCCTTGATTGAAGTCGAGTTGAACTTTTTTATGGGAGGGGAGGATTTTGGAAGGCCAACTGATTGTTTTGTTGAAAATCGGTTCGAGTCTTACAGAGGGTATTGCAACCTGGTTGAGGGACTGCTTCAGAAGCTGCAGAACGCGACTAAGCTTTTGATTGGTAGTTGGTGCCTTCAGGTGAGCAGATTGTTTTTGATTTCAAATTTAACTCGTTTGGTTCATACCTATGGATGATTCATTGTTCCCTCTTCCTCGAGTTAAGGAAATTCATTCCAAACTTCAGCACGAGGAATCTGGTTGCATCGTTTGCTACTCTGCCTGATGACCACTGGTGCAAATACACATCGTGCCTTTAGAATAACTACTGAAAAACCTAAGAAAAGGCAGCTGGTTTAGGGTCATTCTTTTTCCTGCTCAGTAGTGCATAACTATCTTTCGAAAGATCATAGTAAATTATCAATGAAAAGTTGCTGTGTCCTGTTTTTTAAAGACTGAAGAAGCAGTTGTTGACTAGAATTAGTACTCAATTTGTCATATAGGTGGGAACCAAAAGTGTTCTCAAAGCATACACTTGCTGGGTTTTTTAAACTGTATTTGGAAGGAAGAGTAAATAATCTTATTCTTTTGCCTTTCAATTTTTGAATGTGCTTAGGTTTTATCACTTGCGGCAGAGGCACAAGGTGTGCCATTTTCTTTGCCCAATTGCAAGTTCTGACTCTGCATGCACGTTGGCCTTATTCCCCATTTGCTTTTCGTTAAATGTGCTACGGTCCTTTTCCCCAAATAAATCACTTCAATTGCCAATCCTGTTCAAATTGCATTTGATGGAGAGTTGGTGAATATAGAGGTTAAGTGCTTGGAATTCTAAATGAGAACATGACATAACTAAGGAGTTGGTGTTTTACACAAAAATTAAGAGTGAATGATGGTAATGGGAGGGAAAATTTGGAGATGACATAGTTGGAAATAAAGAATCCCAAGCTGATACTAGTTGAATGGAGGGATTTTAATTTACAGGCGCAATAGATTTCTATCAACTTTTAGACAACATTGGTGCCTTTGGAGATTTCCATAACATAACTGACAATCATCTAGACCAACTGGAAGTGTACCCTACTCCCGTATTGCCATCTTGTTGTCCTTTTCAGTACACCAGTCAAAGTGTTCGTGAAGATAAAGAACTTGAATTGGAGGGAATGTTGTTTATGCTAGATAGACTAGTTATGTCCAATGTAGAAATGCTTGATGCCCACTTGGAGTTGGCAGGTTTAACCCCTGCAAAATACGATCTCAATGCCGTCGGGCATCTATATAGTTTTCCTTCAATTTCTGTTAGTGACTCTCGTGCTGTAATATTACTTTTGGCTCCGCTCTTCCTCTCTTGTACTGATTGAGCGTAATATTACTTCTGTCTCCTCTTCTTCGTCTTCTTGTACAGATTGAGCATTCCCTACAAGGATTTCTCACATTCTGTATTGTTAAAATGTAGAGTCTAGTCTGGAAAGTTTTGCACATTTTGTATTACTTGAAGTTAATTTATCTTCTTCTGATTACAAAGGGGCATTTCATCGCATCATTTTGATTAATCAAGTTCGTTGTTGGAAATTTAACTTACTTGTGAATAGGATATATCTCAAGCTATGCTGCATACATGTATACATGGAGGGAGAAGTTGGAGAAAGCAACGACCGGCGAGGGAGTCTCCGGACGAGATCTGGGCTCTTCGGTTTTCATGATGGGGAAGGCATGGAATGGAGCAACAGATAGAGCAGGAAAGGGCGGCTCGGCAATAACAAGGGCAAGCGGCTATGGCAACTAATGGCGTCGAGGGGAATGATGGAGAGGCTCATGGACCATCTATCTTGTGGCACCTCCCACCTTGAATGTAAAACGAAGATGGGAAAAGATTACGTTTTATTCTCCCAACGGATTTTGGGTGGTCGCGGCTAAATCGAATGTCGAAAAAAGATTAAGGCTAGTGAAACAATAATTTATTTTTCCGGTCAAAGGTCGATTCTTTGGTTTGACCAACAAAGTGATACTAATCAAAATTTGTTAGGTCAAATGGATTCATAACTTTTATATTCTATCACGACATAAGTAAGGAAGCAATTCTTATTGCATCGGCCCAAAACCTCACTAATTGATCTTTACGGTGCTTTCTCTATCTATTTGACAAGTCTCGTTGCGATCAGGATCTTGAATCTCAAATTTTTCTAATTTTAACCATCAGGAAGATTCAAATGTCAATGATAATATATTAACTATTGGTATTTTCTTAAAAGTTTTGGTAACTTACCAAAATGTTAATGATTAAATAAGTTATTGGTCAGCATTTTGTTATCAAACGGTTTTGATATTTTCCAATGTTATTCACATTTTACGTAGCGCTCATGGAGAGTCAATCCTTCTTATTTTTCTCCCTTTTCTCCCTTTTCTTTAACTTGTGGCGCCTCCCTCTTGAACATAAAAAGAAGCCAAAAGAAGAAAAAAAAAAGGACCCCTTCCAAGATGAGAAAAGAACAGATTTTATTCTCCAATAGAGTTTTGTGTAATTGTGCCATGTGACACGATCTTGAAAGGTGTGAGCTCAAATTCCATTATAACAAATATGGTGTTCTAACTGGTTAATTGATTTTTGAAATTGATATTTCTTTGATTTGATTGTAGGTACTTAAATTTCACTATTTCTAAATCAAATGTCTAAAAAGAATTAAAGACTATTGAAATAATTTTTTTTTTCAGTCAAAGGTAGATTCTTTAATTTGACCAAAAAAAAAAAGGATTTTAAGCCATTTCTATGAAAACTTAGAAATCTAAACGCCTATTCCTACATGCTTATGTTGAATTAACACCTATATGCAATTAAAATACTACTGATACAAATCTAATTTTTTTCAAGTTAAGAAATGAGTGTCACCACGATCGGGATCTTGAATCTTGAATTTTTCTAACTTTAACCATTAGGATTATTTGGATGTCAATAGTAATATATATAATAAAATTATAATAACTATTGGTATTTTTTAAAATTTTGGTAACTTACCAAAATGCTGCTGACCGAATAAGTTATCGATCAAAATTTTGTTGTCAACTAGTTTTGATATTTACCAATGCTATTTATGTTTATCACTATGTAAATTGAGCCATCGAGCATGATATCACAAATCAAACAGAATCAAGTAAACATATTCTTTCACGGGCTCAAGCTCGCTTATGTACGCAGTACGCCTACTCAATTTTGTTCATACTCGATTATTATATGAATGATGATTTTTGCAGATGTCGGACAAAGCTTGGATTTAAAAAATTAAGGTTCGGTACTCGGCAATTCAAGACGTGCGAGGCCCATCATCATGGGCTCATAGATGTACTAAAAGGCGCGGGAAAGTGGTTGCCTCTCCATCGAGCGACACGTGTCTCTATACGGGAAGCCAGAAACTTAAGTCCGAGTGAAATGAACCCTCAAATCGGAGGAGGCTCTCCTTCCGGTTCCTCCCTTCGATCGTCGATCCTCACATGGCGAAGAAGAAGCGATCGCCGACCTCCTCCTCCTCCTCCTCCTCTTGTCGATGCGAAACCCTAGGCGACGATGCCGATCGCACCAGCCACCTTGCCCCCGACTCGGTGATCCACCACATCTTCTCCTTCCTCGACCTTGCACGCATTGTCCGCTCGTGCGTTTTTGTCGAAGCGGTGGCGATCCGTCAGGACCGCCGCCCCCGGACCTCGTCTTCTCCTTCCCCTGGCGGAACGCCTCCCCGTCCGTGGACGGCGTCTTGATCCTCTAGGCGTCGCCCAAGGTGAGGAAGTTCCACATCGACGTCGGTTTTCTCGACCGTTGCGCGCCTGAGCTCAGTCCGTGGCTTCGCTTTGCTATCGACCGCCGTGTTGAGGACCTCTCGATCGATGCGACTAAGAGGTTATGCGAGATGGCCGGCCATTTCGCAGTACGGCGGCTCCTTTTATGGATGCTCTTCGTTTGGTGAACCTGCACTCGGGGCTCTGTTGCTTCTCTTTGAGTAGAAGTATCGCTTGGATTAATGTTAGGTCTCTGTCCATCGTGACTCGGAGGTGATGCATGAGATGTCGAATGGCAGCCCCGTTCTCGAGAGCCTTAGTTTGGAAGGATGCTACGGTTTAAAGCGAACCATCGGGGTTTGTTCGAGAACTTTGAGGGAAATTGTGGGCAATGGCTGCTTTCGGTATGCACTTGATGAGGGTTTCCACTTGGAGATTTCAAGTCCTCTGTTGCTGTTTGAGAGGATTTTCTGGTATGATGAGGCAGCTGGTAACGGAAGTCTCAATCCTTGATTGAAGTGGAGTCGAACTTTTCTTCACGAGAGGCGAGGATTTTGGAAGGCCATCTGATTGTTTTGTTCAAAATCGGATCGAGTCTTACAGAGGGTATTGCAACCTGGTTGAGGGACTGCTTCGGAAGCTGCAGAACGTGACTAAGCTTTTGATTGGTAGTTGGTGCCTTCAGGTGAGCAGATTGTTTTTTGATTTCAAATTTAACTCGTTTGGTTCATACCTATGGATAATTCATTCTTCCCTCTTCCTCGAGTTAAGGAAATTCATTCCAAACTTCAGCACAAGGAATCTGGTTTGCATCGTTTGCTACTCTACCTGATGACCACTGGTGCAAATACACATTGTGCCTTTAGAATAACTACTGAAAAACCAAAGAAAAGGCAGCTGGTTTAGGGTCATTTTTTTTCCTGCTCAGTAGTGCATAACCATCATTCCAAAGATCATAGTAAATTATTAATGAAAAGTTGTTGTGTCCTGTTTTTTAAAGACTGAAAAAGCAGTTGTTGACTAGAATTAGTATATAAGTTCTACTATTTCAACACTCAAAAGCTTTAGCATCACTCAATTAGCATCACTCAATTTGTCATATAGGTGGGAACTAAAAGTGTTCTCAAAGCATATACTTGCTGGGTTTTTTAAACTGTATTTGGAAGGAAGAGTAAATTATCTTATTCTTTTGCCTTTCAATTTTTGAATGTGCTTAGGTTTTATCACTTGTGGCAGAGGTACAAGGTGTGCCATTTTCTTTGCCCAATTGCAAGTTCTGACTCTGCATGCATGTTGGCCTTATTCCCCATTTGCTTATCGTTAAATGTGCTATGGTCCTTTTCCCCAAATAAATCACTTCAATAGCCAATCCAGTTCAAATTGCATTTGATGGAGAGTTGGTGAATATAGAGGTAAAGTGCTTGGAATTCTAAATGAGAACATGACATCAAACCAAGGAGTTGGTGTTTTACACTAAAATGAAGAGTGAATGATGGTAATGGGAGGGAAAACTTGGAGATGACATAGTTGCAAATAAAGAATCCCAAGCCGATACTAGTTGAATGAAGGGATTTTAATTTATAGGTGCGCTAGATTCCTATCAACTTGTAGACAAGATTGGTGCCTTTGGAGATTTCCATAACATAACCGACAATCACCTAGACCAACTGGAAGTGTACCCTAATCCCGTATTGCCATCCATAACATAACTGACAATCATCTAGACCAACTAGAAGTGTACCCTACTCCCGTATTGCCATCTTGTTGCCCTTTTCGGTACACCAGTCGAAGTGTTCATGAAGATAAAGAACTTGAATTGGAGGGGATGTCGTTTTTGCTAGATAGACTAGTTATGTCCAATGCAGAAATGCTTGATGCCCACTTGGAGTTGGCAGGTTTAACCCCTACAAAATACGATCTTAATGGCATCGGGCATCTATATAGTTTTCCTTTAATTTCTGTTAGTGATTCTCACGATGTAATATTACTTTTGGCTCCGCTCTTCCTCTTCTTGTACTGATTGAGCGTAATATTACTTCTGTCTCCTCTTCTTCGTCTTCTTGTACAGATTGAGCATTCCCTACAAGGATTTCTCACATTCTGTATTGTTAAAATGTAGAGTCTAGTCTGGAAAGTTTTGCACATTTTGTATTACTTGAAGTTAATTTATCTTCTTCTAATTACAAAGGGGCATTTCGTCGCATCATTTTGATTAATCAAGTTTGTTGTTGGAAATTTAACTTATCTGTGAATAGGATATATCTCAAGCTATGCTGCATACATGTATACATGGAGGGAGAAGTTGGAGAAAGCACCGACCGGCGAGGGAGTCTCCGGACGAGATCTGGGCTCTTCGGTTTTCATCGTGGGGAAGGCATGGAGCAACAGATAGAGCAGGAAAGGGCGGCTCGGCAATAACAAGGGCAAGCGGTTATGGCAACTAATGGCGAATGATGGAGAGGCTCATGGACCATCTATCTTGTGGCACCTCCCACCTTGAACGTAAAACGAACATGGGAAAAGATTACGTCTTATTCTCCCAACGGATTTTGGGTGGTCGCGGCTAAATCGAATGTCGAAAAAAGATTAAGACTAGTGAAACAATAATTTCTTTTTCCGGTCAAAGGTCGATTCTTTGGTTTGACCAACAATAGGTCAAATGGATTCATAACTTCTATATTCTATCACGACATAAGTAAGTAAGCAATTCTTATTGCATCGGCCCAAAACCTCACTAATTGATCTTTACGGTGCTTTCTCTATCTATTTGACATGTCTCGCTGCGATCGGGATCTTGAATCTCGAATTTTTCTAATTTTAACCATCGGAAGATTCAAATGTCAATGATAATATATTAACTATTGGTATTTTCTTAAAAGTTTTGGTAACTTACCAAAATGTTAATGACTGAATAAGTTATTGGTCAGAATTTTGTTATCAAACGGTTTTGATATTTTTCAATGTTATTCGCATTTTACGTACATAGAACAATCTTCGGATTTTTACCCTGTAGAATCTTCCTTTATGCTATGGACCTCTTTCATTGTATCTTTCGAAGCCAAGCTGATGCCACTTTTAGTTTGGTTGGATTTGATTTCACTTTCAAAAACTTATGATTAACACCCCTAGTATCTTCTATATGGAGGATGAATCAATCTGCTCCACACAAATTAAGAAAATTCATCATCTTCATAAAAATCAAATTTCCAACTATTGCAATGGGGAACGTATTCAATTAGCAGTTTTAGTTTCCCTAGGAAACAAAATATCAATTACTGACGATGCTATTTATTCGGGTGTCCACATGCCCATGAGCTTGGACGATACCCAGTGCTGTCATTCGGCTGGTAGCGCGACGGGACTCGAGCACCTGATCCTCTCTACATAGCTTTGCCATAGGCCTAGATTGCCTTTAACACGTCTCCAACTTATTTTAATCTCCGAGCTTCAATCCAAATTCAAGTTGGCTAGAACTTAAGCCATAAGCTCAACAACCTTAATTAGTAGAATCGTGGAGTTGCCATCTAAATAGAGACGCACAATGTGGATGCCAATAGTCTTGCATTTGGCATGGTGGTAAGGCGAGGAAAGTCTTCTCTGGTTTGCATTCTTGATAGCCAATATGAAAATAAGAGAACATGTCCATCCTAGACCTTCGAACTTCATGAATTGCTTGGGTTATCATTCCTTGCATTCGAGCCAATGTAGTTCAAGAAATTGAAGCATTCATTTGCTATCTTTCGAGCTCATAAGATATCTTACTTTGATTATGAATATAATTTAAGCTAAACAATTATCTCTTAAAAGCTATTTATGATTAATTTTTATTTTATCTGTTTTTTTTTTTTTTTTTTTTTTGGGGGATAGATGTTTGCAAAGTCTCACTAATTATATATTTATACCACTACATAAGTGGAGCACTCAAACGTGATATCGCAAATCAAGCGGACTCCAGCAAACATTTTCTTTCACGGGCTCAAGCTCACTTATGTACGCCTACTCAATCTTCTTCGGAGTCGATTATTATATGAATGATGATTTATTAGATGTCGGAGACACTTGGCAATTCAAGACGTGCAAGGCCCATCATCATAGGCTCGTAGATGTATTAAAAGATGCGGGAAAGTGGTTGCCTTTCCGTCGAGTGACACGTGTCGCTCTACTGGAAGCCAGAAACTTAAGTCCGAGTGAAATGAACCCTGAAATCGGAGGAGCCTCTCCTCCCATTTCCTCCGTTCAATCGTCGATCCCCACATGGCGAAGAAGAAGCAGTCGCCTACCTCCTCCTCTTGTCGGTGCGAAACCCTAGGCGACGATGCCGATAGCATCAGCCACCTTGCCCCGACTCGGTGATCCACCACATCTTCTCGTTCCTCAACCTCGCACACATTGTCCGCACGTGCGTTTCTGTCGAAGCTATGGCGATTCCTCTGGACCGCCGCCCCGGACCTCGTCTTCTCCTTCCCCTGGTGGAACGCTCCCCGTCCATGGACAACGTCTTGATCCTCTAGGCGTTGCCTAAGGTGAGGAAGTTCCACATCGACATCGATTTTCTCGACCGTTGTGCGCCTAAGCTCAGTCCGTGGGCTTCGCTTTGCTGTCGACTGCCATGTCGAGGACCTCTCAGTCGATGTGACTAAGAGGTTGTGCGAGATGGCCGACCATTTCGCGGTACCGCTACTCCTTTTATGGATGCTCTTCGTTAGTGAAGCTGCACTGGGATCAATCTCAAAATTCTGTCCATATGCAGCTCGGAGATCACGGATAAGGTGATGCATGACATGTAGCGGGGCAGTCCTGCTCTCGAGTGTCTTAGGTTGGAGGAATACCGCAATTTGAAGCGAAAGTTCGCGCTTTGTTCGAGAAGCTTGAGAGAAATTATGGTCAATCGCTCCCTCTGGAACGCACTTGATGAGGGTTTCTCCTTGGAGATTTCGAGTCCTCTTTTGCTGTCCTGTGATTGCGTTTGAGAGGGTTTTTTGGTATGACAAGGCAGCTGGTAATGGAAGTATCAATTCTTGATTCAAGTGGAGTTGAACTTTTTTATTAGAGGCGATGATTTTGGAAGGCTAACTGATTATTATGTTCAAAAATTGGTTAGACTTTTATAGAGCTTGGCCCATCATCTTGATATTTAAGCAGGCATGAGCGTTTGTTGTCTGTAAGATGCCGATTTGAATAATTCATTAGCATATTCTTTATTTTATCCAAGAGTAAATGAGGATGGTCGCACCGCTTTTTCGAAATTACGTTTCATAAACTAATCCACCACACTCGCATCAATGTAATGTCTCATTGGGCCTGAAAGGGCCCTTCGGGGCGTTGTTTGGCAAGGCTATAAAGTCCGGCCCGGCCCAGTTGATCCCGCGGTGGCCCTTTACGGCCCAATTCCCACCTCTCTCTCCACCTTCCTTGTTCTGACTCCAGCAGAGCTTTCTAGCTATGGAGACGAGGTAGGGTCGCAGCGTGTGCCTCCGTTTCAGCTTCAGTTCGACAAACCACCTGGCTTCTCAGGTTTGGCTTCCGCCCGGCGTTCTTTCGCGACCTAATGGGCGAAGAGGGGGTGAGTGGAATCCGGAGAAGGATTTGCGGGCGATGGCCACGGATGACTCGAAAATGGGTGCTTCATCGCTTCAATTTGCAGAGCCTGTGGACAATCTCTTCCGGGTATTGCTTCGATTCGAGAAAGTTCTCCTTTTTCTTTATTCAGTGTGTTCGTTTCTTCAACAATGGCTTGCTGTGTTTGCCCTTTGAGTCATTTGCCCTACTTGTTCTACTTCTTTCGCTATTCCTAAATGTGCTGTGCTTCCTGTTCCCAAGAGGAACTGCTGTAATTGCCAAGCTGACTTGAATTGCGTTCGATGGAGAATTGGATGAATATAGAGTTATAAAGTGCTTGAAAGTCTAAATGAGGTGGTGACATCGAACCAAGGAGTTGGTCTTTTTTACACAGAAACGAGGAATGAATGACAGTGATGCGAGTGGAAATCTAGAGATGACTTAGTTGCAAGTAAACTATTCCAAGCTGGTATTAGTTGAATGAAGGGATTTTCCTTTTTTATAGGCGCAAGGGATTCTTATCAACTTCGTGACCAAGTCATTGCCTTGGGAGAATTTTTCCATAGCCTAGCCGACAGTCATCTATACCAACCACAAGTGTACCATACTCCCATATTGCCTTCTCATTGCCCTTTGAACACCAATTAAAGTTTCCATGAAAATAAAGGACATGAATTGGGGGGATGCCATTTATGCTAGGTAGATTAGATATGTTGGATGCAGAAATGTTTGATGCCTATTTGGAGTTTGCAGGTTTAGCCCCTGCAGAATACCATCTAAATGTCATCAGGCTTCTAAAAGATCTTCTTAGATTTCTGATGGTGACTCTTAGAATTTAATTTTATTGCTGGCTCCTCTTCTTTTACTGATTGAGTGTTCTTTTACTGACTGAGCATGCCCTACAAGGAGAGATTTAGTATGTCTTGAGGTTTTATTTATCTTCTTCTCATTACAGAAGGGCATTTTGTCACATCATTTTGATTAATCAAGCTTCCTGGTGGTACTTTAACTTTTGAATAGGATATATCTCAGGCTGTGCTGCGTACTTGTAAGACAATCTGGTTGAGAGGGACAGAGGGAGGAATTGGGGAAAGCAAAGAGACTAGGAGGGTAAAGGGAGCTGCTTCCAAGTATGTTAAGATCCTATGACTTAATCTTTTGGTAATTCAAATTTGTAAGAGCTTAGGATTAAATGCCCAGCCTTGGTAGTTACTGTCTATTCTCACTGGAAAGCTTTAGAGAGGAGATTTTTTTTTTTTTTTTTTTTTTTGGTGCAGAAAAATCTGAATGCTTCACTCGTTATATCATCTTCTGGATATGGAGAACATTGCGAGTGCTCTACGGTACTTGAGCCAACCCGTCAATGGTTTCTATTAAGATCCCAAGTTGTAAATACTAGTACACTTGTAATCCTCACCTAAGAAAGCTTTTGTGCATCCAATCCACCTTGAGTTTCCATAGTTGAACAACAAAATTTGTTTTTTGATTCAGATATTGGATTGGAGCCCGCCAACAAGATATAGATTCCCTCACTTTAGATGAACTACTAGCCCAAAGAAATCCTCTATCAAGTGACTGAGATCCCTCTCCATTATTTTGTAGAATTATGACTTTTGCCTCACTTCACAAATGTTGATTAACCTTTTGTCGGTTAATGTGTGTGCTCTATCTTTCCTCTTCCTCTGTTAATTTTACTGGGAACATGTTATTCACTCTCTCTCTCTCTCTCTCTCTCTCTCTCTCTCTCTCTCTCTCTCTCTCTCTCTCTCTCTGTGTTCTTTTTTGTTTATAATGAACTCACTTTCTTTGCACATGTCTGTGTGTGTCATCAATACTGGCTCTTCTTAATCATTCTAATCTACTCCTGGTAAATGTATAACATGATTTTGCTAGCATCCTGATGGCAAGGTTGTTGTCTTAGGACTTGAAGCCAGTACAGTTTTACTGCATGGTGTCGAAGTAAGTTTTCTATGTTGATACTTGAACGCTACCCTCATTACTTCTCAACTATAAATTCCTCCTGCAATAGTCCTTTATCATCAGAACGTGTTCCTCTTATCTCACTTGGGAAAGATTCTGAATTGCTCAAAATCTGCATGATGTAATGCAAATAACAAACTTGCTGAACAAACATTCAGCTATTAATAGAGATGGCAATCCATTTATTGGTCACGTCTGTCAATGTCAAGTTAACAATGGATTGCTAGATAGGTCAATATAAGGATAATAAGATTAACACAAATTTTTACTGGAAAACTCTGTTCGACCATTTTATTGAAAAGTTCAACCCAACAAATTATGAGAGATGAATGACCCGTTTAACTAATTAGATTGAATTGAATGGTCATTCCTATCCTAACATGACCGACATGGCATATGTACAAGATGCATATTTTCATCAATGTCAAATTAGTTTGAAAAGAAACTAGTTGCAAGCTTACAAAATCCTAGGTTTACATGAAATGTTATATTTATATGGTGTGATTGTATTGTAATATGTAACCACTATGGAAACAGAATTCATGTATGATTATCATTAGAGAACTTAATGAGCTAAGTGTAAACAGGTCGTGATAGGTCAGGTTGTTAATCAAGTTGGCACTATTGTTTAGATTGATAGATTACATTAGTCAATTTGTGTTTTGCGGTTCAAATTTTGAACCCGGAACAATATATGTTTATTAATTGTGTCAACTGTTAAGTAGGCAGCCATAATTTTGATATGACGTGATAATCTCTTAGGGTCACCCTTAGTTGTCACATGGAAATAGGAGTTATGAATCAAAAATTAAATCTATGGATTGTGGATCATGAATTTCATCTAATGGAATCATAAAATCTGATTTAATGTTTGAGATCGGTATTCCATAACAGATGTAAATTAATTGTAAAGTATGGTGTTACTTTTATTGTTAGGTAATAACTAATGATGAAGATACTTCAAAGTTGACCAATGTTATTATTTCCAGGTGTGAGATATTTTCACAAATTATTTTTCTTTTGTCAAATAAGTACCCATTTGACTGCAAGGGCTACAAATTATTTTTTCTTTTTGTCAAATAAGTAAACATTTGACTGCAAGGACACAGATCATGTACATAGTATTGTAATTGGATTCCCATTCATAAAATGTAGTATAAGACAATCAAACCATCCACTAGGCATGATGCAGCCAACAAAATCATGCAACCTGACTATCTAGTTTTTGGGGAAGATTGACTTTGAAACTCAAACAAGGATCAGGATTCTTCTTGGAGTTTAATCACTAAAATTATCAAGTAGGATTCTAGTATTATTAGGATTTTACAAAGTTCCCTTTTTTTCTTTTTTTCTTTTTTTAAGCATTAGTAGGATCTTATGTATATGCCAATACTGTTTCTTGTTTAGAGGTTTCCTATGTCCACTAGGAGTAGAACTTTTGGAGAGTCTACAAATATAGTTGTAACTTTTCAATAGAGTTGATAATTTATTGAACTTGGCAAGTCTTTTCTTCGCAGGTTGTGTTATGCGATTCATCTTTGGTGCGATGCTTAAGAAACCGTAGGTGTGTTGCTTAGGCAATTTTGCGTGTGTCACCTAAATATTTATTCTTTATTGTGGGACTAGGCCCTACATCTAAGCCATGAGATATTTTTGATGTTACATCGTTTGATACATGAGTTAGAAAATGAATCAAGGAAATTGATTGACTCATATCTAATTAGTGAAATCAGCAGTGCATTACTTTAATCACATATCAAACAGAATTAATATGCTCATTTAATAGATTTGTATACTTTAGGAGTTGAATCTTATTGATGTGCTCAATTGCATTCTCGTGTTGGACAAAATTTTTACTTGGCCATTGATGTTGTCCTCAATAATTGAAACTATTTCAATTGTCAACAACAGATTACGGCATAGTGTTTACTGGTGTCCAGCTCATTGTGACAATATGTGGTCTAAGTGGATGGTGTCATACTGAAGCATTCGTCTGTGAGATGCTCATTTTCATCAAAATTAATGGTTTCTTTCAATTGTTAGTAAATTTGTTCTGTTCAGTCAAATTAGGAAGGTAATAATTTAGGTGACTCTTAAATGATAGGATTTGTGTGTGCCTCAATTATGCTTGTGGGCGGAAAAGTTTGTAAATAACTGGTTATGATTTTATCAAGCTATAGCTGCTTTGTCATGAGTATAATGGCTGAGTACATGGCTGAGGCTGCTGCAATTCTATTTCCGTGAGATTTCTACCAGTCTATTACTAATCGTCCACTTCATGGATTGCAGTCAATCAATATAGATGGATCCGACATATGATTCGAATCCAATATAGCACCTATGGGTACATAAGAATTGCTGAGAAGAGAATTTGTTTGTACATAATGAATGTTACTTACCGAAGTAGCTGTCTTGATGGAACTATGGATATGTGGGGGTGGTGCTTTTGATATGCTAGTGCCTGTAGCAGTTATGTACATTGTGGTATAATCATTCTAACATGGTATAAATATTAAGCAGAATGGAAAACTGCTAAGAAGCTTGACGTCGCATATGGCAACAATGGTGTCTCAACTGAGAGGAGGATGCCCAAGTGAATAGAGTATGGCATCTTTCAACTTAAAAGTTGGTACAACTTCATGATCTTTATTACCAATAGCAGATGTCTTATGGCTCGTACCTTTCATAATGCTTCGTTTGCAATTAAGTAGTTATCTTAGTGTGGTGTTCTTAGATACTTCTTTTTCAAACATAGAATCTTGTTTAATAGTCCAACAGCTTTAGTATGGGTTTATAGAAGATTTTTTGAAAGCGTATGTTTGGTGTCATCTGTAACTTGTTGCTTGGTTTGGCTCCTTAGGTTCAATCTCATTATTTTTCATCTTTCTATTTTCCAACTAGAAAGTAATCTTTTATTTGTTTTATAGAATGCTTCTGGTAACTCTTTGGCATTTGAAGATCGCACTAAGTTCCAAGAGTTCCTTAAACACCTGGACTAGTACCTGGAGGTGCTGGTTTAACTGACAATGTTCAAGATTCATTTGTAGAGCTCTCAAATTCTTCAAAGCAATGTTTGCATATCCTTTGCAGTGGAGATAAAGATGGGGTTTTGTGCTTCAGTATATTTGGTTTCTTTCCAATCGGAAATATCGCAAGCATCCTGTTTGTTCAAATCAAATATTTAGCTATGTGGTCTATCAGATTTAGTCAATGAGTCCTTTCCTTGTTCTCGCTTCTCATACAGCAATTTTTTCTGAATAAAGGGATTTGATGTAGAGTGACAGCAAATCAGTATTGCCTGGAAAGAAATCGGATGGTTAAGTAAACAACTATCCTAGGCGAGGTTGTGCTTGTAAAAGTTCTAGATTTTTATGCCATTTCCTAGCCTAGATTTCACTTTTGTTGGTCACTTCGGAGATGATACCTCCAACTTCGATATTGACCGATTATCTGAAGCTTTTTGTTGTTTGCCCTAGGGTTGGCCTGCCTTGCATACTTCCTGCACCACTCCAGACAATTGGGTTTCTACTCTGTTCTAGGAAGATTGAGAGAAAATATGAGGATCTTCCCCTTTCTAGCAAGTGTAATCTAGGCCAAGGACATTGCAGAAGCCTTAGTCTAGCATCATACGGAAATTTACTTGAAGGGCCAAGATTTTTGGCAAACTTTTGCGCAATATGATGTCGTAAAAATGAGTGTGAAAAAATGCACATTGCAAGTACAAACTTAAAGTGAGATTTACAGAACTAATTAGCATGCATATAATGAATTATCAATATGATAAAGTTAAATATGTAAAGGCATGGCATTGCCTTTTGGTTACCAAACCATATTGTGTTGAATTCAATAAAATTGTGTTTATTGTTACCAAAGGTCAACTTGATTACATCAAACTGATGATATGCAAAGTATATATTGATAGGCCGAATATGTTAGTATCACAACAGTTAACATGGTAAATATACCTAATACTATGCTGTTAGAGTGATATATATCATGTTCATGTTCGATGCCTCTTAGGTTCGATGCATTTTAGGCAAAGTGCTCTAACTTACGAGCTACAACTGATTAGCTTTAGAGAATAATGCAGTTAAGCTCCTGAATTAATCTGATAATTCAGCACTTATAAAATAATGTAAATCAATACTATAAAAAGAAGTGCTCGGGAAATGCACGAGCACTTTTTTTTAATTTTTAACACTCCACAATTTCAAGTGTCAATAATTTAATTTGGATTGTCGGTTTATAAATAGCATTGATAATTCTTTTGGCTTGCACTGTCACAACACAAGTGGATATCAAAATAAAGCGTATTTCCATTAAACATACAAATTGCTCACATCTTGCGCCAACCAAATTGAATAACAATATTAATATGCTTAGATATATTTTGAGTGATTAGTAAAACCTATTGAACATATTTATAAATATAGTTATCCCTCATTATTTAATAGGAATAGATCTATATAAAATAAATTGTTGGATGAGAATAATATATCCAGGTGTATTTTGGGTGGTAAGTAAAACCTATTAACTACCCCTCATTATTTAAGAG
>CM029487.1:39315272-39442577 GCA_017140395.1 Eucalyptus lansdowneana | reverse complement strand
AAAGGGAATTTTCTATGGAAAAACAGGGAATTTTTGTGTGGAGCCTTCGTGTTCTTGTTTCAGCGGGCCTTCAGGCTGCTGTGGTGTCCAAAATGATGGCACGGATTGATCGAATGCTTTTGGAAGCCAAGATTCTCGTCGGATTTCCAACACTCGTGTTTTTTCAGTCAAAAAATTGCCGGAAAGGGAATTTTCTATGGAAAAACAGGGAATTTTCTATGGAAAAACAGGGAATTTTCTCTGTCGAGCCTTCGTGTTCTTGTTTCAGCGGGCCTTCAGGCTGCTGTGGTGTCCAAAATGATGGCACGGATTGATCGAACGCTTTTGGAAGCCATGATTCTCATCGGATTTCCAACACCGTGTTTTTTCAGCCAAAAAATGGCGGAAAGGGAATTTTCTATGGAAAAACAGGGAATTTTCTGTGTGGAGCCTTCGTGTTCTTGTTTCAGCGGGCCTTGAGGCTGCTGTGGTGTGCAAAATGATGGGACGGATTGATCGAATGCTTTTGGAAGCCATGATTCTCATCGGATTTCCAACACTCGTGTTTTTTCAGCCAAAAAATGGCCGGAAAGGGAATTTTCTATGGAAAAACAGGGAATTTTCTGTGTGGAGCCTTCGTGTTCTTGTTTCAGCGGGCCTTGAGGCTGCTGTGGTGTGCAAAATGATGGGACGGATTGATCGAATGCTTTTGGAAGCCATGATTCTCATCGGATTTCCAACACTCGTGTTTTTTCAGCCAAAAAATGCCCGGAAAGGGAATTTTCTATGGAAAAACAGGGAATTTTCTCTGTGGAGCCTTCGTGTTCTTGTTTCAGCGGGCCTTGAGGCTGCTGTGGTGTGCAAAATGATGGGACGGATTGATCTTACGCTTTTGGAAGCCATGATTCTCATCGGATTTCCAACACTCGTGTTTTTTCAGCCAAAAAATGCCCGGAAAGGGAATTTTCTCTGTGGAGCCTTCGTGTTCTTGTTTCAGCGGGCCTTGAGGCTGCTGTGGTGTGCAAAATGATGGGACGGATTGATCTTACGCTTTTGGAAGCCATGATTCTCATCGGATTTCCAACACTCGTGTTTTTTCAGCCAAAAAATGCCCGGAAAGGGAATTTTCTATGGAAAAACAGGGAATTTTCTCTGTGGAGCCTTCGTGTTCTTGTTTCAGCGGGCCTTGAGGCTGCTGTGGTGTGCAAAATGATGGGACGGATTGATCGAATGCTTTTGGAAGCCATGATTCTCATCGGATTTCCAACACGTGTTTTTTCAGCCAAAAAATGGCCGGAAAGGGAATTTTCTATGGAAAAACATGGAATTTTCTGTGTGGAGCCTTCGTGTTCTTGTTTCAGCGGGCCTTGAGGCTGCTGTGGTGTGCAAAATGATGGGACGGATTGATCGAATGCTTTTGGAAGCCATGATTCTCATCGGATTTCCAACACTCGTGTTTTTTCAGCCAAAAAATGGCTAGAAAGGGAATTTTCTATGGAAAAACAGGGAATTTTTCTGTGTGGAGCCTTCGTGTTCTTGTTTCAGCGGGCCTTGAGGCTGCTGTGGTGTGCAAAATGATGGGACGGATTGATCGAATGCTTTTGGAAGCCATGATTCTCATCGGATTTCCAACACTCGTGTTTTTTCAGCCAAAAAATGCCGGAAAGGGAATTTTCTATGGAAAAACAGGGAATTTTCTCCGTGGAGCCTTCGTGTTCTTGTTTCAGCGGGCCTTGAGGCTCTTTGTGGTGTGCAAAATGATGGGACGGATTGATCGAATGCTTTTGGAAGCCATGATTCTCATCGGATTTCCAACACTCGTGTTTTTCAGCCAAAAAATGGCCGGAAAGGGAATTTTCTATGGAAAAACAGGGAATTTTCTGTGTGGAGCCTTCGTGTTCTTGTTTCAGCGGGCCTTGAGGCTCTTTGTGGTGTGCAAAATGATGGGACGGATTGATCGAATGCTTTTGGAAGCCATGATTCTCATCGGATTTCCAACACTCGTGTTTTTTCAGCCAAAAAATGGCCGGAAAGGGAATTTTCTATGGAAAAACAGGGAATTTTCTGTGTGGAGCCTTCGTGTTCTTGTTTCAGCGGGCCTTGAGGCTGCTTTGTGGTGTGCAAAATGATGGGACGGATTGATCGAATGCTTTTGGAAGCCATGATTCTCATCGGATTTCCAACACTCGTGTTTTTTCAGCCAAAAAATGGCCGGAAAGGGAATTTTCTATGGAAAAACAGGGAATTTTCTGTGTGGAGCCTTCGTGTTCTTGTTTCAGCGGGCCTTGAGGCTGCTGTGGTGTGCAAAATGATGGGACGGATTGATCGAATGCTTTTGGAAGCCATGATTCTCATCGGATTTCCAACACTCGTGTTTTTTCAGCCAAAAAATGGCCGGAAAGGGAATTTTCTATGGAAAAACAGGGAATTTTCTGTGTGGAGCCTTCGTGTTCTTGTTTCAGCGGGCCTTGAGGGCTGTGGTGTGCAAAATGATGGGACGGATTGATCGAATGCTTTTGGAAGCCATGATTCTCATCGGATTTCCAACACCGTGTTTTTTCAGCCAAAAAATGGCCGGAAAGGGAATTTTCTATGGAAAAACAGGGAATTTTCTGTGTGGAGCCTTCGTGTTCTTGTTTCAGCGGGCCTTGAGGCTGCTTTGTGGTGTGCAAAATGATGGGACGGATTGATCGAATGCTTTTGGAAGCCATGATTCTCATCGGATTTCCAACACTCGTGTTTTTTCAGCCAAAAAATGGCCGGAAAGGGAATTTTCTATGGAAAAACAGGGAATTTTCTCTGTGGAGCCTTCGTGTTCTTTTTTCAGCGGGCCTTCAGGCTGTTGTGGTGTGCAAAATGATGGGACGGATTGATCGAATGCTTTTGGAAGCCATGATTCTCATCGGATTTCCAACACTCGTGTTTTTTCAGCCAAAAAATGGCCGGAAAGGGAATTTTCTATGGAAAAACAGGGAATTTTCTCTGTGGAGCCTTCGTGTTCTTGTTTCAGCGGGCCTTGAGGCTGCTGTGGTGTGCAAAATGATGGGACGGATTGATCGAATGCTTTTGGAAGCCATGATTCTCATCGGATTTCCAACACTCGTGTTTTTTCAGCCAAAAAATGGCCGGAAAGGGAATTTTCTATGGAAAAACAGGGAATTTTTCTGTGTGGAGCCTTCGTGTTCTTGTTTCAGCGGGCCTTGAGGCTTTGTGGTGTGCAAAATGATGGGACGGATTGATCGAATGCTTTTGGAAGCCATGATTCTCATCGGATTTCCAACACTCGTGTTTTTTCAGCCAAAAAATGGCCGGAAAGGGAATTTTCTATGGAAAAACAGGGAATTTTCTGTGTGGAGCCTTCGTGTTCTTGTTTCAGCGGGCCTTGAGGCTGCTGTGGTGTGCAAAATGATGGGACGGATTGATCGAATGCTTTTGGAAGCCATGATTCTCATCGGATTTCCAACACTCGTGTTTTTTCAGCCAAAAAATGGCCGGAAAGGGAATTTTCTATGGAAAAACAGGGAATTTTCTGTGTGGAGCCTTCGTGTTCTTGTTTCAGCGGGCCTTGAGGCTGCTGTGGTGTGCAAAATGATGGGACGGATTGATCGAATGCTTTTGGAAGCCATGATTCTCATCGGATTTCCAACACTCGTGTTTTTTCAGCCAAAAAATGGCCGGAAAGGGAATTTTCTATGGAAAAACAGGGAATTTTCTGTGTGGAGCCTTCGTGTTCTTTTTCAGCGGGCCTTGAGGCTGCTGTGGTGTGCAAAATGATGGGACGGATTGATCGAATGCTTTTGGAAGCCATGATTCTCATCGGATTTCCAACACTCGTGTTTTTTCAGCCAAAAAATGGCCGGAAAGGGAATTTTCTATGGAAAAACAGGGAATTTTCTGTGGAGCCTTCGTGTTCTTGTTTCAGCGGGCCTTGAGGCTCTTTGTGGTGTGCAAAATGATGGGACGGATTGATCGAATGCTTTTGGAAGCCATGATTCTCATCGGATTTCCAACACTCGTGTTTTTTCAGCCAAAAAATGGCCGGAAAGGGAATTTTCTATGGAAAAACAGGGAATTTTCTGTGTGGAGCCTTCGTGTTCTTGTTTCAGCGGGCCTTGAGGCTGCTGTGGTGTGCAAAATGATGGGACGGATTGATCGAATGCTTTTGGAAGCCATGATTCTCATCGGATTTCCAACACTCGTGTTTTTTCAGCCAAAAAATGGCCGGAAAGGGAATTTTCTATGGAAAAACAGGGAATTTTCTGTGTGGAGCCTTCGTGTTCTTGTTTCAGCGGGCCTTCAGGCTGCTGTGGTGTGCAAAATGATGGGACGGATTGATCGAATGCTTTTGGAAGCCATGATTCTCATCGGATTTCCAACACCGTGTTTTTTCAGCCAAAAAATGGCCGGAAAGGGAATTTTCTATGGAAAAACAGGGAATTTTCTGTGTGGAGCCTTCGTGTTCTTGTTTCAGCGGGCCTTCAGGCTGCTGTGGTGTGCAAAATGATGGGACGGATTGATCGAATGCTTTTGGAAGCCATGATTCTCATCGGATTTCCAACACTCGTGTTTTTTCAGCCAAAAAATGGCCGGAAAGGGAATTTTCTATGGAAAAACAGGGAATTTTCTGTGTGGAGCCTTCGTGTTCTTTTTTCAGCGGGCCTTCAGGCTGCTGTGGTGTGCAAAATGATGGGACGGATTGATCGAATGCTTTTGGAAGCCATGATTCTCATCGGATTTCCAACACTCGTGTTTTTTCAGCCAAAAAATGGCCGGAAAGGGAATTTTCTATGGAAAAACAGGGAATTTTCTGTGTGGAGCCTTCGTGTTCTTTTTCCGCGGGCCTTGAGGCTGCTTGTGGTGTGCAAAATGATGGGACGGATTGATCGAATGCTTTTGGAAGCCATGATTCTCATCGGATTTCCAACACTCGTGTTTTTTCAGCCAAAAAATGGCCGGAAAGGGAATTTTCTATGGAAAAACAGGGAATTTTCTGTGTGGAGCCTTCGTGTTCTTGTTTCAGCGGGCCTTGAGGCTGCTGTGGTGTGCAAAATGATGGGACGGATTGATCGAATGCTTTTGGAAGCCATGATTCTCATCGGATTTCCAACACTCGTGTTTTTTCAGCCAAAAAATGGCCGGAAAGGGAATTTTCTATGGAAAAACAGGGAATTTTCTGTGTGGAGCCTTCGTGTTCTTGTTTCAGCGGGCCTTGAGGCTGCTGTGGTGTGCAAAATGATGGGACGGATTGATCGAATGCTTTTGGAAGCCATGATTCTCATCGGATTTCCAACACTCGTGTTTTTTCAGCCAAAAAATGGCCGGAAAGGGAATTTTCTATGGAAAAACAGGGAATTTTCTGTGTGGAGCCTTCGTGTTCTTTTTCAGCGGGCCTTGAGGCTGCTGTGGTGTGCAAAATGATGGGACGGATTGATCGAATGCTTTTGGAAGCCATGATTCTCATCGGATTTCCAACACCGTGTTTTTTCAGCCAAAAAATGGCCGGAAAGGGAATTTTCTATGGAAAAACAGGGAATTTTCTGTGTGGAGCCTTCGTGTTCTTGTTTCAGCGGGCCTTGAGGCTGCTGTGGTGTGCAAAATGATGGGACGGATTGATCGAATGCTTTTGGAAGCCATGATTCTCATCGGATTTCCAACACTCGTGTTTTTTCAGCCAAAAAATGGCCGGAAAGGGAATTTTCTATGGAAAAACAGGGAATTTTCTGTGTGGAGCCTTCGTGTTCTTGTTTCAGCGGGCCTTGAGGCTGCTGTGGTGTGCAAAATGATGGGACGGATTGATCGAATGCTTTTGGAAGCCATGATTCTCATCGGATTTCCAACACTCGTGTTTTTTCAGCCAAAAAATGGCCGGAAAGGGAATTTTCTATGGAAAAACAGGGAATTTTCTGTGTGGAGCCTTCGTGTTCTTTTTCAGCGGGCCTTGAGGCTGCTGTGGTGTGCAAAATGATGGGACGGATTGATCGAATGCTTTTGGAAGCCATGATTCTCATCGGATTTCCAACACCGTGTTTTTTCAGCCAAAAAATGGCCGGAAAGGGAATTTTCTATGGAAAAACAGGGAATTTTCTGTGTGGAGCCTTCGTGTTCTTGTTTCAGCGGGCCTTCAGGCTGCTGTGGTGTGCAAAATGATGGGACGGATTGATCGAATGCTTTTGGAAGCCATGATTCTCATCGGATTTCCAACACTCGTGTTTTTTCAGCCAAAAAATGGCTAGAAAGGGAATTTTCTATGGAAAAACAGGGAATTTTTCTGTGTGGAGCCTTCGTGTTCTTGTTTCAGCGGGCCTTGAGGCTGCTGTGGTGTGCAAAATGATGGGACGGATTGATCGAATGCTTTTGGAAGCCATGATTCTCATCGGATTTCCAACACTCGTGTTTTTTCAGCCAAAAAATGGCCGGAAAGGGAATTTTCTATGGAAAAACAGGGAATTTTCTGTGTGGAGCCTTCGTGTTCTTTTTTCAGCGGGCCTTCATGCTGTGGTGGTGTGCAAAATGATGGGACGGATTGATCGAATGCTTTTGGAAGCCATGATTCTCATCGGATTTCCAACACTCGTGTTTTTTCAGCCAAAAAATGGCCGGAAAGGGAATTTTCTATGGAAAAACAGGGAATTTTCTGTGTGGAGCCTTCGTGTTCTTTTTCAGCGGGCCTTGAGGCTGCTGTGGTGTGCAAAATGATGGGACGGATTGATCGAATGCTTTTGGAAGCCATGATTCTCATCGGATTTCCAACACTCGTGTTTTTTCAGCCAAAAAATGGCCGGAAAGGGAATTTTCTATGGAAAAACAGGGAATTTTCTGTGTGGAGCCTTCGTGTTCTTGTTTCAGCGGGCCTTTGAGGCTGCTGTGGTGTGCAAAATGATGGGACGGATTGATCGAATGCTTTTGGAAGCCATGATTCTCATCGGATTTCCAACACTCGTGTTTTTTCAGCCAAAAAATGGCCGGAAAGGGAATTTTCTATGGAAAAACAGGGAATTTTCTGTGTGGAGCCTTCGTGTTCTTTTTCAGCGGGCCTTGAGGCTGCTGTGGTGTGCAAAATGATGGGACGGATTGATCGAATGCTTTTGGAAGCCATGATTCTCATCGGATTTCCAACACTCGTGTTTTTTCAGCCAAAAAATGGCGGAAAGGGAATTTTCTATGGAAAAACAGGGAATTTTCTGTGTGGAGCCTTCGTGTTCTTGTTTCAGCGGGCCTTGAGGCTGCTGTGGTGTGCAAAATGATGGGACGGATTGATCGAATGCTTTTGGAAGCCATGATTCTCATCGGATTTCCAACACTCGTGTTTTTTCAGCCAAAAAATGGCCTAGAAAGGGAATTTTCTATGGAAAAACAGGGAATTTTCTGTGTGGAGCCTTCGTGTTCTTGTTTCAGCGGGCCTTCAGGCTGCTGTGGTGTGCAAAATGATGGGACGGATTGATCGAATGCTTTTGGAAGCCATGATTCTCATCGGATTTCCAACACCGTGTTTTTTCAGCCAAAAAATGGCCGGAAAGGGAATTTTCTATGGAAAAACAGGGAATTTTCTGTGTGGAGCCTTCGTGTTCTTTTTTCAGCGGGCCTTCAGGCTGCTGTGGTGTGCAAAATGATGGGACGGATTGATCGAATGCTTTTGGAAGCCATGATTCTCATCGGATTTCCAACACTCGTGTTTTTTCAGCCAAAAAATGGCCGGAAAGGGAATTTTCTATGGAAAAACAGGGAATTTTCTGTGTGGAGCCTTCGTGTTCTTGTTTCAGCGGGCCTTCAGGCTGCTGTGGTGTGCAAAATGATGGGACGGATTGATCGAATGCTTTTGGAAGCCATGATTCTCATCGGATTTCCAACACTCGTGTTTTTTCAGCCAAAAAATGGCCGGAAAGGGAATTTTCTATGGAAAAACAGGGAATTTTCTGTGTGGAGCCTTCGTGTTCCTTTTTCAGCTGGCCTTCAGGCCGCTGTGGTGTGCAAGATGATGGGACGGATTGATCGAATGCTTTTGGAAGGCAAGATTCTCATCGGATTTCCAACACTCGTGTTTTTTCAGCCAAAAAATGGCTAGAAAGGGAATTTTCTATGGAAAAACAGGGAATTTTCTGTGTGGAGCCTTCGTGTTCTTGTTTCAGCGGGCCTTCAGGCTGCTGTGGTGTGCAAAATGATGGGACGGATTGATCGAATGCTTTTGGAAGCCATGATTCTCATCGGATTTCCAACACTCGTGTTTTTTCAGCCAAAAAATGGCCGGAAAGGGAATTTTCTATGGAAAAACAGGGAATTTTCTGTGTGGAGCCTTCGTGTTCTTGTTTCAGCGGGCCTTCAGGCTGCTGTGGTGTGCAAAATGATGGGACGGATTGATCGAATGCTTTTGGAAGCCATGATTCTCATCGGATTTCCAACACTCGTGTTTTTTCAGCCAAAAAATGGCGGAAAGGGAATTTTCTATGGAAAAACAGGGAATTTTCTGTGTGGAGCCTTCGTGTTCTTGTTTCAGCGGGCCTTCGAGGCTGCTGTGGTGTGCAAAATGATGGGACGGATTGATCGAATGCTTTTGGAAGCCATGATTCTCATCGGATTTCCAACACTCGTGTTTTTTCAGCCAAAAAATGGCCGGAAAGGGAATTTTCTATGGAAAAACAGGGAATTTTCTGTGTGGAGCCTTCGTGTTCTTGTTTCAGCGGGCCTTGAGGCTGCTGTGGTGTGCAAAATGATGGGACGGATTGATCGAATGCTTTTGGAAGCCATGATTCTCATCGGATTTCCAACACTCGTGTTTTTTCAGCCAAAAAATGGCGGAAAGGGAATTTTCTATGGAAAAACAGGGAATTTTCTGTGTGGAGCCTTCGTGTTCTTTTTTCCGCGGGCCTTTCAGGCTGCTGTGGTGTGCAAAATGATGGGACGGATTGATCGAATGCTTTTGGAAGCCATGATTCTCATCGGATTTCCAACACCGTGTTTTTTCAGCCAAAAAATGGCTAGAAAGGGAATTTTCTATGGAAAAACTGGGAATTTTCTGTGTGGAGCCTTCGTGTTCTTGTTTCAGCGGGCCTTGAGGCTGCTTTGTGGTGTGCAAAATGATGGGACGGATTGATCGAATGCTTTTGGAAGCCATGATTCTCATCGGATTTCCAACACTCGTGTTTTTTCAGCCAAAAAATGGCCGGAAAGGGAATTTTCTATGGAAAAACAGGGAATTTTCTGTGTGGAGCCTTCGTGTTCTTGTTTCAGCGGGCCTTGAGGCTGCTGTGGTGTGCAAAATGATGGGACGGATTGATCGAATGCTTTTGGAAGCCATGATTCTCATCGGATTTCCAACACCGTGTTTTTTCAGCCAAAAAATGGCCGGAAAGGGAATTTTCTATGGAAAAACAGGGAATTTTCTGTGTGGAGCCTTCGTGTTCTTGTTTCAGCGGGCCTTCAGGCTGCTGTGGTGTGCAAAATGATGGGACGGATTGATCGAATGCTTTTGGAAGCCATGATTCTCATCGGATTTCCAACACTCGTGTTTTTTCAGCCAAAAAATGGCCGGAAAGGGAATTTTCTATGGAAAAACAGGGAATTTTCTGTGTGGAGCCTTCGTGTTCTTGTTTCAGCGGGCCTTGAGGCTGCTGTGGTGTGCAAAATGATGGGACGGATTGATCGAATGCTTTTGGAAGCCATGATTCTCATCGGATTTCCAACACTCGTGTTTTTTCAGCCAAAAAATGGCCGGAAAGGGAATTTTCTATGGAAAAACAGGGAATTTTCTGTGTGGAGCCTTCGTGTTCTTTTTCGCGGGCCTTGAGGCTGCTGCTGTGTGGTGTGCAAAATGATGGGACGGATTGATCGAATGCTTTTGGAAGCCATGATTCTCATCGGATTTCCAACACTCGTGTTTTTTCAGCCAAAAAATGGCCGGAAAGGGAATTTTCTATGGAAAAACAGGGAATTTTCTGTGTGGAGCCTTCGTGTTCTTTTTTCAGCGGGCCTTGAGGCTGTGGTGTGCAAAATGATGGGACGGATTGATCGAATGCTTTTGGAAGCCATGATTCTCATCGGATTTCCAACACTCGTGTTTTTTCAGCCAAAAAATGGCCGGAAAGGGAATTTTCTATGGAAAAACAGGGAATTTTCTGTGTGGAGCCTTCGTGTTCTTTTTCAGCGGGCCTTGAGGCTGCTGTGGTGTGCAAAATGATGGGACGGATTGATCGAATGCTTTTGGAAGCCATGATTCTCATCGGATTTCCAACACCGTGTTTTTTCAGCCAAAAAATGGCCGGAAAGGGAATTTTCTATGGAAAAACAGGGAATTTTCTGTGTGGAGCCTTCGTGTTCTTGTTTCAGCGGGCCTTGAGGCTGCTGTGGTGTGCAAAATGATGGGACGGATTGATCGAATGCTTTTGGAAGCCATGATTCTCATCGGATTTCCAACACTCGTGTTTTTTCAGCCAAAAAATGGCCGGAAAGGGAATTTTCTATGGAAAAACAGGGAATTTTCTGTGTGGAGCCTTCGTGTTCTTTTTCAGCGGGCCTTGAGGCTGCTTTGTGGTGTGCAAAATGATGGGACGGATTGATCGAATGCTTTTGGAAGCCATGATTCTCATCGGATTTCCAACACCGTGTTTTTTCAGCCAAAAAATGGCTAGAAAGGGAATTTTCTATGGAAAAACTGGGAATTTTCTGTGTGGAGCCTTCGTGTTCTTGTTTCAGCGGGCCTTTGAGGCTGCTGTGGTGTGCAAAATGATGGGACGGATTGATCGAATGCTTTTGGAAGCCATGATTCTCATCGGATTTCCAACACTCGTGTTTTTTCAGCCAAAAAATGGCCGGAAAGGGAATTTTCTATGGAAAAACAGGGAATTTTCTGTGTGGAGCCTTCGTGTTCTTTTTTCAGCGGGCCTTGAGGCTTGTGTGGTGTGCAAAATGATGGGACGGATTGATCGAATGCTTTTGGAAGCCATGATTCTCATCGGATTTCCAACACTCGTGTTTTTTCAGCCAAAAAATGGCTAGAAAGGGAATTTTCTATGGAAAAACAGGGAATTTTCTGTGTGGAGCCTTCGTGTTCTTGTTTCAGCGGGCCTTGAGGCTGCTGTGGTGTGCAAAATGATGGGACGGATTGATCGAATGCTTTTGGAAGCCATGATTCTCATCGGATTTCCAACACTCGTGTTTTTTCAGCCAAAAAATGGCCGGAAAGGGAATTTTCTATGGAAAAACAGGGAATTTTCTGTGTGGAGCCTTCGTGTTCTTGTTTCAGCGGGCCTTGAGGCTGCTGTGGTGTGCAAAATGATGGGACGGATTGATCGAATGCTTTTGGAAGCCATGATTCTCATCGGATTTCCAACACTCGTGTTTTTTCAGCCAAAAAATGGCCGGAAAGGGAATTTTCTATGGAAAAACAGGGAATTTTCTGTGTGGAGCCTTCGTGTTCTTTTTTCAGCGGGCCTTCAGGCTGCTGTGGTGTGCAAAATGATGGGACGGATTGATCGAATGCTTTTGGAAGCCATGATTCTCATCGGATTTCCAACACTCGTGTTTTTTCAGCCAAAAAATGGCTAGAAAGGGAATTTTCTATGGAAAAACAGGGAATTTTCTGTGTGGAGCCTTCGTGTTCTTTTTCAGCGGGCCTTGAGGCTGCTGTGGTGTGCAAAATGATGGGACGGATTGATCGAATGCTTTTGGAAGCCATGATTCTCATCGGATTTCCAACACTCGTGTTTTTTCAGCCAAAAAATGGCCGGAAAGGGAATTTTCTATGGAAAAACAGGGAATTTTCTGTGTGGAGCCTTCGTGTTCTTTTTCAGCGGGCCTTGAGGCTGCTGTGGTGTGCAAAATGATGGGACGGATTGATCGAATGCTTTTGGAAGCCATGATTCTCATCGGATTTCCAACACTCGTGTTTTTTCAGCCAAAAAATGGCCGGAAAGGGAATTTTCTATGGAAAAACAGGGAATTTTCTGTGTGGAGCCTTCGTGTTCTTGTTTCAGCGGGCCTTGAGGCTGCTGTGTGGTGTGCAAAATGATGGGACGGATTGATCGAATGCTTTTGGAAGCCATGATTCTCATCGGATTTCCAACACTCGTGTTTTTTCAGCCAAAAAATGGCCGGAAAGGGAATTTTCTATGGAAAAACAGGGAATTTTCTGTGTGGAGCCTTCGTGTTCTTTTTCAGCGGGCCTTCAGGCTGCTGTGGTGTGCAAAATGATGGGACGGATTGATCGAATGCTTTTGGAAGCCATGATTCTCATCGGATTTCCAACACCGTGTTTTTTCAGCCAAAAAATGGCTAGAAAAGGAATTTTCTATGGAAAAACAGGGAATTTTCTGTGTGGAGCCTTCGTGTTCCTTTTTCAGCGGGCCTTCAGGCTGCTGTGGTGTGCAAAATGATGGGACGGATTGATCGAATGCTTTTGGCAGCCATGATTCTCATCGGATTTCCAACACCGTGTTTTTTCAGCCAAAAAATGGCCGGAAAGGGAATTTTCTATGGAAAAACAGGGAATTTTCTGTGTGGAGCCTTCGTGTTCTTTTTTCAGCGGGCCTTTGAGGCTGCTGTGGTGTGTGCAAAATGATGGGACGGATTGATCGAATGCTTTTGGAAGCCATGATTCTCATCGGATTTCCAACACTCGTGTTTTTTCAGCCAAAAAATGGCCGGAAAGGGAATTTTCTATGGAAAAACAGGGAATTTTCTGTGTGGAGCCTTCGTGTTCTTTTTCAGCGGGCCTTGAGGCTTGTGGTGTGCAAAATGATGGGACGGATTGATCGAATGCTTTTGGAAGCCATGATTCTCATCGGATTTCCAACACTCGTGTTTTTTCAGCCAAAAAATGGCCGGAAAGGGAATTTTCTATGGAAAAACAGGGAATTTTCTGTGTGGAGCCTTCGTGTTCTTTTTCAGCGGGCCTTGAGGCTGCTTTGTGGTGTGCAAAATGATGGGACGGATTGATCGAATGCTTTTGGAAGCCATGATTCTCATCGGATTTCCAACACTCGTGTTTTTTCAGCCAAAAAATGGCCGGAAAGGGAATTTTCTATGGAAAAACAGGGAATTTTCTGTGTGGAGCCTTCGTGTTCTTGTTTCCGCGGGCCTTCAGGCTGCTGTGGTGTGCAAAATGATGGGACGGATTGATCTTACGCTTTTGGAAGCCATGATTCTCATCGGATTTCCAACACTCGTGTTTTTTCAGCCAAAAAATGCCGGAAAGGGAATTTTCTATGGAAAAACAGGGAATTTTCTCTGTGGAGCCTTCGTGTTCTTGTTTCAGCGGGCCTTGAGGCTGCTGTGGTGTGCAAAATGATGGGACGGATTGATCTTACGCTTTTGGAAGCCATGATTCTCATCGGATTTCCAACACTCGTGTTTTTTCAGCCAAAAAATGCCCGGAAAGGGAATTTTCTATGGAAAAACAGGGAATTTTCTCTGTGGAGCCTTCGTGTTCTTGTTTCAGCGGGCCTTGAGGCTGCTGTGGTGTGCAAAATGATGGGACGGATTGATCGAATGCTTTTGGAAGCCATGATTTTCATCGGATTTCCAACACTCGTGTTTTTTCAGCCAAAAAATGGCCGGAAAGGGAATTTTCTATGGAAAAACAGGGAATTTTCTGTGTGGAGCCTTCGTGTTCTTGTTTCAGCGGGCCTTGAGGCTGCTGTGGTGTGCAAAATGATGGGACGGATTGATCGAATGCTTTTGGAAGCCATGATTCTCATCGGATTTCCAACACTCGTGTTTTTTCAGCCAAAAAATGGCCGGAAAGGGAATTTTCTATGGAAAAACAGGGAATTTTCTGTGTGGAGCCTTCGTGTTCTTGTTTCAGCGGGCCTTCAGGCTGCTGTGGTGTGCAAGATGATGGGACGGATTGATCGAATGCTTTTGGAAGCCATGATTCTCATCGGATTTCCAACACTCGTGTTTTTTCAGCCAAAAAATGGCCGGAAAGGGAATTTTCTATGGAAAAACAGGGAATTTTCTCTGTGGAGCCTTCGTGTTCTTGTTTCAGCGGGCCTTCAGGCTGCTGTGGTGTGCAAGATGATGGGACGGATTGATCGAATGCTTTTGGAAGCCATGATTCTCATCGGATTTCCAACACTCGTGTTTTTTCAGCCAAAAAATGGCCTAGAAAGGGAATTTTCTATGGAAAAACAGGGAATTTTCTGTGTGGAGCCTTCGTGTTCTTTTTCAGCGGGCCTTGAGGCTGCTGTGGTGTGCAAAATGATGGGACGGATTGATCGAATGCTTTTGGAAGCCATGATTCTCATCGGATTTCCAACACTCGTGTTTTTTCAGCCAAAAAATGGCCGGAAAGGGAATTTTCTATGGAAAAACAGGGAATTTTTTCTGTGTGGAGCCTTCGTGTTCTTGTTTCAGCGGGCCTTGAGGCTGCTGCTGTGGTGTGCAAAATGATGGGACGGATTGATCGAATGCTTTTGGAAGCCATGATTCTCATCGGATTTCCAACACTCGTGTTTTTTCAGCCAAAAAATGGCGGAAAGGGAATTTTCTATGGAAAAACAGGGAATTTTCTGTGTGGAGCCTTCGTGTTCTTTTTCAGCGGGCCTTGAGGCTGCTGTGGTGTGCAAAATGATGGGACGGATTGATCGAATGCTTTTGGAAGCCATGATTCTCATCGGATTTCCAACACTCGTGTTTTTTCAGCCAAAAAATGGCGGAAAGGGAATTTTCTATGGAAAAACAGGGAATTTTCTGTGTGGAGCCTTCGTGTTCTTGTTTCAGCGGGCCCTTGAGGCTGCTGTGGTGTGCAAAATGATGGGACGGATTGATCGAATGCTTTTGGAAGCCATGATTCTCATCGGATTTCCAACACTCGTGTTTTTTCAGCCAAAAAATGGCCGGAAAGGGAATTTTCTATGGAAAAACAGGGAATTTTCTGTGTGGAGCCTTCGTGTTCTTTTTCAGCGGGCCTTGAGGCTGCTGTGGTGTGCAAAATGATGGGACGGATTGATCGAAGCTTTTGGAAGCCATGATTCTCATCGGATTTCCAACACTCGTGTTTTTTCAGCCAAAAAATGGCCGGAAAGGGAATTTTCTATGGAAAAACAGGGAATTTTCGTGTGGAGCCTTCGTGTTCTTGTTTCAGCGGGCCTTGAGGCTGCTGTGGTGTGCAAAATGATGGGACGGATTGATCGAATGCTTTTGGAAGCCATGATTCTCATCGGATTTCCAACACCGTGTTTTTTCAGCCAAAAAATGGCGGAAAGGGAATTTTCTATGGAAAAACAGGGAATTTTCTGTGTGGAGCCTTCGTGTTCTTTTTCAGCGGGCCTTGAGGCTGCTGTGGTGTGCAAAATGATGGGACGGATTGATCGAATGCTTTTGGAAGCCATGATTCTCATCGGATTTCCAACACTCGTGTTTTTTCAGCCAAAAAATGGCCGGAAAGGGAATTTTCTATGGAAAAACAGGGAATTTTCTGTGTGGAGCCTTCGTGTTCTTGTTTCAGCGGGCCTTTGAGGCTGCTGTGGTGTGCAAAATGATGGGACGGATTGATCGAATGCTTTTGGAAGCCATGATTCTCATCGGATTTCCAACACTCGTGTTTTTTCAGCCAAAAAATGGCCGGAAAGGGAATTTTCTATGGAAAAACAGGGAATTTTCTGTGTGGAGCCTTCGTGTTCTTTTTCAGCGGGCCTTCAGGCTGCTGTGGTGTGCAAAATGATGGGACGGATTGATCGAATGCTTTTGGAAGCCATGATTCTCATCGGATTTCCAACACCGTGTTTTTTCAGCCAAAAAATGGCCGGAAAGGGAATTTTCTATGGAAAAACAGGGAATTTTCTGTGTGGAGCCTTCGTGTTCTTTTTTCAGCGGGCCTTCAGGCTGCTGTGGTGTGCAAAATGATGGGACGGATTGATCGAATGCTTTTGGAAGCCATGATTCTCATCGGATTTCCAACACTCGTGTTTTTTCAGCCAAAAAATGGCCTAGAAAGGGAATTTTCTATGGAAAAACAGGGAATTTTCTGTGTGGAGCCTTCGTGTTCTTGTTTCAGCGGGCCTTGAGGCTGCTGTGGTGCAAAATGATGGGACGGATTGATCGAATGCTTTTGGAAGCCATGATTCTCATCGGATTTCCAACACTCGTGTTTTTTTTCAGCCAAAAAATGGCCGGAAAGGGAATTTTCTATGGAAAAACAGGGAATTTTCTGTGTGGAGCCTTCGTGTTCTTTTTCAGCGGGCCTTGAGGCTGCTGTGGTGTGCAAAATGATGGGACGGATTGATCGAATGCTTTTGGAAGCCATGATTCTCATCGGATTTCCAACACTCGTGTTTTTTCAGCCAAAAAATGGCGGAAAGGGAATTTTCTATGGAAAAACAGGGAATTTTTTCTGTGTGGAGCCTTCGTGTTCTTGTTTCAGCGGGCCTTGAGGCTGCTGTGGTGTGCAAAATGATGGGACGGATTGATCGAATGCTTTTGGAAGCCATGATTCTCATCGGATTTCCAACACTCGTGTTTTTTCAGCCAAAAAATGGCCGGAAAGGGAATTTTCTATGGAAAAACAGGGAATTTTCTGTGTGGAGCCTTCGTGTTCTTGTTTCAGCGGGCCTTGAGGCTGCTGTGGTGTGCAAAATGATGGGACGGATTGATCGAATGCTTTTGGAAGCCATGATTCTCATCGGATTTCCAACACTCGTGTTTTTTCAGCCAAAAAATGGCCGGAAAGGGAATTTTCTATGGAAAAACAGGGAATTTTCTGTGTGGAGCCTTCGTGTTCTTGTTTCAGCGGGCCTTGAGGCTGCTGTGGTGTGCAAAATGATGGGACGGATTGATCGAATGCTTTTGGAAGCCATGATTCTCATCGGATTTCCAACACTCGTGTGTTTTTTCAGCCAAAAAATGGCCGGAAAGGGAATTTTCTATGGAAAAACAGGGAATTTTCTGTGGAGCCTTCGTGTTCTTTTTCAGCGGGCCTTGAGGCTGCTGTGGTGTGCAAAATGATGGGACGGATTGATCGAATGCTTTTGGAAGCCATGATTCTCATCGGATTTCCAACACCGTGTTTTTTCAGCCAAAAAATGGCTAGAAAGGGAATTTTCTATGGAAAAACAGGGAATTTTCTGTGTGGAGCCTTCGTGTTCTTTTTTCCGCGGGCCTTCAGGCTGCTGTGGTGTGCAAAATGATGGGACGGGTTGATCGAATGCTTTTGGAAGGCAAGATTCTCATCGGATTTCCAACACTCGTGTTTTTTCAGCCAAAAAATGGCCGGAAATGGAATTTTCTATGGAAAAACATTGAATTTTCTGTGTGGAGCCTTCGTGTTCTTTTTTCCGCGGGCCTTCAGGCTGCTGTGGTGTGCAAAATGATGGGACGGATTGATCGAATGCTTTTGGAAGCCATGATTCTCATCGGATTTCCAACACTCGTGTTTTTTCAGCCAAAAAATGGCCGGAAAGGGAATTTTCTATGGAAAAACAGGGAATTTTCTGTGTGGAGCCTTCGTGTTCTTGTTTCAGCGGGCCTTGAGGCTGCTGTGGTGTGCAAAATGATGGGACGGATTGATCGAATGCTTTTGGAAGCCATGATTCTCATCGGATTTCCAACACTCGTGTTTTTTCAGCCAAAAAATGGCCGGAAAGGGAATTTTCTATGGAAAAACAGGGAATTTTCTGTGTGGAGCCTTCGTGTTCTTTTTTCAGCGGGCCTTCAGGCTGCTGTGGTGTGCAAAATGATGGGACGGATTGATCGAATGCTTTTGGAAGCCATGATTCTCATCGGATTTCCAACACCGTGTTTTTTCAGCCAAAAAATGGCTAGAAAGGGAATTTTCTATGGAAAAACTGGGAATTTTCTGTGTGGAGCCTTCGTGTTCTTGTTTCAGCGGGCCTTCAGGCTGCTGTGGTGTGCGAGATGATGGGACGGATTGATCGAATGCTTTTGGAAGCCATGATTCTCATCGGATTTCCAACACTCGTGTTTTTTCAGCCAAAAAATGGCCGAAAAGGGAATTTTCTATGGAAAAACAGGGAATTTTCTGTGTGGAGCCTTCGTGTTCTTGTTTCAGCGGGCCTTCAGGCTGCTGTGGTGTGCAAAATGATGGGACGGATTGATCGAATGCTTTTGGAAGCCATGATTCTCATCGGATTTCCAACACTCGTGTTTTTTCAGCCAAAAAATGGCCGGAAAGGGAATTTTCTCTGTGGAGCCTTCGTGTTCTTGTTTCAGCGGGCCTTCAGGCTGCTGTGGTGTGCAAAATGATGGGACGGATTGATCGAATGCTTTTGGAAGCCATGATTCTCATCGGATTTCCAACACTCGTGTTTTTTCAGCCAAAAAATGGCCGGAAAGGGAATTTTCTATGGAAAAACAGGGAATTTTCTGTGTGGAGCCTTCGTGTTCTTGTTTCAGCGGGCCTTGAGGCTGCTGTGGTGTGCAAAATGATGGGACGGATTGATCGAATGCTTTTGGAAGCCATGATTCTCATCGGATTTCCAACACTCGTGTTTTTTCAGCCAAAAAATGGCTAGAAAGGGAATTTTCTATGGAAAAACAGGGAATTTTTCTGTGGAGCCTTCGTGTTCTTTTTCAGCGGGCCTTGAGGCTGCTGTGGTGTGCAAAATGATGGGACGGATTGATCGAATGCTTTTGGAAGCCATGATTCTCATCGGATTTCCAACACTCGTGTTTTTTCAGCCAAAAAATGGCCGGAAAGGGAATTTTCTATGGAAAAACAGGGAATTTTCTGTGTGGAGCCTTCGTGTTCTTGTTTCAGCGGGCCTTGAGGCTGCTGTGGTGTGCAAAATGATGGGACGGATTGATCGAATGCTTTTGGAAGCCATGATTCTCATCGGATTTCCAACACTCGTGTTTTTTCAGCCAAAAAATGGCCGGAAAGGGAATTTTCTATGGAAAAACAGGGAATTTTCTGTGTGGAGCCTTCGTGTTCTTGTTTCAGCGGGCCTTGAGGCTGCTGTGGTGTGCAAAATGATGGGACGGATTGATCGAATGCTTTTGGAAGCCATGATTCTCATCGGATTTCCAACACTCGTGTTTTTTCAGCCAAAAAATGGCCGGAAAGGGAATTTTCTATGGAAAAACAGGGAATTTTCTGTGTGGAGCCTTCGTGTTCTTTTTCAGCGGGCCTTGAGGCTGCTGTGGTGTGCAAAATGATGGGACGGATTGATCGAATGCTTTTGGAAGCCATGATTCTCATCGGATTTCCAACACTCGTGTTTTTTCAGCCAAAAAATGGCCGGAAAGGGAATTTTCTATGGAAAAACAGGGAATTTTCTGTGTGGAGCCTTCGTGTTCTTTTTTTCAGCGGGCCTTGAGGCTGCTGTGGTGTGCAAAATGATGGGACGGATTGATCGAATGCTTTTGGAAGCCATGATTCTCATCGGATTTCCAACACTCGTGTTTTTTCAGCCAAAAAATGGCCGGAAAGGGAATTTTCTATGGAAAAACAGGGAATTTTCTGTGTGGAGCCTTCGTGTTCTTTTTCAGCGGGCCTTGAGGCTGCTGTGGTGTGCAAAATGATGGGACGGATTGATCGAATGCTTTTGGAAGCCATGATTCTCATCGGATTTCCAACACTCGTGTTTTTTCAGCCAAAAAATGGCCGGAAAGGGAATTTTCTATGGAAAAACAGGGAATTTTCTGTGTGGAGCCTTCGTGTTGTTTTTTTCAGCGGGCCTTCAGGCTGCTGTGGTGTGCAAAATGATGGGACGGATTGATCGAATGCTTTTGGAAGCCATGATTCTCATCGGATTTCCAACACTCGTGTTTTTTCAGCCAAAAAATGGCCGGAAAGGGAATTTTCTATGGAAAAACAGGGAATTTTCTCTGTGGAGCCTTCGTGTTCTTTTTTCAGCGGGCCTTCAGGCTGCTGTGGTGTGCAAAATGATGGGACGGATTGATCGAATGCTTTTGGAAGCCATGATTCTCATCGGATTTCCAACACTCGTGTTTTTTCAGCCAAAAAATGGCCGGAAAGGGAATTTTCTATGGAAAAACAGGGAATTTTCTGTGTGGAGCCTTCGTGTTCTTTTTTCCGCGGGCCTTCAGGCTGCTGTGGTGTGCAAAATGATGGGACGGATTGATCGAATGCTTTTGGAAGCCATGATTCTCATCGGATTTCCAACACTCGTGTTTTTTCAGCCAAAAAATGGCTAGAAAGGGAATTTTCTATGGAAAAACAGGGAATTTTCTGTGTGGAGCCTTCGTGTTCCTTTTTCAGCGGGCCTTCAGGCTGCTGTGGTGTGCAAAATGATGGGACGGATTGATCGAATGCTTTTGGAAGGCAAGATTCTCATCGGATTTCCAACACTCGTGTTTTTTCAGCCAAAAAATGGCCGGAAAGGGAATTTTCTATGGAAAAACAGGGAATTTTCTGTGTGGAGCCTTCGTGTTCTTTTTTCAGCGGGCCTTCAGGCTGCTGTGGTGTGCAAAATGATGGGACGGATTGATCGAATGCTTTTGGAAGCCATGATTCTCATCGGATTTCCAACACTCGTGTTTTTTCAGCCAAAAAATGGCGGAAAGGGAATTTTCTATGGAAAAACAGGGAATTTTCTGTGTGGAGCCTTCGTGTTCTTGTTTCAGCGGGCCTTGAGGCTGCTGTGGTGTGCAAAATGATGGGACGGATTGATCGAATGCTTTTGGAAGCCATGATTCTCATCGGATTTCCAACACTCGTGTTTTTTCAGCCAAAAAATGGCCGGAAAGGGAATTTTCTATGGAAAAACAGGGAATTTTCTGTGTGGAGCCTTCGTGTTCTTGTTTCAGCGGGCCTTGAGGCTGCTGTGGTGTGCAAAATGATGGGACGGATTGATCGAATGCTTTTGGAAGCCATGATTCTCATCGGATTTCCAACACTCGTGTTTTTTCAGCCAAAAAATGGCCGGAAAGGGAATTTTCTATGGAAAAACAGGGAATTTTCTGTGTGGAGCCTTCGTGTTCTTGTTTCAGCGGGCCTTGAGGCTGCTGTGGTGTGCAAAATGATGGGACGGATTGATCGAATGCTTTTGGAAGCCATGATTCTCATCGGATTTCCAACACTCGTGTTTTTTCAGCCAAAAAATGGCCGGAAAGGGAATTTTCTATGGAAAAACAGGGAATTTTCTGTGTGGAGCCTTCGTGTTCTTGTTTCAGCGGGCCTTGAGGCTGCTGTGGTGTGCAAAATGATGGGACGGATTGATCGAATGCTTTTGGAAGCCATGATTCTCATCGGATTTCCAACACTCGTGTTTTTTCAGCCAAAAAATGGCCGGAAAGGGAATTTTCTATGGAAAAACAGGGAATTTTCTGTGTGGAGCCTTCGTGTTCTTTTTCAGCGGGCCTTGAGGCTGCTGTGGTGTGCAAAATGATGGGACGGATTGATCGAATGCTTTTGGAAGCCATGATTCTCATCGGATTTCCAACACTCGTGTTTTTTCAGCCAAAAAATGGCCGGAAAGGGAATTTTCTATGGAAAAACAGGGAATTTTTCTGTGTGGAGCCTTCGTGTTCTTGTTTCAGCGGGCCTTGAGGCTGCTGTGGTGTGCAAAATGATGGGACGGATTGATCGAATGCTTTTGGAAGCCATGATTCTCATCGGATTTCCAACACTCGTGTTTTTTCAGCCAAAAAATGGCCGGAAAGGGAATTTTCTATGGAAAAACAGGGAATTTTCTGTGTGGAGCCTTCGTGTTCTTTTTTCAGCGGGCCTTCAGGCTGCTGTGGTGTGCAAAATGATGGGACGGATTGATCGAATGCTTTTGGAAGCCATGATTCTCATCGGATTTCCAACACTCGTGTTTTTTCAGCCAAAAAATGGCGGAAAGGGAATTTTCTATGGAAAAACAGGGAATTTTCTGTGTGGAGCCTTCGTGTTCTTGTTTCAGCGGGCCTTGAGGCTGCTTTGTGGTGTGCAAAATGATGGGACGGATTGATCGAATGCTTTTGGAAGCCATGATTCTCATCGGATTTCCAACACTCGTGTTTTTTCAGCCAAAAAATGGCCGGAAAGGGAATTTTCTATGGAAAAACAGGGAATTTTCTGTGTGGAGCCTTCGTGTTCTTTTTCAGCGGGCCTTGAGGCTGCTGTGGTGTGCAAAATGATGGGACGGATTGATCGAATGCTTTTGGAAGCCATGATTCTCATCGGATTTCCAACACTCGTGTTTTTTCAGCCAAAAAATGGCCGGAAAGGGAATTTTCTATGGAAAAACAGGGAATTTTCTGTGTGGAGCCTTCGTGTTCTTGTTTCAGCGGGCCTTGAGGCTGCTGTGGTGTGCAAAATGATGGGACGGATTGATCGAATGCTTTTGGAAGCCATGATTCTCATCGGATTTCCAACACTCGTGTTTTTTCAGCCAAAAAATGGCGGAAAGGGAATTTTCTATGGAAAAACAGGGAATTTTCTGTGTGGAGCCTTCGTGTTCTTTTTTCAGCGGGCCTTCAGGCTGCTGTGGTGTGCAAAATGATGGGACGGATTGATCGAATGCTTTTGGAAGCCATGATTCTCATCGGATTTCCAACACTCGTGTTTTTTCAGCCAAAAAATGGCCTAGAAAGGGAATTTTCTATGGAAAAACAGGGAATTTTCTGTGTGGAGCCTTCGTGTTCTTGTTTCAGCGGGCCTTGAGGCTGCTGTGGTGTGCAAAATGATGGGACGGATTGATCGAATGCTTTTGGAAGCCATGATTCTCATCGGATTTCCAACACTCGTGTTTTTTCAGCCAAAAAATGGCCGGAAAGGGAATTTTCTATGGAAAAACAGGGAATTTTCTGTGTGGAGCCTTCGTGTTCTTGTTTCAGCGGGCCTTGAGGCTGCTGTGGTGTGCAAAATGATGGGACGGATTGATCGAATGCTTTTGGAAGCCATGATTCTCATCGGATTTCCAACACTCGTGTTTTTTCAGCCAAAAAATGGCCGGAAAGGGAATTTTCTATGGAAAAACAGGGAATTTTCTGTGTGGAGCCTTCGTGTTCTTGTTTCAGCGGGCCTTGAGGCTGCTGTGGTGTGCAAAATGATGGGACGGATTGATCGAATGCTTTTGGAAGCCATGATTCTCATCGGATTTCCAACACTCGTGTTTTTTCAGCCAAAAAATGGCGGAAAGGGAATTTTCTATGGAAAAACAGGGAATTTTCTGTGTGGAGCCTTCGTGTTCTTGTTTCAGCGGGCCTTGAGGCTGCTGTGGTGTGCAAAATGATGGGACGGATTGATCGAATGCTTTTGGAAGCCATGATTCTCATCGGATTTCCAACACTCGTGTTTTTTCAGCCAAAAAATGGCCGGAAAGGGAATTTTCTATGGAAAAACAGGGAATTTTCTGTGTGGAGCCTTCGTGTTCTTGTTTCAGCGGGCCTTGAGGCTGCTGTGGTGTGCAAAATGATGGGACGGATTGATCGAATGCTTTTGGAAGCCATGATTCTCATCGGATTTCCAACACTCGTGTTTTTTCAGCCAAAAAATGGCCGGAAAGGGAATTTTCTATGGAAAAACAGGGAATTTTTGTGTGGAGCCTTCGTGTTCTTGTTTCAGCGGGCCTTGAGGCTGCTGTGGTGTGCAAAATGATGGGACGGATTGATCGAATGCTTTTGGAAGCCATGATTCTCATCGGATTTCCAACACTCGTGTTTTTTCAGCCAAAAAATGGCCGGAAAGGGAATTTTCTATGGAAAAACAGGGAATTTTCTGTGTGGAGCCTTCGTGTTCTTTTTTCAGCGGGCCTTCAGGCTGCTGTGGTGTGCAAAATGATGGGACGGATTGATCGAATGCTTTTGGAAGCCATGATTCTCATCGGATTTCCAACACTCGTGTTTTTTCAGCCAAAAAATGGCCGGAAAGGGAATTTTCTATGGAAAAACAGGGAATTTTCTGTGTGGAGCCTTCGTGTTCTTGTTTCAGCGGGCCTTCAGGCTGCTGTGGTGTGCAAAATGATGGGACGGATTGATCGAATGCTTTTGGAAGCCATGATTCTCATCGGATTTCCAACACCGTGTTTTTTCAGCCAAAAAATGGCCGGAAAGGGAATTTTCTATGGAAAAACAGGGAATTTTCTGTGTGGAGCCTTCGTGTTCTTGTTTCAGCGGGCCTTGAGGCTGCTGTGGTGTGCAAAATGATGGGACGGATTGATCGAATGCTTTTGGAAGCCATGATTCTCATCGGATTTCCAACACTCGTGTTTTTTCAGCCAAAAAATGGCCGGAAAGGGAATTTTCTATGGAAAAACAGGGAATTTTCTGTGTGGAGCCTTCGTGTTCTTTTTCAGCGGGCCTTGAGGCTGCTGTGGTGTGCAAAATGATGGGACGGATTGATCGAATGCTTTTGGAAGCCATGATTCTCATCGGATTTCCAACACTCGTGTTTTTTCAGCCAAAAAATGGCCGGAAAGGGAATTTTCTATGGAAAAACAGGGAATTTTCTGTGTGGAGCCTTCGTGTTCTTGTTTCAGCGGGCCTTGAGGCTGCTTTGTGGTGTGCAAAATGATGGGACGGATTGATCGAATGCTTTTGGAAGCCATGATTCTCATCGGATTTCCAACACTCGTGTTTTTTCAGCCAAAAAATGGCCGGAAAGGGAATTTTCTATGGAAAAACAGGGAATTTTCTGTGTGGAGCCTTCGTGTTCTTGTTTCAGCGGGCCTTGAGGCTGCTGTGGTGTGCAAAATGATGGGACGGATTGATCGAATGCTTTTGGAAGCCATGATTCTCATCGGATTTCCAACACTCGTGTTTTTTCAGCCAAAAAATGGCCGGAAAGGGAATTTTCTATGGAAAAACAGGGAATTTTCTGTGTGGAGCCTTCGTGTTCTTGTTTCAGCGGGCCTTGAGGCTGCTGTGGTGTGCAAAATGATGGGACGGATTGATCGAATGCTTTTGGAAGCCATGATTCTCATCGGATTTCCAACACTCGTGTTTTTTCAGCCAAAAAATGGCCGGAAAGGGAATTTTCTATGGAAAAACAGGGAATTTTCTGTGTGGAGCCTTCGTGTTCTTTTTCAGCGGGCCTTGAGGCTGCTGTGGTGTGCAAAATGATGGGACGGATTGATCGAATGCTTTTGGAAGCCATGATTCTCATCGGATTTCCAACACTCGTGTTTTTTCAGCCAAAAAATGGCCGGAAAGGGAATTTTCTATGGAAAAACAGGGAATTTTTCTGTGGAGCCTTCGTGTTCTTTTTCCGCGGGCCTTGAGGCTGCTGTGGTGTGCAAAATGATGGGACGGATTGATCGAATGCTTTTGGAAGCCATGATTCTCATCGGATTTCCAACACTCGTGTTTTTTCAGCCAAAAAATGGCCGGAAAGGGAATTTTCTCTGTGGAGCCTTCGTGTTCTTGTTTCAGCGGGCCTTCAGGCTGCTGTGGTGTGCAAAATGATGGGACGGATTGATCGAATGCTTTTGGAAGCCATGATTCTCATCGGATTTCCAACACTCGTGTTTTTTCAGCCAAAAAATGGCCGGAAAGGGAATTTTCTATGGAAAAACAGGGAATTTTCTGTGTGGAGCCTTCGTGTTCTTGTTTCAGCGGGCCTTGAGGCTGCTGTGGTGTGCAAAATGATGGGACGGATTGATCGAATGCTTTTGGAAGCCATGATTCTCATCGGATTTCCAACACTCGTGTTTTTTCAGCCAAAAAATGGCCGGAAAGGGAATTTTCTATGGAAAAACAGGGAATTTTCTGTGTGGAGCCTTCGTGTTCTTGTTTCAGCGGGCCTTGAGGCTGCTGTGGTGTGCAAAATGATGGGACGGATTGATCGAATGCTTTTGGAAGCCATGATTCTCATCGGATTTCCAACACTCGTGTTTTTTCAGCCAAAAAATGGCCGGAAAGGGAATTTTCTATGGAAAAACAGGGAATTTTCTGTGTGGAGCCTTCGTGTTCTTGTTTCAGCGGGCCTTGAGGCTGCGTGGTGTGCAAAATGATGGGACGGATTGATCGAATGCTTTTGGAAGCCATGATTCTCATCGGATTTCCAACACTCGTGTTTTTTCAGCCAAAAAATGGCCGGAAAGGGAATTTTCTATGGAAAAACAGGGAATTTTCTGTGTGGAGCCTTCGTGTTCTTGTTTCAGCGGGCCTTGAGGCTGCTGTGGTGTGCAAAATGATGGGACGGATTGATCGAATGCTTTTGGAAGCCATGATTCTCATCGGATTTCCAACACTCGTGTTTTTTCAGCCAAAAAATGGCCGGAAAGGGAATTTTCTATGGAAAAACAGGGAATTTTTCTGTGGAGCCTTCGTGTTCTTGTTTCAGCGGGCCTTGAGGCTGTGGTGTGCAAAATGATGGGACGGATTGATCGAATGCTTTTGGAAGCCATGATTCTCATCGGATTTCCAACACTCGTGTTTTTTCAGCCAAAAAATGGCCGGAAAGGGAATTTTCTATGGAAAAACAGGGAATTTTCTGTGTGGAGCCTTCGTGTTCTTGTTTCAGCGGGCCTTGAGGCTGTGGTGTGCAAAATGATGGGACGGATTGATCGAATGCTTTTGGAAGCCATGATTCTCATCGGATTTCCAACACTCGTGTTTTTTCAGCCAAAAAATGGCTAGAAAGGGAATTTTCTATGGAAAAACAGGGAATTTTCTGTGTGGAGCCTTCGTGTTCTTGTTTCAGCGGGCCTTGAGGCTGCTGTGGTGTGCAAAATGATGGGACGGATTGATCGAATGCTTTTGGAAGCCATGATTCTCATCGGATTTCCAACACTCGTGTTTTTTTCAGCCAAAAAATGGCCGGAAAGGGAATTTTCTATGGAAAAACAGGGAATTTTTCTGTGTGGAGCCTTCGTGTTCTTGTTTCAGCGGGCCTTGAGGCTGCTGTGGTGTGCAAAATGATGGGACGGATTGATCGAATGCTTTTGGAAGCCATGATTCTCATCGGATTTCCAACACTCGTGTTTTTTCAGCCAAAAAATGGCCGGAAAGGGAATTTTCTATGGAAAAACAGGGAATTTTCTGTGTGGAGCCTTCGTGTTCTTGTTTCAGCGGGCCTTGAGGCTGCTGTGGTGTGCAAAATGATGGGACGGATTGATCGAATGCTTTTGGAAGCCATGATTCTCATCGGATTTCCAACACTCGTGTTTTTCAGCCAAAAAATGGCCGGAAAGGGAATTTTCTATGGAAAAACAGGGAATTTTCTGTGTGGAGCCTTCGTGTTCTTGTTTCAGCGGGCCTTGAGGCTGCTGTGGTGTGCAAAATGATGGGACGGATTGATCGAATGCTTTTGGAAGCCATGATTCTCATCGGATTTCCAACACTCGTGTTTTTTCAGCCAAAAAATGGCCGGAAAGGGAATTTTCTATGGAAAAACAGGGAATTTTCTGTGTGGAGCCTTCGTGTTCTTGTTTCAGCGGGCCTTGAGGCTGCTGTGGTGTGCAAAATGATGGGACGGATTGATCGAATGCTTTTGGAAGCCATGATTCTCATCGGATTTCCAACACTCGTGTTTTTTCAGCCAAAAAATGGCCGGAAAGGGAATTTTCTATGGAAAAACAGGGAATTTTCTGTGTGGAGCCTTCGTGTTCTTTTTCCAGCGGGCCTTGAGGCTGCTGTGGTGTGCAAAATGATGGGACGGATTGATCGAATGCTTTTGGAAGCCATGATTCTCATCGGATTTCCAACACTCGTGTTTTTTCAGCCAAAAAATGGCCGGAAAGGGAATTTTCTATGGAAAAACAGGGAATTTTCTGTGGAGCCTTCGTGTTCTTTTTCAGCGGGCCTTGAGGCTGCTGTGGTGTGCAAAATGATGGGACGGATTGATCGAATGCTTTTGGAAGCCATGATTCTCATCGGATTTCCAACACTCGTGTTTTTCAGCCAAAAAATGGCTAGAAAGGGAATTTTCTATGGAAAAACAGGGAATTTTCTGTGTGGAGCCTTCGTGTTCTTGTTTCAGCGGGCCTTGAGGCTGCTGTGGTGTGCAAAATGATGGGACGGATTGATCGAATGCTTTTGGAAGCCATGATTCTCATCGGATTTCCAACACTCGTGTTTTTTCAGCCAAAAAATGGCCGGAAAGGGAATTTTCTATGGAAAAACAGGGAATTTTCTGTGTGGAGCCTTCGTGTTCTTGTTTCAGCGGGCCTTTGAGGCTGCTGTGGTGTGCAAAATGATGGGACGGATTGATCGAATGCTTTTGGAAGCCATGATTCTCATCGGATTTCCAACACTCGTGTTTTTTCAGCCAAAAAATGGCCGGAAAGGGAATTTTCTATGGAAAAACAGGGAATTTTCTGTGTGGAGCCTTCGTGTTCTTTTTCAGCGGGCCTTGAGGCTGCTGTGGTGTGCAAAATGATGGGACGGATTGATCGAATGCTTTTGGAAGCCATGATTCTCATCGGATTTCCAACACTCGTGTTTTTTCAGCCAAAAAATGGCCGGAAAGGGAATTTTCTATGGAAAAACAGGGAATTTTTTCTGTGTGGAGCCTTCGTGTTCTTGTTTCAGCGGGCCTTGAGGCTGCTGTGGTGTGCAAAATGATGGGACGGATTGATCGAATGCTTTTGGAAGCCATGATTCTCATCGGATTTCCAACACTCGTGTTTTTTCAGCCAAAAAATGGCCGGAAAGGGAATTTTCTATGGAAAAACAGGGAATTTTCTGTGTGGAGCCTTCGTGTTCTTGTTTCAGCGGGCCTTTGAGGCTGCGTGGTGTGCAAAATGATGGGACGGATTGATCGAATGCTTTTGGAAGCCATGATTCTCATCGGATTTCCAACACTCGTGTTTTTTCAGCCAAAAAATGGCTAGAAAGGGAATTTTCTATGGAAAAACAGGGAATTTTCTGTGTGGAGCCTTCGTGTTCTTGTTTCAGCGGGCCTTGAGGCTGCTGTGGTGTGCAAAATGATGGGACGGATTGATCGAACGCTTTTGGAAGCCATGATTCTCATCGGATTTCCAACACTCGTGTTTTTTCAGCCAAAAAATGCCGGAAAGGGAATTTTCTATGGAAAAACAGGGAATTTTTCTGTGGAGCCTTCGTGTTCTTGTTTCAGCGGGCCTTGAGGCTGCTGTGGTGTGCAAAATGATGGGACGGATTGATCGAATGCTTTTGGAAGCCATGATTCTCATCGGATTTCCAACACTCGTGTTTTTTCAGCCAAAAAATGGCCGGAAAGGGAATTTTCTATGGAAAAACAGGGAATTTTCTGTGTGGAGCCTTCGTGTTCTTGTTTCAGCGGGCCTTGAGGCTGCTGTGGTGTGCAAAATGATGGGACGGATTGATCGAATGCTTTTGGAAGCCATGATTCTCATCGGATTTCCAACACTCGTGTTTTTTTTCAGCCAAAAAATGGCCGGAAAGGGAATTTTCTATGGAAAAACAGGGAATTTTCTGTGTGGAGCCTTCGTGTTCTTGTTTCAGCGGGCCTTGAGGCTGCTGTGTGGTGTGCAAAATGATGGGACGGATTGATCGAATGCTTTTGGAAGCCATGATTCTCATCGGATTTCCAACACTCGTGTTTTTCAGCCAAAAAATGGCCGGAAAGGGAATTTTCTATGGAAAAACAGGGAATTTTCTCTGTGGAGCCTTCGTGTTCTTGTTTCAGCGGGCCTGCAGGCTGCTGTGATGTGCAAGATGATGGGACGGATTGATCGAATGCTTTTGGAAGCCATGATTCTCATCGGATTTCCAACACTCGTGTTTTTTCAGCCAAAAAATGGCCGGAAAGGGAATTTTCTATGGAAAAACAGGGAATTTTCTCTGTGGAGCCTTCGTGTTCTTGTTTCAGCGGGCCTTGAGGCTGTGGTGTGCAAAATGATGGGACGGATTGATCGAATGCTTTTGGAAGCCATGATTCTCATCGGATTTCCAACACTCGTGTTTTTTCAGCCAAAAAATGGCCGGAAAGGGAATTTTCTATGGAAAAACAGGGAATTTTCTCTGTGGAGCCTTCGTGTTCTTGTTTCAGCGGGCCTTGAGCTGCTGTGGTGTGCAAAATGATGGGACGGATTGATCGAATGCTTTTGGAAGCCATGATTCTCATCGGATTTCCAACACTCGTGTTTTTTCAGCCAAAAAATGGCCGGAAAGGGAATTTTCTATGGAAAAACAGGGAATTTTCTGTGTGGAGCCTTCGTGTTCTTGTTTCAGCGGGCCTTGAGGCTGCTGTGGTGTGCAAAATGATGGGACGGATTGATCGAATGCTTTTGGAAGCCATGATTCTCATCGGATTTCCAACACTCGTGTTTTTTCAGCCAAAAAATGGCCGGAAAGGGAATTTTCTATGGAAAAACAGGGAATTTTCTGTGTGGAGCCTTCGTGTTCTTGTTTCAGCGGGCCTTGAGGCTGCTGTGGTGTGCAAAATGATGGGACGGATTGATCGAATGCTTTTGGAAGCCATGATTCTCATCGGATTTCCAACACTCGTGTTTTTTCAGCCAAAAAATGGCCGGAAAGGGAATTTTCTATGGAAAAACAGGGAATTTTTGTGTGGAGCCTTCGTGTTCTTGTTTCAGCGGGCCTTCAGGCTGCTGTGGTGTGCAAAATGATGGGACGGATTGATCGAATGCTTTTGGAAGCCATGATTCTCATCGGATTTCCAACACCGTGTTTTTTCAGCCAAAAAATGGCTAGAAAGGGAATTTTCTATTGAAAAACTGGGAATTTTCTGTGTGGAGCCTTCGTGTTCTTGTTTCAGCGGGCCTTCAGGCTGCTGTGGTGTGCAAAATGATGGGACGGTTTGATCAAATGCTTTTGGAAGGCAAGATTCTCATCGGATTTCCAACACTCGTGTTTTTTCAGCCAAAAAATGGCCGGAAAGGGAATTTTCTATGGAAAAACAGGGAATTTTCTGTGTGGAGCCTTCGTGTTCTTTTTTCAGCGGGCCTTCAGGCTGCTGTGGTGTGCAAAATGATGGGACGGATTGATCGAATGCTTTTGGAAGCCATGATTCTCATCGGATTTCCAACACTCGTGTTTTTTCAGCCAAAAAATGGCCGGAAAGGGAATTTTCTATGGAAAAACAGGGAATTTTCTGTGTGGAGCCTTCGTGTTCTTGTTTCAGCGGGCCTTGAGGCTCTTTGTGGTGTGCAAAATGATGGGACGGATTGATCGAATGCTTTTGGAAGCCATGATTCTCATCGGATTTCCAACACTCGTGTTTTTTCAGCCAAAAAATGGCTAGAAAGGGAATTTTCTATGGAAAAACAGGGAATTTTCTGTGTGGAGCCTTCGTGTTCTTGTTTCAGCGGGCCTTGAGGCTGCTGTGGTGTGCAAAATGATGGGACGGATTGATCGAATGCTTTTGGAAGCCATGATTCTCATCGGATTTCCAACACTCGTGTTTTTTTTTTCAGCCAAAAAATGGCCGGAAAGGGAATTTTCTATGGAAAAACAGGGAATTTTCTGTGTGGAGCCTTCGTGTTCTTGTTTCAGCGGGCCTTGAGGCTGCTGTGGTGTGCAAAATGATGGGACGGATTGATCGAATGCTTTTGGAAGCCATGATTCTCATCGGATTTCCAACACTCGTGTTTTTTCAGCCAAAAAATGGCCGGAAAGGGAATTTTCTATGGAAAAACAGGGAATTTTTGTGTGGAGCCTTCGTGTTCTTGTTTCAGCGGGCCTTGAGGCTGCTGTGGTGTGCAAAATGATGGGACGGATTGATCGAATGCTTTTGGAAGCCATGATTCTCATCGGATTTCCAACACTCGTGTTTTTTCAGCCAAAAAATGGCCGGAAAGGGAATTTTCTATGGAAAAACAGGGAATTTTCTGTGTGGAGCCTTCGTGTTCTTGTTTCAGCGGGCCTTGAGGCTGCTGTGGTGTGCAAAATGATGGGACGGATTGATCGAATGCTTTTGGAAGCCATGATTCTCATCGGATTTCCAACACTCGTGTTTTTTCAGCCAAAAAATGGCCGGAAAGGGAATTTTCTATGGAAAAACAGGGAATTTTTCTGTGTGGAGCCTTCGTGTTCTTGTTTCAGCGGGCCTTGAGGCTCTGTGGTGTGCAAAATGATGGGACGGATTGATCGAATGCTTTTGGAAGCCATGATTCTCATCGGATTTCCAACACTCGTGTTTTTTCAGCCAAAAAATGGCCGGAAAGGGAATTTTCTATGGAAAAACAGGGAATTTTTCTGTGTGGAGCCTTCGTGTTCTTGTTTCAGCGGGCCTTCAGGCTACTGTGGTGTGCAAAATGATGGGACGGATTGATCGAATGCTTTTGGAAGCCATGATTCTCATCGGATTTCCAACACTCGTGTTTTTTCAGCCAAAAAATGGCCGGAAAGGGAATTTTCTATGGAAAAACAGGGAATTTTCTCTGTGGAGCCTTCGTGTTCTTGTTTCGGCGGGCCTTCAGGCTACTGTGGTGTGCAAAATGATGGGACGGATTGATCGAATGCTTTTGGAAGCCATGATTCTCATCGGATTTCCAACACTCGTGTTTTTTCAGCCAAAAAATGGCCGGAAAGGGAATTTTCTATGGAAAAACAGGGAATTTTCTCTGTGGAGCCTTCGTGTTCTTGTTTCAGCGGGCCTTCAGGCTACTGTGGTGTGCAAAACGATGGGACGGATTGATCGAATGCTTTTGGAAGCCATGATTCTCATCGGATTTCCAACACTCGTGTTTTTTCAGCCAAAAAATGGCCGGAAATGGAATTTTCTTTGGAAAAACAGGGAATTTTCTCTGTGGAGCCTTCGTGTTCTTGTTTCAGGGGGCCTTGAGGCAGCTGTGCTGTGCAAAACGATGGGACGGATTGATCGAATGCTTTTGGAAGCCGTGATTCTCATCGGATTTTCAACACTCGTGTTTTTTCAGCCAAAAAATGGCCGGAAAGGGAATTTTCTATGGAAAAACAGGGAATTTTCTGTGTGGAGCCTTCGTGTTCTTGTTTCAGCGGGCCTTGAGGCTGCTGTGGTGTGCAAAATGATGGGACGGATTGATCGAATGCTTTTGGAAGCCATGATTCTCATCGGATTTCCAACACTCGTGTTTTTTCAGCCAAAAAATGGCCGGAAAGGGAATTTTCTATGGAAAAACAGGGAATTTTCTGTGTGGAGCCTTCGTGTTCTTGTTTCAGCGGGCCTTGAGGCTGCTGTGGTGTGCAAAATGATGGGACGGATTGATCGAATGCTTTTGGAAGCCATGATTCTCATCGGATTTCCAACACTCGTGTTTTTTCAGCCAAAAAATGGCCGGAAAGGGAATTTTCTATGGAAAAACAGGGAATTTTCTGTGTGGAGCCTTCGTGTTCTTGTTTCAGCGGGCCTTGAGGCTGTGGTGTGCAAAATGATGGGACGGATTGATCGAATGCTTTTGGAAGCCATGATTCTCATCGGATTTCCAACACTCGTGTTTTTTCAGCCAAAAAATGGCCGGAAAGGGAATTTTCTATGGAAAAACAGGGAATTTTCTGTGTGGAGCCTTCGTGTTCTTGTTTCAGCGGGCCTTGAGGCTGCCTGTGGTGTGCAAAATGATGGGACGGATTGATCGAATGCTTTTGGAAGCCATGATTCTCATCGGATTTCCAACACTCGTGTTTTTTCAGCCAAAAAATGGCCGGAAAGGGAATTTTCTATGGAAAAACAGGGAATTTTCTGTGTGGAGCCTTCGTGTTCTTGTTTCAGCGGGCCTTGAGGCTGCTGTGGTGTGCAAAATGATGGGACGGATTGATCGAATGCTTTTGGAAGCCATGATTCTCATCGGATTTCCAACACTCGTGTTTTTTCAGCCAAAAAATGGCCGGAAAGGGAATTTTCTATGGAAAAACAGGGAATTTTCTGTGTGGAGCCTTCGTGTTCTTGTTTCAGCGGGCCTTGAGGCTGCTGTGGTGTGCAAAATGATGGGACGGATTGATCGAATGCTTTTGGAAGCCATGATTCTCATCGGATTTCCAACACTCGTGTTTTTTCAGCCAAAAAATGGCCGGAAAGGGAATTTTCTATGGAAAAACAGGGAATTTTCTGTGTGGAGCCTTCGTGTTCTTTTTTCAGCGGGCCTTCAGGCTGCTGTGGTGTGCAAAATGATGGGACGGATTGATCGAATGCTTTTGGAAGCCATGATTCTCATCGGATTTCCAACACTCGTGTTTTTTCAGCCAAAAAATGGCCGGAAAGGGAATTTTCTATGGAAAAACAGGGAATTTTCTGTGTGGAGCCTTCGTGTTCTTGTTTCAGCGGGCCTTGAGGCTGCTGTGGTGTGCAAAATGATGGGACGGATTGATCGAATGCTTTTGGAAGCCATGATTCTCATCGGATTTCCAACACTCGTGTTTTTTCAGCCAAAAAATGGCCGGAAAGGGAATTTTCTATGGAAAAACAGGGAATTTTTCTGTGGAGCCTTCGTGTTCTTGTTTCAGCGGGCCTTGAGGCTGCTGTGGTGTGCAAAATGATGGGACGGATTGATCGAATGCTTTTGGAAGCCATGATTCTCATCGGATTTCCAACACTCGTGTTTTTTCAGCCAAAAAATGGCCGGAAAGGGAATTTTCTATGGAAAAACAGGGAATTTTCTGTGTGGAGCCTTCGTGTTCTTGTTTCAGCGGGCCTTGAGGCTGCTGTGGTGTGCAAAATGATGGGACGGATTGATCGAATGCTTTTGGAAGCCATGATTGTCATCGGATTTCCAACACTCGTGTTTTTTCAGCCAAAAAATGGGAAAGGGAATTTTCTATGGAAAAACAGGGATTTTCTCTGTGGAGCCTTCGTGTTCTTGTTTCAGCGGGCCTTGAGGCTTTGTGGTGTGCAAAATGATGGGACGGATTGATCGAATGCTTTTGGAAGCCATGATTCTCATCGGATTTCCAACACCGTGTTTTTTTCAGCCAAAAAATGGCTAGAAAGGGAATTTTCTATGGAAAAACAGGGAATTTTCTGTGTGGAGCCTTCGTGTTCTTGTTTCAGCGGGCCTTTGAGGCTGCTGTGGTGTGCAAAATGATGGGACGGATTGATCGAATGCTTTTGGAAGCCATGATTCTCATCGGATTTCCAACACTCGTGTTTTTTCAGCCAAAAAATGGCTAGAAAGGGAATTTTCTATGGAAAAACAGGGAATTTTCTGTGTGGAGCCTTCGTGTTCTTGTTTCAGCGGGCCTTGAGGCTGCTGTGGTGTGCAAAATGATGGGACGGATTGATCGAATGCTTTTGGAAGCCATGATTCTCATCGGATTTCCAACACTCGTGTTTTTTCAGCCAAAAAATGGCCGGAAAGGGAATTTTCTATGGAAAAACAGGGAATTTTCTGTGTGGAGCCTTCGTGTTCTTGTTTCAGCGGGCCTTGAGGCTGCTGTGGTGTGCAAAATGATGGGACGGATTGATCGAATGCTTTTGGAAGCCATGATTCTCATCGGATTTCCAACACTCGTTTTTTTTTTCAGCCAAAAAATGGCGGAAAGGGAATTTTCTATGGAAAAACAGGGAATTTTCTGTGGAGCCTTCGTGTTCTTGTTTCAGCGGGCCTTCAGGCTGCTGTGGTGTGCAAAATGATGGGACGGATTGATCGAATGCTTTTGGAAGCCATGATTCTCATCGGATTTCCAACACTCGTGTTTTTCAGCCAAAAAATGGCCGGAAAGGGAATTTTCTATGGAAAAACAGGGAATTTTCTCTGTGGAGCCTTCGTGTTCTTGTTTCAGCGGGCCTTGAGGCTGCTGTGGTGTGCAAAATGATGGGACGGATTGATCGAATGCTTTTGGAAGCCATGATTCTCATCGGATTTCCAACACTCGTGTTTTTTCAGCCAAAAAATGCCCGGAAAGGGAATTTTCTATGGAAAAACAGGGAATTTTCTCTGTGGAGCCTTCGTGTTCTTGTTTCAGCGGGCCTTGAGGCTGCTGTGGTGTGCAAAATGATGGGACGGATTGATCGAATGCTTTTGGAAGCCATGATTTTCATCGGATTTCCAACACTCGTGTTTTTTCAGCCAAAAAATGCCCGGAAAGGGAATTTTCTATGGAAAAACAGGGAATTTTCTCTGTAGAGCCTTCGTGTTCTTGTTTCAGCGGGCCTTGAGGCTGCAGTTGTGTGCAAAATGATGGGACAGATTGATCGAATGCTTTTGGAAGCCATGATTTTCATCGGATTTCCAACACTCGTGTTTTTTCAGCCAAAAAATGCCCGGAAAGGGAATTTTCTATGGAAAAACAGGGAATTTTCTCTGTGGAGCTTTCGTGTTCTTGTTTCAGCGGGCCTTGAGGCTGCTGTGGTGTGCAAAATGATGGGACGGATTGATCTTACGCTTTTGGAAGCCATGATTCTCATCGGATTTCCAACACTCGTGTTTTTTCAGCCAAAAAATGCCCGGAAAGGGAATTTTCTATGGAAAAACAGGGAATTTTCTCTGTGGAGCCTTCGTGTTCTTGTTTCAGCGGGCCTTTGAGGCTGCTGTGGTGTGCAAAATGATGGGACGGATTGATCGAATGCTTTTGGAAGCCATGATTCTCATCGGATTTCCAACACTCGTGTTTTTTCAGCCAAAAAATGGCCGGAAAGGGAATTTTCTATGGAAAAACAGGGAATTTTCTGTGTGGAGCCTTCGTGTTCTTGTTTCAGCGGGCCTTGAGGCTGCTTTGTGGTGTGCAAAATGATGGGACGGATTGATCGAATGCTTTTGGAAGCCATGATTCTCATCGGATTTCCAACACTCGTGTTTTTTCAGCCAAAAAATGGCCGGAAAGGGAATTTTCTATGGAAAAACAGGGAATTTTCTGTGTGGAGCCTTCGTGTTCTTGTTTCAGCGGGCCTTGAGGCTGCTTTGTGGTGTGCAAAATGATGGGACGGATTGATCGAATGCTTTTGGAAGCCATGATTCTCATCGGATTTCCAACACTCGTGTTTTTTCAGCCAAAAAATGGCGGAAAGGGAATTTTCTATGGAAAAACAGGGAATTTTCTGTGTGGAGCCTTCGTGTTCTTGTTTCAGCGGGCCTTGAGGCTGCTGTGGTGTGCAAAATGATGGGACGGATTGATCGAATGCTTTTGGAAGCCATGATTCTCATCGGATTTCCAACACTCGTGTTTTTTCAGCCAAAAAATGGCGGAAAGGGAATTTTCTATGGAAAAACAGGGAATTTTCTGTGTGGAGCCTTTCGTGTTCTTGTTTCAGCGGGCCTTGAGGCTTTGTGGTGTGCAAAATGATGGGACGGATTGATCGAATGCTTTTGGAAGCCATGATTCTCATCGGATTTCCAACACTCGTGTTTTTTCAGCCAAAAAATGGCCGGAAAGGGAATTTTCTATGGAAAAACAGGGAATTTTCTGTGTGGAGCCTTCGTGTTCTTGTTTCAGCGGGCCTTGAGGCTGCTTTGTGGTGTGCAAAATGATGGGACGGATTGATCGAATGCTTTTGGAAGCCATGATTCTCATCGGATTTCCAACACTCGTGTTTTTTCAGCCAAAAAATGGCTAGAAAGGGAATTTTCTATGGAAAAACAGGGAATTTTTCTGTGTGGAGCCTTCGTGTTCTTGTTTCAGCGGGCCTTGAGGCTGCTGTGGTGTGCAAAATGATGGGACGGATTGATCGAATGCTTTTGGAAGCCATGATTCTCATCGGATTTCCAACACCGTGTTTTTTCAGCCAAAAAATGGCCGGAAAGGGAATTTTCTATGGAAAAACAGGGAATTTTTCTGTAGGATCGGAGCCTTCGTGTTCTTTTTTCAGCGGGCCTTGAGGCTGCTGTGGTGTGCAAAATGATGGGACGGATTGATCGAATGCTTTTGGAAGCCATGATTCTCATCGGATTTCCAACACTCATTTTGCGCTTCCTCTCGCATCTAGTAGTGTTCCCTAAAGCCTCTGGTTGCTACGGTGGTCACCTTTGCCGCCGTGAGCCATCGCCTACCACCGTGAGGCCCTGCAGCAGCTTTGCTATTCGAACCTCCCCGTTTCAGCCCTAACCAACCATTATCTAGCCTTGTTTGGCCCAGCCACAGAACCAAAACCCCCTAGGTTTGCTGAGTACTATTTGGCCCATTTTGGAGCCCTTCCAAACCTCGAAAGGTGCTCTCTCTTTGGAGTTTTTGGCCTGTCTCCTCCTTGCCGTCGTTGTGGTGCAATCGGGTCGTTAACCAAGTGTGTTTACTCACTAATCCGTGCTTAGGGAGCTAATAATGGTTAAGGGTTGATTAGTTTAGGTTAAGTATGGATTGGGTGGTTAGTTAGAATGGATTAATGATTTAGTTAATTACTTATGCATGTTAGGTGGTTAGATTAGTGCAATTAGCAGGTGGAGAGGCTATAGTATTTATCTAGATAGGCTCAGAAATTTTTGGGCCCGTTTGAGTATTTAATTAGGCTTTTTCGGCCTAAGTGGCATTTATTGGTATTTATTAATTAATTTTGGTATTTATTTAACTAATTATTTATTTTTCGAAAAATTAGACCGGGATAGCTGGTGTTGAAATTTTGTGCCGATTGCAATGGTGTAGTTGGTTTATTTATCTGGATGCTATTTTGTGTAATTTGGTGTGAATTGTAATTTTGGGTATTTATCCCAAAATTTAATGATTTCGATATACTTTATGAGCTTAGAGTGAGCTATACTATCTATCTTAGTTTAGAGTGAGTAGTCCTTGATATGATCGGACTTTATAAATAGTATTAAGTGGGTTGATCAAGAGATAGTCTTGATGACATGGAATCGACTGAGTTGATTGATTGATGACTCAATATGATTTGATGCGTTGATGTGTTGAAATGATTCGTTGAATTCATTAATTATACCGACTTGCAATAAAAGAAGAAGATAAAGGTAAGTCCCCTAACTCGTGTTTGTGGTTAGGCAACCTTGGGGCGTATTTTCTTCCTAGTCGCGGCTTAGGGGGTGAACTTGAGATGTCGTCTCACCCCATTGTGTGATAACATTTTCAAGTCTCTAGATGGCAGCTCATCCCGAGCATTTTGGTTAGTCGAAGAAGGTCACAAAATAGGTATCTTATATCTTGCTACATGGGAACCCTTAGGGATGGGTCTATGAGTTCGTGAGGTTCGTGGTCTGGGTTGATGCGGGTCTACCCCATAAGGTACCCCATCAATAGAAATCATGGTACCGTCATGAGCAGAATGGCCTGAGAGAGGGTCTCATACCGAAATCTAAGATACCTTTCTATGTGATGGAGGTTACTTTTAGAAAAGACACTGTAAATCCTCCTAGTGCTTCGGTGGTGGGCCCATGTTTGTTGGATCCAGGATCCTTGGTGTATTCAGAGGAGGACTCGAATGCCTAGTGAATCTATAGCACTCTAAAACTCGACCTCCCCTGTTTTGCAGACCTTGTATATATATCGGATAGTTTTGAATAAGACATGTGTATAAGTGTGTTGTGGCTTTTGAAAATTTATGGCCCTGCTTTTCTATCCCATCTTGTTATTGTCTGGGGATTTATTATTCGCTTCCGCATGCACATTAAAATGAATGGGTCAGCGACGTGTCAAAGGACGTCACTATTAATCAATCGCTGAGGGATGGGCATGTGCTCGGAGGATCGGGGTGTAACATCGCAGTTTAGTGGTATCAGAGCAATTTTAATGATTGGAGTGATAAGGTGCAATGCGTTATGGGATAGTTAGTAGGATTGGCCTTTATTTTAGGCCGGTGCATGTCTGTGATAGCTGATTGGTAGAATTGCTTGTTTGTATGGATTGCTCAACTTCTGATTTGGTGTAGAATTGGTAAGTAGGTTTCCTTAAGGACCCTGCAAGATGAGCGATTAGGAGCAGAGGTGTGACATCCCAGAATTTCGGTTCTACTTTCAATTAAATTAATCGGGCTTTTCATCAATGTGCCTATAGTGTTATTCTTATAGCTAATCACTCGTGGGATAAATAGACTATCCGGGGAAGTCAATGAGGGATTTTAATGCAATAGACTTGAGGATTCGACCAGGACTCGACTACTTAAATATCAATACGACACATATATAATTTGATTAAAAACTAGAAGTAGATCGGTTCGGCGAGATATATGGCTAAACATGGGTCAGTCCACTAAATTACAAAATTCTCGTCGTGATACTAGAATGATTTTTCTATCGTTTTGGTACCCGTGTCCATATTTGAATCTTCGAGATTTTCACGAAAATTGAGAGTTGCCAATGTGTCATAGAAGTTCATTGTGGCTCGAAAAAAATCGACCATGGGTCATTTACATTAAAAATTTCTGAAAGATACCCGATAGCCTATATCACGCTAAAAATATGCCAAAATGAAATTAACCATGAAATTGAATCCGATTTCAAAAATTGAAAGTTCTGTCATCTCACAAGTCATTTTAGGAATGTCAACTCAATCTCCGAAGATTTTTTTACGCAAACCGAGACTTTTGGGAAAAAGTCGCGGGGTCGTTTTTTGTCCGAAAACGTTGGGGACTAATTTTAATCACCCATTTGAGGAGCAAGATCAATTGGTGAGGAAAATACCAATTGGATCAATGAGAAGTTGGTTGAATTTATAGAAACCGATTGATGTTGATTCAAGAACCACTTGAGTCAAAATTTGTGGGAAATCTATTGAAATTCGTAGCCCCCCTTGCCCATGATAGTTGGACCACTTCACTAGCTTCTTAAAGAAGCCAAGGCAGCTAGAATTGTTGCTGTGGAAGCAAGCAATGTTGGTGGGCCAAGTTGAGAGACAAAAGTATAGGAAGAGACCATAGTAGGCCCCCCTTGTCCCCTTGCTCCTCCTTCCTCTATCCCCACTGTTGACTAGCCCTCTTTCCCCTCTAATGTGCCTTGAAAACTTCAGCAACCTGCATAGAAGAAGCTGTGGAGCCTCGCTGTCGCGTCGGACCGCCGTTTGCACAATCGCCTTGCTCGTTGCGCGTCTGCTAGCCCCGCGACCACCCATCCTCATCTCGTCTTCGTGCGCCCACATCCTCATCCCTGTTCGCTGCATCAGGCCTGGTCGAGCCCAGCTAGAGCCCATGCACCACCGTTCTACCGTCGAGCAATATCGCCTAGACCCGGTTCAGTCCCCTCTACGCATCTCAGCCCGTTGTCACCTCAACTAGCTCCCGTTCAACCCTCTCTCGACCAAGGTCAAAACCGCAGCAAGTGGGTCTCGAGGTGGCTGTTTGGCCCGTTTTGGAGGCGCTCTCGACCCCGAAAGGCAATCCCCCTTTGGAGTTTGTCGAGCTCCACCACGTTCCCGTCGTTTCAATCCGTCCGGATCGTTAATCAAGTGAGTTTAACTCACTAATCCTCGCTTAGCAGGTTAATGACGTTTAAGGGTTGGTTACTTTAAGTTAAGCATGAATTAGGTGGTTAGTTAGATTAGATTAGTAATTTAATTAGCCGATATTACATGTTAGGTGATTAGAGTAGTGTAATTAGAGCCTAGACAAGCTTTAATATTTATCTCGAGTGGTTTGGGAATTTTACGGGACCGTCTCATCTTCCAATTAGGCTTTACGGGCCTAAGTTGTAATTTTTGGCATTTATTTATTATTTTTCATAATTATTTTTCATAACTATTTATTTTCCAAAAATTAGTTCGAGATAGTCGGTGACTGAAATTTTATGCTAATTGTAGTGGTGTGATCCATTTATTTAATTGATTTCAAATTTGTATGATTTGTATTTTTTGGAATTTATTCCTAAATTTATTTAATTTCAGTAATTAATTGGAAAATAACCAAGTGTCGGTTTACAACGCCAAAAATATTTTGGTAGACCATATAAATTGATGGGAAAGGAAATTATTACATTTTGACTAAGGCCAACCGTATACCCACACATGGCTATTTTTATCGGGTATGATAAAAGTTGATAAATCGTTGGGTGATTATAATGGTATCCGTATCGCCAACAAGCTTGATACCTCGGCTTAGAGTGACAATATACCCTAAGTATCGCACAGCTTCGGTGAGCATTAAGATTCACACGGCCGGAGAGCAAATAAGGTTCGCACAGCTTTGGTGAGCATCGTTAGTATACTAGATCAGCTCAATAACTCAATATGTCATCTTAGTGAAGGAATAATATAACATTTATTACCCTTTGAGGCAAGCTACTATCTATTTTCAGTTTAAGGGTGAGAATTCCTTGATAAGATCGGACTTGTAGATAGTCTTGATTGAATTGACCATGTGATGGTTTGATGACATGTAATTTCGAGTCGATTGATTAATGTTTCGATCTCGATTGATTGTAGAGTTACGAATTAAACCGACTTGTAAGAAAAGACTCAAGCCAAGGTAAATCCTCGACTTATGTTTGTGCTTAGGCAGCCTTAGAGCATATTTTCTTCCTAATTGGGTTTTAGGGGTAGAACTCGCCGAGACGTCATCTCACCTGTTGTGGGATAAAATTTTAAAATTTTAGGTCCTTAGATGGCAGCTCTAGAGTTTTTTGGACAACCTAAAAAGGTTACAGAGCAGACATCTTACATTCTATATCATGGGAGCTCTAGGGGTTGGACCTATGAGCTGGTGAGGTCCATAGTCTAGGTCGATGCGGGTCTCACCCACAAGGTGTCCCACTAATACAGGTCGTGGTATTGCCAGGCTTAGGATGGCCAGAGAGAGGGTCCTATTCCGGAGTCTGAGATTCCTCTATACAACATGGAGGTTGCTTTTGATAAGGGCACAGCGTATCCTCCTAGAGGTTCAATATTAGACGCGGTGGACCTTGCCCTTGAAGTTGCAGAGTCTCGGGTGCAATCTTCTGAAGGCTCTAGTTGGAGTGTGGAGGAAGGTGAAATTGAAGATGACAGGGAGGATGAGGACCCGTAGAGTTGTGAAACCCCACCCCTGTTTTTTAGTTCGAACAACTTATGGCCCTACTTTCCTATCCCATTGTGTTATTGTCTACGGATTATGTATCTGCTTCCGCATGCATATTAAAATGAATGGGTTAGGGATGTGTCATGGGACATCGCTATTAATCGACCGCAAAAGGATGGACATGCGTTCGGAGGATCAGAGCCTCACAAGAGGACTCCTAGGAAGAGGACCATAAGGCTCATGACTCGGGATAGGATGCCAATGAGGGTCGGTACCCGAGGTGGCCGTGGTAGAGCGCAGGCCGAGGCTAACGTTAGTGGAGTAGCACCGCCTCCAATTGGTGCTGTGGTAGCATCCCCTAGTGATCCCAAAATTAAAGGGATCATGCAAGTGCTTGAAGCGATAAGAGACCTGATAGGACAGCAAACCTAGAATCAAGCCGCTACCGCTTAAGCTGCCGTTACTACTGTTGTTGCCGCTCCTAAGGCTGCACTCGTTGCTGCACCTGCTGAAGTTCCAGCTGGGAACGTAGTTGTGGAGAGGGAGAGACCAATCCATAAGTTGGTGGAACAGTTCTTGAAGCTGAACCCGCTGAGGTTCATTGGTGCCGGAGATCCAGAGATTGCCTCACTTTGGATTCAAAATCTAGAGAAGGCCTTTGCATTGCTGATGTGCACTGAGGTAGAAAAACTTATCTTGGCAATATACCAACTGTAGGATAATGCGAATACCTTGTGAAGAGTTGCCGGAGTTATAGTTTTTCTGGAAGGCGTGGTCCTAGTATGGGATGCTTTCCTCAGAGCTTTCAATGACAAGTACTTTTCGGGTAGTGCCCGAGAACAGAATATGGAGGAATTTCAACGTCTCTACCAAGGGACGATGACCGTTGACCAGTATGAGGTCAAATTTGTGGAGCTTTCCCAATACACTCCAAGGTTGATAAAGGATCCAGAAGACAAGGCTCGAAGGTTCAGGAATGGCCTTTGTCTAGAGTTGAAACAACCGCTGGTGCCATTTGACCTGAAAGACTATCGTGAAGTGTACAACCGAAGCCAGCTAATAAAGAGAAGTCTGAACGAACAAGCCGTCTCATCTGGATCGAGGTTTAATTTGAATAGAGATGGGAATTGGTATGGGAAGAAGCCCATGACCGAAGGAAAGTTCCATGTCCCGCCCAATAGGAATGGTGGAATTGGAAAGCCAATGCCAAATTAGAATGGTGTATGTCACCTTTGTGGAAGATGACAAGGTACGACCCTGTGCCCTCGAAGAATGAGCACTTGTTTTGAATGTGGCTAGTAGGGTCCCATGGCCAGAGATTGTCCTAGAAGGCTAAGAGGACAATCGCAGTTACTGCCATCGCCACCGATGGGTCAGGTTAGAGGATTCGCGTTGCAGAACGCATCGCAGGGTGGACAGATGAGACCACCAAGTCAAGGGACAGTGTACGCCATCACGAGAGGTCAGGCAGAGGACGCACTTAACATGATTACAGGTACGATTTTGTTGAACGACCATGCTGCTTATGCTTTGTTCGACCCTGGCGTGATTCATTCTTTTATTGCTGAGCAATGTGTTAAGCTAATGGGATTAAGTCATAAGTTGCTAGAGTCAGCGGTTAGCATATCTGCACCGTTAAAGGATAAGGTCTTGTTTGCATTGGGTTGTTTTGGTTGCAAGTTAGCAATTGGTGAGTAAGAGAGGATGATAGATTTATTAGTCCTAGTTATGTATAACTTTGACTTGATAATTGGCATGGACAAGTTCACCAAGCAACGAGCTAAGATGGACTGTTATCGTAAAGCAATTCAGTTTAACCCGTTAGGAGGTGAAAGTTTCGAGTTTGTTGGGAATAGAGGAGGACCCTCAATTTCTTTAATCTCATCGCTTGAGGCAACTCGTTTGTTAGACGGGGGTTGTCAATGTTACCTGGCAACTGTCATGGATACGGCAGTTGAGAAGCTAAAGATCGAAGATATTTCAGTGGTGCAAGAATTTCCAGATGGCTTCCCGAAAGAATTGCTAGGCCTACCGCTAGTGAGAGAGATAGAGTTCATGATTGAGCTAGCACCCAGGACAGAGGCAATCTCTAAAGCTCCTTACCGGATGGCTTTGTCTGAGTTGAAGGAACTGAAGGTGTAAATGCAGGAGTTGTTGGATAAGGGATTCATACATCCCAGTTCATCGCCTTGGGGAGCACTAGTTATGTTCGTAAAGAAGAAAGATGGTTCGTTGTGCCTGTGCATCGATTATTGCCAACTCAATCAAGTGACGATCAAGAATAAGTATCCACTCCCGAGGATCGATGACTTGTTTGATCAATTGCAAGGAGCGTCGATATTTTCAAAGATCGACTTGAGGATGGGATATCATCAGTTGAGTATCAAAAAAGAGGATATACCGAAGTTAGCGTTTCGTACTCGATATGGCCATTATGAGTTTACGGTAGTGCCGTTTGGTTTGACGAATGCTCCAGTTGCTTTTATGGGCTTGATGAACCAAGTATTTAAAGAGTACCTAGATCAGTTTATGATCATGTTCATCGATGATGTTTTGGTATATTCGAGGTGTGCTGAGGAGCATGATAATCATCTGAGAATGGTACTCCGGACCTTGAGGATTCATCGGTGGTATGCCAAATTGTAAGTGCGAGTTTTGGTTGACTCGTGTTGCCTTATTGGGTCACGTGATTTCAGGCAAAGGAATTTTTGTGGACCCATCCAAGATTGAAGTAGTGATCAACTGGCTAATACCAACAACGGTGATAGAAATAAGAACTTCTTGGGTTTAACAGGGTATTATAGACAGTTCGTGGAAGGATTTTCAGCATTAGTGTCGCCATTGACTTGACTCCTGAAGAAAAAAGAAAAAATTTTATGGACCGACAAGTGCGAGTGTAGTTTCTAAGAGCTTAAGTAGAAGCTGACTACCGCACCTGTGTTGACCATTCCATCTGGTCTTGGAGGATACGAGATCTATAGTGATGCGTCATTTAGCGAATTGGGTCGCATGCTAATGCAACATGGTAGGGTTGTTGCATACGTTTCTCGTCAGTTGAGATCTCATGAGCAGAACTACTCAACGCATGACTTGGAACTCGTAGCAATAATTTTCACTCTAAGGATTTGAAGATATTATTTGTGTGGAGAAAGATTCCAGATCTTCACTAACCATCAAAGTCTCAAGTATCTATTCTTTTAGAAGGAGTTGAACATGAGACAGCGCCTACGGATGGAAATTTTAAAGGATTATGACCTGTGATATCCTATATCACCTTGGAAAGGCGAATAAGGTTATAGATGCATTGAGTCGAAAGTCTTTAGTCGTACAAAAGGCCCGATATTCGGTATTCAAATTTGAGGTAGGCCACCTTTAGCATCTCATGGACACAGTTAGAATTTAGCCGGATGTTTAGATTAGAATCAAGGCACTTCAGCCAACAAACCTAGATGTTCAAAAGATTCTACAAAAAGATACTGATAAGAGGAAGGCTAATTTTCAGATTTCTGAAGATGGAACACTGAGGTTCCGAGGACGTTTGTGTGTTCCTGACAATGCGGAGCTCAAAGAGGAGATTTTATCAGAAGCTCATCGTAGCAGTTACAGCATTCATCCTGGCAATAAAAATATGTATCATAATTTGTGTCAATACTATTGGTGGTCCGGTTTGAAGGCGGACATTGCCAAGCATGTTGCCAAGTGTTTGATGTGTCAGCAAGTAAAGGCCCAGCATTGTAAGCCGGGAGGACTTCTACAACTGCTCGAGATCCCAAAGTGGAAATGGGAGCACATCACAATGGATTTCGTGTAAGGTTTGCCGAGGAGTCAGAGAGGCAATGATTCTATTTGGGTAGTGGTCGACAGACTGACAAAGTCGACTCACTTCATTGCAGTATGGAAGGATCTGGACTTGGATAGGCACGCAGAGTTGTATGTTCGTTAGATAGTTCGTCTGCATGGAATGCCGGTGACGATTACATTTGATCAAGACCCGAGATTCACAGCTGCATTTTGGAAGAGTTTGCAGGCTGCTTTAGGAACGAAGCTGTAGTGCAGTACGGCATATCATCCTTAGACGGATGGCCAATCTAAGAGGACGATTCGAACATTCGAAGACACGCTGTGAGCTTGCGTGTTGGATTTCAAGGGAAGTTGGGATGAATGACTTCACCTTGTCAAGTTTGCCTACAACAACAGCTACCAACAGAGCATTCTAATGGCTCCTCTCAAAGCATTGTATGGCAGGGCGTGCAGAATGCCAATTTGTTAGGATGAAGTTGGGGAGAGAAAGATTATTGGCCCAGAGTTGGTTCAATAGTCTTTGGATGCAGTTGCAATCATTAGGGATAGATTAAAGACCACTCAGAGCTGTTAGAAAAGCTACGCAGATAAGCGCCGGAGACCATTGGAATTCCAAGTTACTGATCACGTTTTTCTGAAGGTGTCATCAATGAGGGGAACTTCGTGCTTTGGCAAGAAGTGAAAGATGAGTCCAAGGTACGTAGGTTCCTTTGAGATTCTTGAGAGAATTAGGATCCTAGCATATCGTCTTACAATACCGCTGAGATTGGCGCAAGTGCATGATGTTTTTTGCGTGTCAATGTCGAGGAAGTATGAGCTTGACTCGACCCACGTGCTTAATTTTGAGGAATTCAACGTGGATGAAAGAGTGTCATACGTAGAAAGTCCGATTCAAATAGTGGATTGAAAGGAACAAATTCTGCATACAAAGACCATTCCATTAGTCAAAATGGTCTGGCAACACCACGGCATTTGAAGGAGCAAACTGGGAAAGTGAGGAATCAATGAGACGATTGTACGTCCACCTTTACGTTTAAAGAATTATAATGATTTAAATTTCAAGGATGGAATTTTTATAAGACGGGAAGAGTTGTGACATCCTGAAAATTTAGTTATGCTTTCAATTAAATAAATCGGGCATTTTATCAATGCGCTTATAGTGTTATTCTCGAGTTGATCACACATGAGCTAGCTAGATTATGCGGGAAAGTCATTAAGGGATTTTAATGCAATAAGACTTGTGAATTCGACTAGGAATCAACTACTCGACCGTGCTCATCTACAGAGATCATTATGGCACGATTAAAAATCGATTAGAGATTAGGGATAGGCTGGTTCGACTGAAATGTGTGGCCAAACGTGGGTCATTCCACCAAATTGCAAAATTCTCGTTAATCGGCACTAGGCGATTTTTACGTCGTTTTGGTACCATGTGTCTATATTTGAAATCTCAAGATTTTCACAACCACCGAGAGTCACCAATGTGTCGAAGAGGTATGTTGTGACTTGAAAATAATCAACCACGGGTCAATTGTAACAAAAATTTCTAAAAGCTACCGAGTAGCATAGGTCACGCTAAAAACGCTTGATTGAAATTAACCACGAATTTGAATTTGATTTTAGAAATTGAAAGTTTTGTCATGTCACAAGTCATTTAAGGAACATTGACTCATATTCTAAAGATTTTTCTACAAATTGAGATTTTTAGCGAAAGTCGAGATAGGGCCATTTTTGTCCGAGAAAATTGGGGGACTATTTTTGATCACGTAATTGGGATGCAATTTGGTTCTATTAGTGAGGAAAAATGTCAATGTGATCGTAGACATCATGGTGGATTTTATGAGGGCTGAATTGAGTTGATTCAAGCGAGGATTGAAGAGGAATTCGGAGAAATCAAGTTCAAATTCGTAGCCCCCCTTGCCTCAACCTTTGGACCACTTCCAAGGCTTCTAGAGAAAGCTTGCTAGTCTACTTTTTGGCTGAGGAAGACAGCCCATCCATGGTGGGATCTCTCTAAGGAGACAAGAGGATAGAAGAAGACCGAGTGGACCCCTCTAAGTTGGTTTTTGTACCCCCCCTTCTTCTTTCTCCTCACCCAATGGACCCCCTCCATTTTCCAACCAACTGAAGCCTCCAAAACCAGAGAACCAAACCAGTAGCTAGTCCCCTTGCTCATTGACGCCGTCCGAGCTGTTGAGCACCACCACTCGGCGTCGCACCTAACCGCGAGCCCTCGCAAGCCTCACCTACTCGTCCCACCATTCCACACTTCGTCTCATGTCCAACAGCATTCCCTGAAGCCCTTGGTTGCTGTGGTGGTTGCCTAAGTATTGTGAGCCACCGCTTGCCACCGTGAGGCCTCGCCGGGACCTGCAGCAGCTCCGCCATCCGTCCCTACCCGTTTCGGCCCCAACCAGCCACCATCCAACCTTGTTCGGCCCAGCCACATAACCAAAACCCCCTGGGTTTGCTGAGTACTATTTGGCCCGTTTCAGAGCCCTTCTGGACCTTAAAAGGTGCTCCCACTTTGGTGTTTTTGGCCTGTCTCCTCCTTGCCGTTGTCGTGGTCCAATCGGGTCATTAATGAAGTGAGTTTACTCGCTAATCATTGCTTAAGAAGCTAATGATGCTTAAGGGTTGATTACTTTAGGTTAAGGAGGGATTGGGTGGTTATTTAGAATAGATTAGTGATTTAGTTAATCATTTATGCATGTTAGGTGGTTAGATTAGTACAATTAGCGGTTAGAGAAGCCGTCTTATTTATTTGAATAGGTTTGGAAATTTTGCAGCCTCGTTTCGGTATTTAATTAGGCTTTTCGGCCTAAGTGCATTTATTGGTATTTATTAATTAATTTTGGTAATTATTTAACTAATTATTTATTTTTTGGAAATTAGATTGAGATAGCCGGTGATCGGAATTTTCATGCTAATTGCAATGATGTGGTTGGTTTATTTATCCGGATGCTATTTTGTGCAATTTGGATGTGAATTGTAATTTTGGGTATTTATCCCAAAATTCAATGATTTCGGCAATTAATTAGAAAATTACCGGGCGTTGATTTACAACGCCTAAAATGTGCTTATGGACTGTCGAAATCGTGGGATTTTCAAAAAGGAAAATATTGTACTTTGGCTAAGGTCAATAGTATATCCACACATGATTATTTTTATCGGGTATGATAAAAATGGTGAAATTGTTAGATGATCAGGTGGTATACTATATCGACCTACTGCGAGCTCTAATATGTCAGCTTAGTGCGAGCAATATATCGATATACTATATTAGCTTGAGGTCTATGATATGTAAACTTAACATGAGCTGTATACCTTATTAGCTTAGAGTGAGCTATATTATTTATCAGCTTAGAGTGAGTAGTGTCAATATATTATATCACTTGAGGGCCTCGATATGTATACTTAGCGTGAGCGATATACTTTATTAGCTTAGAGTGAGCTATACTATCTATCTTCAACTTAGAGTGAGCGGTCTTTGATATGATCAGATTTTATAGATAGTATTGAGTGGGCTGACCAAGAGATGGTCTTGATAACATGGAATCGATTAATTCAATTGATCAATGACTTGATATGATTTGATGCTTTGATGTGTTGAAATGATTCATTGAATTCATAAATTATACCAACTTGCAGGAAGTGAAGAAGATAAAGGTAAGTCCTAACTTTCGTGTTTATGCTTAGGTGACCTTGGGACATATTTTCTTCTTAGTCAAGGCTTAGGGGGTGAACTTGAAACGTCATCTCACTCCATTGTAGGATAACATTTTAGGGTCCCTAGATGGTAGCTCATCCCAAGCATTTTAGTCAGCCAAAGAAGGTCACATAACAAGTATCTTATATCCCATTTGCATGGGAACCCTTGGGGATGGGTCTATGAGCTCTTGGTCCGTGATGCAGGTTGATGTAGGTCTACCCCATAAGATACCCCATCAATACGGATCATGGTACCATCGTGAGTGGAATGGCGGAAGAGAGAGTCCCATACCGGATCGAGATACTTTTTCATGTTATGGAGGTTACTTTAGAAAAGGCACGCAAATCCTTATGGTGGTTCGGTGGTGGACCGTGTTTGTCAGATCCAAGATCCCCGATGTATTCGAAGGAGGCCTCGAATGCTTAGTGAATCTGTAGCACTCTGAAACCCCCTTGTTTTGTAGACCTTGTATATATATCGAATAGTTTTGAATAAGACATGGTTTGATATGTATATAAGTGTGTTGTGGCTTTTGAAAATTTATGACTCTACTTTTCATCACATTTTATTGTTATCGGGGATTTATTATTCACTTTTGCATGCGTAATAAAATGAATGGGTCGGACGCGTCTTGGGACGTCGCTATTAATCGGCTTGCTAAGAGATGGGCACATGCTCGGAGGATTGGGGCATGACAGAGAGATTGTCAGGGCACGCATAAATGCATTGGAACTTTTCATGTGCATTTAAACTTCCACTAGTTGAAGGCGACGACTGCAAAAAGGCAATGACTATAAATGCATGTTTAGTGGTCCGGTCAATGAATTACTAATTTATATCTAGTTTGGCAAGTTTGAATTATTGACACATGCCAATTAGAAAAATCAAACCAATAAAAATAATATATATAATAAAATAAAAGCAAAAGAAAACGCAAAAAGGCATTTTGACTTATGTATGAGATTTGAAGGAGAAATTAAAATAGAACCCAAGTAAAAAATAAATTATTCTCATTGTGCTATGGTACTGAATGAATACACACACACACACACACATTTATGCATGTTGATAATTTTTTATGATCCTCAACACACATTGATAACATAATTTTTTAGAATTAGTTATCGTTAATAATACAACATTTCATTATTGAAATAAAGTTTAACGGATTGATTGTATAATATATATCAGGCTCAGAGTAAGAGGGTAACTTCATAAGTGCGATTAAGAGCTTAAATATATTTAACGAAAAACACCTTTTTTGATGGAAAATAAATTAACAAAAGAAAGAGGTAAGTTCGACGGTGCAAGCAATGGACTAAGCGTGCCCTCTTCATTGTCTCGATGCTTTGTATTTTTTTTTTTTTTTTTTTTTTTTTTTTTTTCTATTTTGAGCACTTGTGTGGAAAATATTGGACTAGACAAATCTCTCTCTCCCCACTTTTCATTTTCTCCCGCAAATCCATGTCACAGGCACATGAGGGAAGCAGTGACAACAAGGGAAAGATGAAGGATTTGGAGGGAGGAAGAAAGAAATGTGCAAAGGAACTAGAAAGAGTTGTCATGGAGTTGAAGAGTCCTCTAAAAAAAAAATTAGACAAGAGGAAAGACAAAATATACAGAGCATTGATGTGTTCAAATGGTCTCTACCTTAAAAATATGTAGTAAGGGTTATAGAAATATCTACCCTAGTATTGTTTCCTATCCATATGGATTGCAAGTCCCTATACATGTCCTATTATGTTTTTAGAAAATCTTCCCACTATATTTGCCATTGTATTAAATTACTAACAAAATTAAGGCAAATGTGTGTAAAAAATTATGTGTCATTGTAAGTTGTTTCGGTCCATTCTTCATTATAGACTATATTTATTATGGGTCTAGTTCAATGCTATTGACTACCCTATGGATTGTCCAAGAAACAATAAAGGGAGAAATGCAAGGAAAGTCCTAAAAATGCAACCTTCGCGTGCTTCCCTAAGGAGGAGTCAGGATATTGAGTCACTAGAGTCTTCCTCTGTACTTTCTTTGGGTTTATAATCATCCCAAGTCTTTATATATATGATAGATTTAAGTGATCGTTGATAATGCAATGTTTTAATAATGAAATGAAATTCATCAGTTTGACATGGTAATACTTGACAAGTTTGACGTAAATTTTTAACTGGGATCCAGAGTTTATATATATTCAACAAACATAACTTTTCTATGGAAAATAAATTAAAAAAAGAAAAGGAAAGTTCAATGGTGCAGCAATTGTCCTAAGCTGTGAAGAATGGACATGTTACACGTCTTCCGTGTCGTGTCTGACACATGTTGGAGCATGTCCAACGTGTCCCACATGTTTGGACACGCTTGGACATGCGTTGACCGCATGTCGGATTTGTCGACACGTGGTCCACTTTTGTCGACACGTTTCAACACGCATATCCTAAAGACAATGGAGGGTAGAGACAAGAGCGAGGAGCAAAGATGAGGCCACGAGCGATGGCAAGAGACGATCAATGAAAGAGCAAAGACTGAGGCAAGGGCCGCCACTCTGTGATGCTGCGATGGATCGGCTACGAGGCTATAGCTATGAGGGAGGAAGGGCTAGAGGCAATGCAGTGAGTGATTGTAATGAGGACTGAGAGCAAGCAGAGATCGAGAGGAAGAGGAGAGGAAGAGGAGAGGAAGGGGGTCGTGGGTCGAGGAGGAGGAAAAGAAAGGCACTACTTGGGTTTTAAGAAGGAAACTAAAAGAATAAAAAAAGAAAGGGATTTAGCATGTTGGAGGGAGGGGAAGTGTCGGGTGGTGGGAGAGGGAAAGAAAACTGAAAAAAAAAATTGGAGGTGGGGGGAGGGAAAAAGGGGGAAGTGACAGGATGGAGGAAGTAGTGTCAAATGGTGAGGGAGGGAAAGAAAAGCCAAAAAAAATTGGGGGTAGGGGGAAAGAGATAATGGAAAAAAAGGGGGAAAGGACAGGAGGGAGGGGGAAGTGTTAGGTGGTGGGGGAGGGAAAGAAAGGTGAAAAAAATTTGGAGGTGGGGGAGGGAAATAAAGGGGGAGTGACAAGACGGAGGGGGAAGTGTCATATGGGGGGGGGGAGGGAAATAAAAGTAAAAAAAAAAAAAATTGGGAGTGCGGGGAAAGAGACGATGGAAAAAAGAGGAGAAGTTATAGGAGGGAAGGGGAAGTGTCAGGTGGTGGGGGAGGGAAAGAAAAGTGAAAAAAAAATTGGAGGTGGGGCGAAAGAGACGAGGGAAAAAAGGGAGGAAGTGACAAGAGGGAGGGGAAGCATCAACTGGTAGGGGAGGGAAAGAAAAGTGAAATAAAAATTGGGGGTAGGGGGAAAGAGACGAGGGAAAAAAGGTGGGGGAGTGACAAGAGGGGAAGTGTCAAGTGGTGGGGGAGGGAAAGAAAAGTGCAAAATTTTTGGACGTGGGGGAAAGAGACGAGGGAAAAAAGGGGGAAGTCACAGGAGGGAGGGGGTAAGTGTCAGGTGGTGGGAGAAAAGTGAAAAAAATTTGGGGGTGGAGGGAAAGAGACGAGGAAAAAAGGAACGGAAGTGATAGGAGGCAGGCGGAAGTGTCAGGTGGTGGGTAAGGAAAAGAAAAGTGAAAAAAGTGGTGGGGGAAAGAGATGAGGGAAAAAAGGGGGAAGTGACAAGAGGGAGGGGAAGTGTCAGGTGGTGGGGGAGGAAAAGAAAAGTGAAAAAAATAGGTGGGGGAAAGAGATGAGGGAAAAAAGGTGGTAAGTGACAAGTGGGAGGGGAAGTGTCAAGTCATAAGGGAGGGAAAGAAAATTGAAAAAAATTGGGGGTGGAGAAAAAGAGACGAGGGAAAAAAAGGGGGAAGTGTTAGGTGGTGGGGAAAGAGACGAGGGTAATAAGTAAGGGGGTGACAAGAGGGGAAGTGTTAGGTGGTGGGGGAGGGAAAAAAAGTGAAAAAAAAAAAAAATTGTAGGTGAGGGGAAAGAGATGAGGGAAAAAAAGGGGGAAGTGATAGGAGGGACGGGGAAGTGTCAGGTGGTGGGGGAGGGAAAGAAAAGTGAAAAAAATTAGGGGGTTAGGTGAAAGAGACGATGGAAAAACGGGGGAAGTGATAGGAGGGAGGGGGAAGTGTCAAGTGGTGGGGGAGGGTTTTCGGTGAGGAAGGGAAAGAAAAGTGAACAAAATTTGGAGATGGGGGAAAGAGTGAGGGAAAAAAGCGGGGAAGTGACAGGAGGGAGGGAAAGTGTCAGGTGGTAGGGGAGGGAAAGAAAAGTGAAAAAAAAATAAAATTGGGGGTGTGGGGAAAGAGACGAGGGAGAAAAGGTGGGAAGTGACAGGAGGGAGGGCGAAGTGTTAGGTGGTGGGGAGTAAAGTGAAAGAACTCTAGGGGTGAGGGGAAAGGGATGAGGGAAAAAAGAAGAGAAGTGACAGGAGGGAGGGGAAGTGTCAGTTGGTGGGGGAGGAAAAGAAAATTGAAAAAAAAGTGGTGGGGGAAAGAGACAAGGGAAAGAAGGGGGAAGGGACAGGAGGGAGGGGAAGTGTCAGGTGGTGGGGAAGGAAAAAGTGAAAAAATTGGTGGGGGAAAGAGATGAGGGAAAAAAGGGGGAAGTGACAAGAGGGAGGGGGAAGTGTCAGGTGGTTGGGGAGGACAAGAAAAGTGAAAAAAAAAAAAAAAAAAGAGGTGGGGGAAAGAGATGAGGGAAAAATGGTGGGAAGTGACAAGTGGGAGGGGGAAGTGTCAAGTGGTGGGGAAGGGAAAGAAAAGTGAACAAAAATTTGGGGCGGAGGGAAAGAGACGAGGGAAAAAAAGGGGGAAGTGACAAAAGAAGTGACAAAAGGGAGGGGGAAGTGTTAGGTGGTGGGGAAAGAGACGAGAGAAAAAAGGGAGGGTGACAAGAGGGGGAAGTGTCGGGTGGTGGGGGAGGGAAAGAAAAGTGAAAAAAATTGGAGGTGAGGGGGAAAGAGGCGAGGGAAAAAAGTGGGGAAGTGACAGGAGGGACGAGGAAGTGTCAGGTGGTGGGAGAGGGAAAGAAAAGTGAAAAAAATTAGGGGGTGAGGGTAAAGAGACGATGGAAAAATGGGGGGAAGTGATAGGAGGGAGGGGGAAGTGTCAAGTGGTGGGGGAGGGTTTTCGGTGGGGAAGGGAAAGAAAAGTGAAAAAAAAATTGGAGGTAGGGAGAAAGAGACGAGGGAAAAAAAGGGGAAGTGACAGGAGGGAGGGGGATGTGTCAGGTGGTAGGGGAGGGAAAGAAAAGTGAAAAAAATAATTGGGGGTGTGGGGAAAGAGACAAGGGAAAAAAGGGGGAAGTTATGGGAGGGAGGGGGAAGTGTCAGGTGGTGGGGAGAAAAGTGAAAAAATCTAGGAGTGGGGGAAAGGGACGAGGGAAAAGAGAAGAGAAGTGACAGGAGGGAGGCGGGATTGTCAGGTGGTGGGGGAGGAAAAGAAAATTGAAAAAAAAAGTGGGGGGAAGAGATGAGGGAAAGAAGGGGGAAGTGACAAGAGGGAAGGGGGAAGTGTCAACTGGTGGGGGAGGGAAAGAAAAGTGAAAAAAAAAAATTAGGGATGGGGAAAAAGAGACAAGGGAAAAAGGGAGTTGGGGGGGACCCATGAGGGGACATTTTATTTAATGGAAAAAATAATTAAATGAAATTAAAGAGTAATTTCAAAAAATGAAAGTACTGAATGTTGAATGATTAGTGTAAATTCATTGTAGTTTCTTTTTTTAATTAATTAATTCATTATAATTTGAATTAAATTAATTAAATATAAAACTATTTATTTAATATATAACGTGTCCCGGCGTGTCGAAATTTTTATTTTTAAGAAATGACGTGTCGACGTGTCGTGTGGTGTCGTGTGGTGTCGTGTCACGTGTCGATATTACTTAGGTCATCGTAGAATTGAAATGTCTACTTGGAAAAGAATTTAGACAAGAGGAAAGGCAAAAAATACAAAGCATTGATGTGTTCAAAATGGTGTCCAACTTAAAAGACATATAGTAAGCGCTATAAAAATATCTACCTTCTAACTGCTTTTTATTCAACATCGGCTGCTGTTTGGTTAGTCCAAGAAATAATAAAATATATCAATGATCATGCATTAGTATGCTTTTTGTCCGAATACATTGCAAATTGCTGTCCATGTCCTATTATATATGTTTAGAGAATCATCCCAAAATACCTGCCTATTGTGTTCATTTACTTGGAAAATTAAGGCAAATGTGTGTAAAAATTTACTTGTCATCGAAACTTGTTTCGGTCTATTTTCATTGTAGACTATATTTATTTTGGGTATAATCTAATGCTATTGGCTACTCTTTGGTTTGTTCAAGAAATAATAAAAGAAGAAGTGCATTGAAAGTCCTAAAAGTGCAATTTGGAAAGTACCGCAAGGCCTGTAGTGCCCTCGTCCGCTTCCCCTTAAGAGTCAAGATACCAAGCCGTTAAGATTTTCCTCTTAACTTTATTTGTGTTTAGAATTGTCCGAAGCTTTATATATTTAGTAGAATTTAGGATAAGCGATTGTTGATAATGAAGCATTTCATTTAGTAGTGAAATGAAGTTTATCAGTTTGATATAATAATTCTTAACAGGCTCAAAGAGAAAAAAATAAATTCCTTAGTGGGATCAACAGTCTAAATATGCTCAACAACAATAATTTTTCTGATGGAAAATAAATTAACGGTGCAGGCATTGGACCGGACGAACCTCTCTCCCCTCCACTTTTCATCTTCGCTTGAAAATCCATGCCGCAGTCTCGTCGCAAGTCTCTCTCTCCCCCCACTTTTCATCTTCCCAACAAATCCGCCGTTTTGTTTATGTGTACTGAAATTTGAACAGACCTTGTCTATTATTATCTTTGGATTCTCTTGTGCATTGGGATTTCAGCCACGTGAAGGCAACGACTCTGAGCACGTGGTTGACAAAGCTTGACTTATTGGTGCGATTGTGGTTGCCAACTGGTTCCATTATATAAATCGAACCATAAGAAAATGGGCAACAAGAAGGCATTTCCTGTTTCCTGAGAAGCATTCTGGCCTTTCTTGACTTGAAAGTGAAAATCAAGGGCAGAGTCAAAGCAAAGCCGAAATGCATCGTCCCATTTTTGGGCATTCTTTCGCCATGCTCGTGGCACCGGTCCTTCTCTCTGTGCTCGCGTTCAAATTTCTCAATAAGAAGAAAACTAGTGTGCGTAGAGATGAAGAAGATGTTGATGCCAGAGCATCTGATTCCAAGACTGCGTTGACAGAAGCAGATTCCGATGGATCTAATCCGTTTCCAACGAAAACGGATAACATTGCATCTAGTTCGTCTCTGAAAGAAACTAATAACGGTGCATCTAGTTCATTGACCATGTCAATTGGAAACTATTACGAGGTGTTTTTGAGTTTCAGAGGCCCAGATACTCGACACAACTTCGCCGATCACCTCTACCATGGGCTCCTTAGGGCCGGAATTCATGCTTTCAGAGATGATGAGAATCTCACTGAAGGTGAGAAGATCAGACCAGAGCTTTCGGCAGCCATTAGGAACAGTAAGATCCTGATCCCCATTCTCTCCGAAACTTATGGTGCAAGCAATTGGTGCCTAGATGAACTAGTTCAAATAATCGAGTGCAAGAATAATAGTGGGCAGAAAGTGTTGCCTATATTCTACAAAGTGGCCCCATCTGAAGTGCGATATCAAACCGGGAAATTTGGAGAAGCATTTCATAAGCATGAGAGGGAATTCCGTGAGAAGTCTTCTTTTAACTCGACGATTTTGGGGAAATGGACGAATGCGCTACATGAAGTTAGCACCTTGAAAGGATACGAAGCAAATAGGTAAAATTTTTCACCAAAACATTATGTACTTTCTTTTAATGTGTGTGGTTGTTTACGAGTTGTTCTAATTCTCACTTGCTTCATTTTCGTCCTTATATATATATAAACGGTAAGATCTGGTTGGCAGAAAGATCCGGTAGGCAGTAAGATCCTGCTAGGCATGAATTCTATAAGTTTTTTTCTCTCTCTCTGTTCTTTTTTTTTTTCAGCTTGTTGATTGACCCATCTAACTATAAATTTAACTGTTATGATCCCATTTGCTTGAATGATAAGATTTTTTGAATGGATTTTTACTCTTATATCCAAAGATTTTGTAATATTGTGTCATTTTTCCATGTTTATAGTGTAGGTTATATTAATCTTCGTCACAAACTTTTCAATTACATATTTATTTGAAATTAATAATACAACTTATTGGTGATTTTTATTTAAAGCTCATAACATCATAGCGCCCAAGCCTTGCCATAATTCTGTATCTTCCCAAGGTACATTTATTAAATCATTGATATGTTGACTAGTTGCTATTAAAATCATTTTACAAGAGAATTCTTTCATTGGTTATATAGATGATGGTAAAAAAAAGGGTCATATTTGCTGTATTCCTATTTAAATAATTTTCAAAGCATTATCTTCAACAAGTAATTTCTATCTCATGCTCCTGCATATGTTGAAGTAATGTTCTTATTTTGGGTAAAAATTTTCTTCTACTTCCCTATAAACTCAATATTAGGTTAATTAAAATCATAGTACATAGATACTCAAAAGGAAAATAAAGTAATAAGAGGCAATGAAAACTAATAAGAGGACCAATCTAGAATGATACTAAATTCACATGTGTAGAAACTTACATGCCTGTTGAATTGCGCAATTGCATTTGAGTAGTTCACAATATCACAATTTGAAGAACTTTTCAGATTGGCAATACGGATCTGAATTCATCTTGCATAAAAAGTTATGGCTATCACTTGTTTATTAATTGATGGCTAACTCTCATATTGGGGTAGCTTGTTGGATTTTTGCTTATTCAAGCGCTCTAGAGAATTTTCAAAGTCACATCCACATCATCCCTAATATCTTTAATGAACAACCAGTTTAAAATTTGGTTTAAATCCATAATATATAAAATATTTAAGATTCATAAGTGATACCCTCAAGTTTTTCCTAGCTTGATAAATTATGTTGGAGTAACCATAGAATGTGGCACACCATGTAAAGTAACCATCATCATTTCCCACTTTAGACTTAGCATATATGATAATATATGGAGGTATGACAAAACAATTCTTAAAGTTTTTCAATCTATCCCCAGATTTATTTATTATTGTGTTCTCAATAGATAAACGATATAAAATTATGTTGGCACATATTTGAACTCTTGTCACATTTGATAGGTCTGAAGCTGAGCTGGTGGAAGTGATTGTCCAAAAAGCTTTTAGAGAATTGGAGACAAATTTTAAGTTGGCTATTTATGAGAATTTGGTCGGAATTGATAATCATATTAATAAGGTTATGGAAGTTGTGGATAAAAATTCTAATGTCACCCAATTTGTTGGCATCCACGGAATGGGAGGCATTGGTAAGACTACTCTTGCTAAAGCCATCTACAACAAGCTTCACAATCAATTTAAGCATCATAGCTTCATTGCGATATAAGAGAATCATGGAAGCATAATAGAATGGTTTATTTACAGAATAAGTTAATCTCTGATATATTGAAGCATGAAAATAAAGTTTATGATGAGAATGAAGGGACTAGGATGATCTCCTCCAGATTTAAAGGTAAGAAGGTTCTCATTGTTTTTGATGATGTGGATAAAGCTGTTCAGTTGAAGTGTTTGGCCGGTCAGCATGATTGGTTTTCTTCGGGAAGTAGGATCATTATTACAACCGAGAGATAAGAGGGTTCTTGAAGAAGTTGAGGTTCAATATGCCTATGAACATAATGAAATGGATGACGATCAATCTCGACTCTGTTTAGCAGACATGCATTTCAAGTGACTTTCCTCCACAGAATTTTGAGCACCTCGCTAATGAAGTTGTATCCATCGCTGGAGGGCTTCCCTTATTCCTTGAGGTTGTAGGTTCATTATTACGGGGACAAGAGTCAACAGACTTGTGGGAATGTGAGATTAAGAAGTTAAAAGAAGTCCTTAATGAAGAAGTGAAAGAAAAGTTAAGAATAAGTTACGAAGCATTAGACGATAACCAAAAAAAAATTTTTTTGGATATCGCCGCTTTTTCATTAGGAACCGATAAGAGAATTGCATCATACATGTGGGAGGCTTGTGACTTTTACCCGAGGGAAGGACTTAAAGTATTGATATCCATGTCATTAATAAAAGTTGGAGATGATCATAAGCTTAGAATGAATGACCATTTGAGAAACCTTGGTAGGGAAATAGTTCGCGAGAAAAGCCAAGAGGGGCGTTGGCACTGTAGTAGGTTATGGGATTGTGAGGAAGTCCAAGAACTGCTAAAGAAAAATGAGGTAACCGTTTCATTTCTTTTTTCTCATTTAGTCCACATTCTACGGTTAAGAGTAATATTGGTCCACTATTTAGTGCTTTCTCTGTTGGACTAAGAACCTTCACTACTATTGCCCTCTAATGTTTAATTCACGTGATTAGAAAAGTAGGGAGGTTGCTCTCTCTTAGATAGTATTTCCTTTTATGGTTTTTCTCTCATATATTAATATTCTCTATCATATGAAATTAAATATAAATTGCAATATATATGTAATATACATATTAAATCTCTTGTTTGATTTATTAATTAGTAAAATCTCGTATTTTGCGTATCACTTTTACGCTAGATAAATGGCCCTTCTTGCTGAGAATCCTTGTTTTTCTTTCAAGATGACTTTTGAGATTTTCACATTCTCGTATTAAGTTAAATCAATGCTTTTAATAAAAACCACTTCATATAGAGTTTTTCTTTTTCAGCCAGGTTGCTTAACAAGTACTCCCAAGATACTTTGAGATAAAATCTAATTTTTTTTTCTTTATTATTGGCAAGTAATAGACAGGCCAAGCAAAGGGCGAGATAGATTGCTTCCCGCAAATGATGAAAAACCAAAAGTAAATATCTTGCTCTCTTGTCAAAAGATAAAATATTACTCAAATCATGTACGATTTGTCATGTCAACAAGTTTCAGGGATATACCACTAAAAAAAAAAAAAAAGCCAAAGTGCATGCTCTGGAGAACAAAACAAAAGATGAAGAGTAAAAGTTACTAAAAAAACAAAAAATATTTTTGACATTTATTCTAATTATCTGTATCCATGGGGAGAAATTAATTTCTTTCATAAAAAAAAAAAAAATGGTTTGGCCAGGATCTTGTGGCCTCTTCATTTTCCCCTTCCGTTCCGACTGAAGTGTTATGAACGCGTCGAAATAAAAGGAGTTTTATTTGTAACTTTTTAACTTAATATTTTTTGCCAAAGTCTACTTAATGACACCGAACTTGTGGTGAGGTAAGTTTTGCTCGCCGACTCGTTGTTTTTGAGGTTTTTCTCGCTTTTATTTATCCTTTCACCCATGCCAATTTCGCTTGATCTCCGATGAAGATAGATAGGGTATCTTGATATTTTGAGAGGGAAGTTTATGGGGGAATGACTAATGTGAGTAGATTACTTCTGTTGAAGATTTCTTCCATTTTCAGTTTTATTTTTATTTTTTATAGTTACTCTTATCTTGGATTTCTTTCAGTTGTTAAGATCTAATCCCTTCACAAATTATTATGTCGTTCATCTATGAGTATCCATTAAATCTTGTACTACATTATGCGGTACAATAACAAAATTTCTGGTTCGAAGAAACTGACATGTGAAAATCCATGAACTTTCTGTATGATTTCTTGATTCTTATGCATATTAGTGATTTTTCTTGTTTCTGCCTGTGAAAGCTTGCTACACATTCGGCTCTAAGGAATAGCTATTCTATTTCCAATCTATTCTGATGAAGGAATTATTCCTTCATTTTGTTCAAAAATAGATTAGAATTACTATCTCTCACAATCACGAATAGTATTCCTTTTTTTTTTTTTTTTTTTTTTTTGGGTTGGGGGAGGGGGCAAGGAAAAGCTACTCATGTAGCCGAGAACACCTTCAATTTTCACATTTCAAAAATGCTTTGCACTTTCAACAGTTAATATTTTTAAAGTACGTCAAAGTTATTAAGGTCTGTTTATTATGTTTATTATACTGGATTACCCAGTTTTTTTTTTTTCATTATGATTATATCAAATTGTAATCTATAGCTAAACTAAAATATATGATAAAATAGTAAGTTGTAGAGAATATTAATATGACTAATATTATTGTCTTAGTTATTTATAATAAGAAAATAATTAATTAATAATATTTCAAATTACTATTAGCAAAATAATAAGTTCATAATATATTAATATAACTAATATCACAATATTCAGATTCACTGAGAGAAAAAGCATATTTCTATTAAAATTGACAAGTCCAATTTTGATTTTGCACTTTGCAATTTGATTAAATTCGGTGCATTGCATGCATGTCTTAACTAGTATGAGTAATGAAGCTACAGTACCATTAAGAAGAAGATTACAAGTTGTAAAGTTTTACTCAATTTGAGCGATTACATCATAATTATTTTTAACATCTGAATGCATATGGCCAAATTTCAAAACCGAAGTTGGCATCCCTCACTTTGTTAGCCTTTATAAATATTGTTTATTGGTGTAAAAAGAAAAACATGTCTTCACATTGCTGGTCACTTGAAGACATTAAAAAAACGTCAATAGCAATATGAACAAATAATATTAGATTATTTTAGATGGATTTAGTATTAATGAATGTTGATTCTTCCTTATAGGGAACGAAGAAGATTGAGGCGATTAATCTAAGTAAAGGTAGCTCAGAAGGCTCCAGCGAAATAGCAGAGCAAGATGGCGACATTTACACAGAAAAACAATTCAAGAAGTTGACAAGGCTAAGATTCCTTTATATGAAAGGGGCACGTCTTAATGGAGATTTTAAGCACTCACTTGAGGAGTTAAGATGGCTTCAATGGCAAAAATGTCCTCAGAACTTTGAAGTAAACAATTTTCATGTGAAGAAATTAGCTGTACTCGAATTGCCAGAAAGCAAAATAAATGATAAATGGGAAGGATGGAATTTTTTCATGGTAAGAACTAAAGTCTTTTTTTCCCGTTTATGCTTTCTTTGAATCATAGTTAGACTAGACTTACCCCTTGATAATCATTATTATTTTTTTACCAGATGGCAGAGGAGCTCAAATTTCTCAACCTTTCAAATTGTGATTCCTTGGAAAATACGAACTTCCTTTCAGCTTTTAAGAAGTTAGAGGTTCTTATCCTCAATTGTTGTGGGGGACTAAAGCAAATTGACTCTTCAATTGGAGACATGAAGACCCTCCTTCGCTTGGAGTTAAGCATGTGCAAGAACCTCAGGGAGCTTCCAACAGAAATAGGTAAATTAAAAGCACTAAAGCAACTCCTTCTACAACATACTAAAAGCCTTTCTACATTACCACATAGCATAGGGTCTTTGGAGAATCTAGAAATTCTAGATATTTCTTTCAGTGGTATAGAACAATTGCCCAACGGAATTGGGAGGCTGAGAAAGCTACGAAAGTTGTGTGCTTTAGATTGTAGCAATCTAAAAGGGGAAATGGCAGAAAGCATGTGTAATCTTTCTTCCCTAAAATGTCTTGATTTTCTTGGCTGCTTTAACCTCCAATCGCTGCCGGACCTTCCTTCTAGCTTGACATATTTGCGCATCACCTGTAAAAGTCGCAAATTGACTCCACTTTCCAACCTAACCCATCTCAAGGAACTACGAGTTTGGGATTGCAATTCACTTGAGTCTATCCAAGTGCTTCCATCAATACTATTAAAGAATTCAAAATGCTCTCAACTGAGGGGTGTTGAAGAATCAGAATCACCACGATCCCTAAACACGCCCTTCAAATTGGAAATCTTGGAAGTCTATCATTGTAATTCTATACAAACATTGGATGTTTCACAATTTATCAATCCAAGGACATTATATGCTGATAGTTGCGAGAATCTACTTGAAGTTCGAGGTCATGACAAATTCAAATCTTTGGAAAGCTTGATTGTTACATGCTGCAATTCAATCGAACGGTTGGACCTTCTAAAGTTCGATAATCTAAAGAAATTGGATGCTAGAAACTGCAAGAAATTAGTTGAAATTCAAGGCCTCGATAGCTCGGAGTATTTGGAAAGGCTAGACATCGAAGGGTGCATTTCAATTGAGAGGCTAGACCTTCCAAAATGTGGGAGGTTGAAGGAATTAAAAGCTAGAGGTTGCAAAAATTTAGCCAAAATTCAAGGCCTTAATTTGTTGAAGTATTTGGAAAGGCTAGATATCGAAGGATGCAATTTAATTGAAAGGTTAGACCTTCCAATGTCTGGGAGGCTGAAGAAATTAGAACTTAGAGATTGCGAAAAATTAGCTGAAATTCAAGGCCTTGATAGGTTGAAGCTTTTGAAACCGAATATCTTTCGGTGCAAGTCACTCCAAACAATTCTAGAATTTGGATCAGAATATTCGGACGCCTCGGAGGAGTAATATACCAGAAGGATCCACATTTTCTAAAGTAGGTACTTAACGTTACCTTTGCTCTTTCAAGATCTACCGCCCAATTTTCATTTGTATTTCTTGCTTGCAATATTTTTCAAGATTTATGATCTCGTCATTATTATTTCATTGTTGACAGTGTCCTCATTATTTTCTTACTTGAATTCAAGGAATCCGGGGGAGATGTTTGTGGAAGTTAATGTATGCTTTGGCAAAATGGTTCTGCTTATCATGCCAGTAAGGGAAGTAGATGAACAGACTTTCTAAGCGCATTGTTTGTCATTAGTCTTTAGGTAAGACCCTTCATCCTATGCAGAAAAATAAAGATTCTCAATGTTTGATTGATTCTGGAATGCTGGAAGTACTGAATAAAAGCTTATGTATACAAGTGTTAGATAGCAAGCCAAAGGTCATTGTATAGTTCGAAGAAAATGCTAAATGAAGGACCCTATTTGGCGGTCCTTCTAATGTGAGGTTTTAGTTGGGTTTGCACTCACCATGCAGCTCATGACTGCATGTTTCCAAGTTACGCTTAAGAATGAATTTATGGTGAAAAATGAGTATGTTGATAGGGCATCCCTTAGTATGCATACGCTACTAACTTGGGATAAAATTTGTCCAACCATTGAGTTCCAAACATTTCATCTCAGAGAACTGTCTGCATTAGCTTATTAAAGTAATCGTGTCGGTCTAGAAATGCTAAAGGCAAGAACAAGCTCTTCTCCTAATGGTGTGGCTATGAGTGAAATAGCATACAAGGCAAAATCAAAAGCATTGTGAATTTTTGGATTGATCAAGCAAAATGTAGTTCGAATTTTTCTAGCTATGGATCCATGTTCGTTTGGTTTGAATCGAGGATATACCTACTCCAAGGCAAATAATAGATTATCCCACATAATGCATCTTGATGTTTGTAGAGTTGGTAAAGCCATATGTCATATACCTGAACTTTTGAGCCAAGCAAGACATTACTAGAATGGCTTTTGACATAATCGGATGTATTGTTAAATAATTCCTTATACTGTGTATAAGCTCTTGCTAGTTCATTTACTTCCTGAAAAGTAAAACACATGAAGCACTGTAGAAGTTTCTTGAGGAAAATTTTTGGTATCCTATATGCCATGTAAAAACTATCCTACATTAATTCTAATGCATGAATAGCACATAATGATTAGGAAAAGAATTATACTATGTCCCCCAAAAGCAAGCATGTCGAGTTGAATACACTAAGCATTTGTGGTTGATAATGTTGGTTGGTCCATTAGTGGGATCCAAAGAGTTCAAAAAAATATCGAGTTTGACAAACAAAGATCCGTAAAGTTTGTAGTATTATTATTAGTTCATTGATGTTAGTTGTTGGATTGATTTCATCCGACTCATTGGCAGGATTTGGTTACCATTCCACTGATTGATGTAAGTGCTGAAATATCCAAGAGAGCTTTTGGATGAGGAGCTTGATGTTTCTTGAACTTCTTCAAACTCTGACAATGCATCATTGGAATGGTAAAGGGTGTTCGCATGTTGTCATCCCTGTAATACACCATTGAAAGTGTCCATGAAAATAAAGAAATTGAATTGGAGAAGATATGTCATATACGCTAGATAGACTATCTATGTTAGATGCAGAAATGCTTGATGCCCACATGGAGTAGGTAGGTTTAGGCCTTGCAAGTTACCATCTCAATGCTGTCAGGCATCTATATAGTTTTCCATAGATTTCTAATGTTGTTTCTCACAATGTAACGCTTCTTCCGGCTCCTTTTCTTCCTCTTTTTTAATGATTGAGCGTTCCCTACAGGAAGATATTTGATTTATACTAGATTGTAGAATATAGAGTGGAAAGTTTCTCACATTATGTACTGCTTAAATTTAATTTGTCTTCTTCTGATTACAAAGGGGCATTCTGTTGCATCATTTTGATTTATCAAGTTCGCCAGTGGGACTTTAACCTACTAGTTAATATGATATCTGAAGTTATGCTGCACACTTGTATGACAATTTGGTCAAGAGCAATGGAGTAAATATTTGGAAAAAAATGCAAAGACTAGGAGTGTTGAGGTTGCCGCATCCAAGTATCTTAAGTTCTTATATGACTTTATCTCTAAGTAGTTCAAATCCGTAAGAGCTTAGGATTAGATGCCTAACCTTGGCAGTTCTTGTTATCTATTTTCAATGAAAAAATTTAGAGATGAGACATTTTTTTTTACAAACATTTAGATGCTTCATGCCTCATATTGTCTTCTGGATTTGGAGAACATGTTGTTGAGTGCACTATATTACTTGAGCCAAACCTTGAATAGTTTTTGTTGAGGTTCTAAGTTGTAGATACTAGGACACTTGTGATCCTTGCCTAAATTAAGTTTTCATGGATCCACTCCACCTCGAGGATCCAAAGCGGAACAACAGGATTTGTTTTTGGATTGGGATAATGGATTGGAGGCTGCCAAAAAAGTATCAATTGCCATCTCTTTAGATGACCTACTTGTACTGTTATGACTCTTTGCCTCACTTCAGAAATTTTAATTAACATTTCTTGGTTGTTGTGTGTTCTCTATCTTCCCTCTTCTTCTATTAATATTTTATCGTGAAGAAATTATTGACTCTCTCTCTCTCTCTCTCTCTGTTGTTTTTCTGGTTTATTTGTGAACCACTTTTCTTTGCACATTCGCTGTGTATCATCAATATTGGCTTCTCTTAATTATTCTAATTTCCTCCAAGTAAATGTATAACGTCATTATGCTGAGGTCCTGATGGCAAGGTTACAGTCTTCGAACTTGATGGTACAATTTCACTGCATGATATTGTCGTGATCCGACTTCGACGTCGTTTTATTGGATGATGGCATAACGGTAGGATTTATAAATACTTGACTATGAGAGCTCCCTCATGGTACATAACTTCAAAAGATGTCATCATTTCATCCTTTGAGATCAACCATATAAGTTTGCTCGTTCATGGTCGTGAGCTCTCCCAAGCTTGTACTTCATGTGACAATGATATTCATTTTAAAGTTGTTTTAAGCAACCTAAAATATGATTTAGGAGTCGCCATTAGCCTCATTTTTGGAGGCCGGCTAGAACGCCCAATCAAAGTTGGGAGTGGTCCCTTGATTTCTATGCAACTAGAGCGCCAAGGTTCGGGGATTTAGGTTATGTTAATATAGCTATTAATGCATTTCCAGTACCTAATTGGTGTGCTTTGTTACCTAATGTAACTATGCATTTCTTTTTTCATTTTCGTGCATCCAAAACAAGAAAGTGATCATGCGTGGTTGGTTCATTCCATCTACTCTAATCTAACCAGAGTATGAAAAGAAACAATCAAGTAATTGAAAAGATAATGCGGGTTTTAAACACCTAAGACAGTTTAAAAACAATATAAAGAAACATGTCTAAAAAGACAAAAAAAGAAAGACCCGTAACCCATTGGGTATTTATACAAGACAAAGAGAAACCCGAAACATATATCGGGGAATGAATTGTGGCATCCTAAAATTTCATGACAACCCTTGGATATACCATAAACCTTCTAAGTTGGATTTTATTGATTATTGTTGCAATTTTATGGCCATGTGAGTTTAGATTATGAAATTAAGTTGGGATTTAAAGTAAATTGTTGAGAGCAATTATGGGCTTATTTAGCATTATTTTTGGGCCATTTAAAAGTTGGACTTTAGACCCAAAAGTGTTGGGCCCAAAGTGGGCCAAGAAGCCTGGCCCACGAAACCCAAAGGAGCTGCCGTCGACCGAAGGAGGAAAGGGAGAGGCCCAGCCCATTAGGCCCATCAACCTGCATGGGAAAAATGATAAGTGGCAAGAGGGACTTACCAAGTGGCGCTGGCATGCAAAGCTAATGATTGCTAATCAGGGGTGGAAGGAAGAAAAGGGGAGAGAAAGGGGAGGATTGCTCGAGGGATTGAACCGAGAGAGAGAGGAGGTGTCGTGCGCGAGGAAGAGAGAAAGAGAGAAAGCAAGCATGCGAGAGAGAAAGAGGAGGAGAAGACCGGCCGCCGTGCACCCACCTAGCTGCCACCGTCGAGCACGCCTTGCCCCGCCATTGTGCTTGCTGTGATTTTGCTTGGATTAGAGGCAATTAGAGTCCTTTGATATACACTTTGCTTGCTGTGATTGTGTGTATTTGTATGGTGAATTTCGGAGGTGGTGGAGGTAAGAATTTTCGAATTTATGGGAGTAGTGCCTTAGCTTAGTAATCTGTTTTCTTGAAAAACAGTCCGACCTTTGGTGATTTTGTGAGCTACTTGAAAATTTCTAGCTGGAATCTCACTTTGAGTTCTCATGAAAGTTGTAGAGGACTTCTTGAATATTAACATATCAAAATTTGAAGGGAAACTAACAAGTATTTGTTGGTGAAACCATTTTTTTCAAAGATACTAGATCCGGAAACTGTTATGTTGCTCCCTTGCGATTCTGTGAATTTTGTGAACTTATCCAGTCCGAATTTGATCTGGTGTCCTTGATAATATTTGTAGAATACATCTTGAGGAGCAACATACTGAAATTTGAGAATAAACAGACCAGTATTGATCATGGAAATGATTTTTCTTTGAACGGGTTAAATCTAGAAATTGAGCCGAGGGTCAGGGAGAATTGTAATAATCATATCTTTTAATCCAGATGAATTAGACTTATATTTCTCCATGGGAATTTTACGTCTAGGTCTCAGCTATAACATATTAAAATCTCAGAATTTTTGGAGTTCATTTAAGGACTTAATCGAAATTATTTCCGAAACTGTGCAAAAGTGAAGTTGGAATTTCTTTCGCTGTGATGTATGGACCTATGTAATTGATATGAAACTTTCTTGACATGGTGTTCTTCATGAAATCTTCTTCTCTAGATCTATTTTATATCATGTTAAATTTTCAGAATTTATTAATATTTTTTGCTAATTTTTCCAGAATTTTAACTAAAGGAGTGCATTATGTTTTATGCGAAATTTGCTGTATTTTAAAGAATAAATGAATTGCTCTATGAAATATGATGTCTTGGGTGATTATTTATGCTTCATATGTGGTGACATTTGGCATATCATATGACATCAAAAAGGCTGGTTTAGACCTTGGTTATTATTGTATCAAATACTGATTTGAAAATGAGATATATATGTGAATATACATTGTGATGATGATGATATTGTCGGAGGTGTGTGCCGACAATGCCCCGAGAGTGTCGAGATGCCCGGAGTGTGTGTGCCGGATGCTTGGAGGTGTGTGCCAGAGGTTCCTCATGATGCCAGTTGGGGTACGGGATGCCTCGAGTGTGTGTGCCAAATGCCTGGAGGTGTGTGCCGAAGGTTCCTCGCGACGCTAGGTTGGGTGCGAGCGATATATGAGGGATGCAAACACTGGTCCCTAGAAGAAAATGAGATCCTTTTGAGAATTGAATCATGCACGTTTGTGTGTGTGTGTGCATATAGCATGAGATATAATTGCCTATAAAATTGGGTTGATACTATTTGGCATTGAGAATGCGATCATGAAGGCATTGAATGGATCTCATGAGGATATATACATGATTGTAGATGACATGAATCATGCATATGGGTGTGTGCATATGGCATGAGATATAATTGCCCATGAACTCGAATTGGTATTGCTTGGCATGGGAAATATGAATAGTAAGGTTGTGAATGGATCTCATGGAGACATATGTACGATAGCATGAATGATATGTGCATATCACATGAAATTGTGGTTGTCTTGCCTGTTGCATTGTGTAGTTTAATGGATCTTTACTGCTGAATGATTGTACTCACCCCTTTGGGGACCAACATTTCAGATTGAGTGATGCCTCTAGCACCTATCACACGTGGTACATTCTATGGCTTACCATCTGATGTTGAGGTCGAGTGCATGGAGCACCCCTGTGTCAGTGTTCATGGTCTGGTATTGATTTGTGTTCATGTTTTAGTCTATAGTTCAGGAGTTCCTTTCTATACACATTCGACGCGACGGACTGATGATGGGGATGCTGCCACCGCCACCGACCGATACACTAGGCTGGGTGTGATTGGAGCGTGTGACTAGTGAAAGATGACACTTTTTGGGATGGTCGACACTAGTTTATGATTAATTCAATCAAATTCATAAATAAATAAATAAATAATAAAAAATAGCTTTGAATGAATTTACACTAATAATATTAATAAAATATTCATAGGAAATTGGAAAGACATATTCATAGAAAATGCGTACCCATGCTTGGGGACATGTTTCCAACTTTAATAAAAGTAGAGACTAGAGTCAACTTATTTAAATAAATCTACGATGTTCTACGGTGACCAGAATTTATCATTATTCAACATTTAGTGCCTTTATTTCCCGAAATTTTTATCCCCACCAACTTATTTCACCTTCTCATTTTGTCACGCCCGAAACCTCGAGCGTGCGCATATCCTCGGTGGTCGATAGCAATTGCAACGTTCCTAGGACTCATCGTCGGCCCTTTCATTTTTATTGCACAAGCGGAAGCATATAACAATCCCCGAGACAACACAAATATGGGATATAAATTTTTCATAAGCAAACTAGTTTACACACAAAGTCGAACTCTAAGGTCTATGTACAGGAGGTCTATCTCCTAACCCTTCCGCCTCAAGCTTCACACTAGGGACTTGAAAAGATAAGCCCACGAGGGGGTGAGAATAATGTCTTATCAAGTTCGCCCCAAAACCCTGATTAGTACACCAACTCAACTGAGGGTATCTCTTCAAAACCATCCCATAAACAAAGCAACAACTAACAACCAACAATCAAATAGTCGCTTCGCATGCAATCTTACCCGATATGCCATACCTTGCATGATATAACTCAACACAATACACGCAAATGCACATGGCCACTAGATGATGTAGTTTATCAAACACATGCGAGTCACGTCACAAGTGATCTCACCTGGCCATTGCATAGTCATGCATAGTCAAAACCTATGATGCCATAATTCTCATATGCTCTTGCACTTTAGTGTGCCACTTATCATGCATCAATCGATCACACGGGTCCCGATTATAAGGTTAAATCATTATGACACGTCCTATATCGTGCCACACAATTTTACCCCATAATAAGGCACAAACAATTCATATCGGTGGTTCAATCCAAACCCGATATTCACTCTCAATATTCAACTCAATATAAGACTCAAGGCTCTAGAGGTGACCCCCACGAAGTCTCATCATCATGCGGTACTTAATCCTTGACAACAATAACAATAGTATAAGGCACTAAAGGTAACTCACACGAAGTCTCGCTATCGTGTAGTACTTAGCCCTTCACTACAAACAACAATAGTACAAGGAATTAGAGGTGGCTCACACAAGTTTCCATATCGTATAGCACCTAGCCCTTGACCACAAATGGCAATAGTACAAGACTCTAGAGGTAACTCACACGAAATCTCGCTATCGTGTAGTACTTAGTTCTTGACTATGCAGGACTATACTGCAAGACTCTAGAGGTAGTTCCCATGTGACCCAAGCCGCCATGTAACACTTAGCCTTTAAGTACAATAAGCAATAGTATAAGGCTCTAGAGGTGACCCACATGAAGTCTCGTCTTCGTGTAGTACATAGTATTTCACTATACATGACAATACTGCAAGACTCTAGAGGTAATTCCCATGCGACTCAAGTCATCATGTAACACTTAGCCCTTGACTACGATAAGCAACGGTACAAGGCACTAGAGGTGGCTCACACGAGATCTCATTAACTTGTAGTGTGACATCTTGGATTTTTAATTCTGCTTTCAATTGAGTAAATCGAGCATTTCATCAATGCGCCTATAGTGTTGTTCACAGAGCTAATCACTCGTGAGATAACTAGACTATCTGGGGAAGTCAATAAGAGATTTTCATGCAATAGACATGGGAATTTGACTAGGTTTCGCCTACTTGACCATGCTCATCTGCAAAGATCATTATGGCATAATTAAAAATCGATTAGAGATCGGGGATAGGTTGGTTCAAGCGAGATGTATGGCTAAACGTGGGTGATTCCACTAAATTGCAAGATTCTCATCAATCGACACTAGACTAGTTTTTTTGTCGTTTTGGTACCATGTGTCGTATTTGAATCATCAAGATTTTCACAACCACCAAGAGTTGCCAATGTGTCAAAGAGGTTCATTATGGTTCGAAGAAAATCAACTATGGGTCATTTGCACTCAAAATTTCTTGAAGCTACCGGATAACCTAGGCTACGCTAAAACGCGTCGATTGAAATTAGCTACGAATTAAAATCCGATTTCAGAAATTGAAAGTTTTGTCATGTCACAAGTCATTTTAGGAATATCGACTCGCCTTTCGAAGATTTTTTCTGCAAATCGAGACTTTTTGGGAAAAAGTTGAGGTAGGATCATTTTCGTCCAGAAAATTCAAAGGACCGTTCTTGATTGCGAAATTAGGGTGCACGTGGGATCAATTGGCAATGAAAAATACCAAATTGATCGTTGGCTTGATAATAGAATTTATAGGAGCCGAATTGAGTGAATTCGATGAGGAATTGAATGGAAATTAAGTCAAATGTTGTGCAATTTTGTGTGCCCCCATGGACCCAACATTTGGACTACTTCAAACCTAGGGAATTGGTGGCTGAAAATTGGTCGTGGAATCTAGCTAGGCAAGGTAGGGCCGGCCAAAGGGGACAAAGAGATGAGGAAGAGACCTTGGTGGCCCCCTCCAGCTCAGCCGGTCCCCTCCTCTCTCCCTCTTACCATTGACACTCCTTCCCTTTTGCTTTATCGAACTCCAACAAATTGAGAGGAAAGCCAGCAAGCCGCTGAACAGCCCGCTAGACCACCGCACGCCATCGTCACGCCCCTCATAGTTGCTTGTTGCCCCAGTGTGCATGCCTGCTTGTCGCGCCTCACCGCCGTCCCAGTCACGCCTCACCGCCGTCCCAGTCGTGCCATCTCGCCCAGCTCATGCATCTAGTAGGTCACCCGGATGTAGTGCGTCATCGTCGTGGTCGCTTGAGCCACCGCTTGCCCCCACCTGGACTCGTAGTAGCCTATATTGATCTTCCTTGCTCGTCTCTGCCTCAATTGACCGCCAGCCAGCTGTCTCCAACATCGAACATAAGCCAAAGCCAATGGGTATTCTAGCCGCTATTTAGGCTGTTTCTGAGCCATTCCCGACCCCGTTTGGCGGTCCTGCTTTGGAGTTTGTCGCTCCTCGCCATGTCCCCATCGTTTTTTTATCTAAGTTGATTGCTAAGCAAGTGAGTTTAACTCATTAATCCCTACTTACTATGTTAATGACGTTTAAGGGTTGATTAGTTTAAGTTAAGCTAGGATTAGGTGGTTAGTTTGAATGGATTAGCGATTTAGTTAGTTGATTATGCATATTAGGTGGTTAGAGTAGTGTAATTAGCAACTAGACGAGCTCTAGTATTTAATTAGATACGTTCGGAAATTTTCCGAACCAAAATTGATATTTAATTAGGCTTTAGGGGCCTAAGTGTGCATTTTTGCTATTTATTGGCATTTATTAATTAATTTCCATATTTATTTATTTATTTATTTATTTTTCAAAAATTAGACCGGGATATCTAATGATCGGAATTTTGTGCTGATTGCAATGGTATAGTATGTTTATTTATTTGGTTGTTATTTTGTGCAAATTAAGTGTGATTGGTGATTGTTAGTAATTGTACCAAAATTTAATAGTGGTAATTAATTGGAAAATTACCTAGCATCGGTCTATAGCGCCAAAAATATATTTTGGGACTGTTGAAACTAGTGAGATGTTCAAAAATGAAAATATTATATTTTGGCTAAGGCCGATCATTTATCCACACACGATTATTTTTATCGGGTATGATAAGAATGGTGAAATGTTTAGATGATCAGGATAGTATACTATCAATATATTTGGCAACTACCGGTGAGCATTATTAGTATACTATCGGTATATCTAACAGCTTCGGTGAGCATTATTAGTATACTATATCGGTACACCCCTCGCACTTCCGATGAGCTATACTATATATCTTCAGCTTAGGGTAAGCAGTCCTTGATGAGATCGAACTTATAGATAGTATTGAGTGGATCAACTGAGCATTGGTCCTGATGACATGGAATCGACTAAGTCGATTAATTGATGATTCGATCTGTTGTGATGAATTGGTTTGTGATTTGATTTGATGAATTACAAATTGTATTGACTTGCAAGAAGGGACTGAGGTCAAGGTAAGTCATATGACTCGTGTTTATACTTAGGCAGCCCTTAGGGCATGTTTCCTTTCTAGTCGGGTCTTAGGGGGTTGAACTTGCTGAGACGTCATCTTGTCCCATTGTGGGATAACATTTTAGACTCATAGATGGCAGCCCCTCCTGAACATTTTGATTAGCCTAAGAAGGTGACAGAACAAAAGTGCCTCATCCCGCTCCATGGAGACCCAAGGGGATGGGTATATGAGTTGGTGAAAACCATAGTCTGGGTCGATGTGGGTTTACCCAAAAAGATGCCCCATCACTACAGATCATGGTATAGCCAGGAGCGAAATGGCCAGAGAGAAGGGCCCATACCGGAGTCCAAGGTTTCTTTTTATGTCCTGGAGGTTGCCTTTGGGAGGCACGGTGGATCGTCAAGAATGTTCGATAGTGAACGTAGAACTGGACATGTCACAACCAGAGTCCCTAGTGTACTAAGTTGAAGGCTCCAATTGGGATGATGATGAAGATAAAGAGGAGGACGAGGATCCATAGTTTTGTTAAACCCCCCTGTTTTGTAGACGTTATAAATAGATCGGCTAGTGTTGTATTATATATGACATGATTGGTTATGTTATGTCTATATAAGTGTGTTGTCTGGTTTCCAGTTTGAAAAATTATGGCCCTACTTTTCTATCCCATTTTGTTATTGTTTGGGGATTTATTTCATTTCAGCATACGCATTAAAATGAAATGGTTGGTGACACGTCTTAGGGCATTGCTATTAATCGACCAAGGAGGGATGGACATGCGCTCGGAGGATCGGGGTGTGACATGTAGCATTTAGTCCTTTCCCTGCTGACAACCAATCGGGTTTCTCAACACAACCTATTCGCATCATGCCACACACAATACTTGCATATACAAATTTCAAATCATTTTCTCCTAAAGGCGGTCCATTTCCAATGTCTCTTGGAAATTTTCTTTTTGTGAAAACCACACAGTTCATGCGGATGTCCATACATTTACACATCCATTCACTTCATAAATCAACACACATGAATTTAGAAAACTTTACGCATTATGGATTAACAATGCACGTGGACAGTACTCTATGAACGGTATCGCGTGAACGGTGCACGTGAACAATATTTTGTGAATAGTGTTGTTGAACAGTAAATGTCCAGAATTAAATTAAGAAATTAAACAAAACATTAATTAAGACTAACAATCAATTAATTAAAGCAAACAATGCTTAATTTAGCACATAAGCACCATTAAGCAAATAAAGTGAGATTAAGCTAAACTAATCTAATCCATCCATGTAACCACCTATCTTAGAGCTAATACAACTTAATTAAATCTCCTAAACTAGAATTAAATCTAACTAAACCAACCCTAAGCAAGTTTAGGCACTAATTAAAGGATTATGAGCTAAACTTACCCATTAAGCGGGCCGGAGACATGGACGTATAAAGTGATGACGGTGGCTACGCTTGTGGCCTCAACCGCAGTGATCCAAGGTGATCCCGACAGCAACCACAAGCTTTGCCTCCCACAGAAAGTCCTGGAAACCAAACTACAGAGGAGGAGAAGGAGATGGGCAGCTGATTAGAGCTCTAACGAGGGGTTGGCCGGCGACTAGCGGCACTTGGGGGTCGAGTAGGACTTGCTGGAGGCTGGGCTGGGTGGAGCTTGGGTCGAAATGGGGAGAAAATAGCTGAAATGGCGAAACAGGCGGGCTGCCAAGCGGTACCGCGTGCGGTGGCTTCCCGCCAGTCAATAGGTCAGCTGGCGGCTCCGACCAGTGAACGGTGGCCACCTTCCATACGGATTGGACCTTTTGAAGACATTGGTGGGTGGCACGGGCACTAATTTTCATGGGAAGGCAACAAACAACTCAAGTTTTAAGAAGGTCAGCTAGAGCGGAATAGGGCCAAACGGTCAAACTGGCGCTGGCTTCTGGCCGACCGACAGGTCATCCAGTGGCTCCTACCAGAGAACGGCCAAGTCAGGGGGAACGGTCTTTGTCTTATGAGCACAGTGGTTGGTGGCACGGGCGCTGATTCTCACGGGAAGCCAACAATCAACTCATATCTTTGGAGAAAGGTCTGCTGGAGCAGAAATAAGAAAAAAAGGAAAATAGAGGAGACAGAGCTCCGTCGAGAGAGAGCCGAAGGAGGGGACGGAGAGGGTTATGTGAGGGCTGCTACACTCTCCAAGAAGGCCATAAAAGGCTCGCCCCAAGTCCCCATACAAAGTGACATCATCTTCTCTCTATTCCTTTGCCTTATCCACATGCTTTTAGGGGCAAAATGATCATTTCCACCTTGCACAAATTACCAATTTTTCCTTGGGCTGAAAATGATGGGTGGGCCTAAGAAATGGGCTAGGAAATGAATAGCAATGGGCTTAGGAATTGATTGGTCTTGAAATGGTTCAAAGCTTAGACCATGGGCTTGGAAGATGAATAGTTGGTTTGGGCCGAATGGGCTCACTTGTTTGTTTTGGGCCTATCATGGTGGTCCACCTTGGGCCTAAGGCCCACACGGCTTTGTGACATCCCAAATTTCAACGACCTTCATTAGTGTAATTGGATCATTAGGAACTTAGATTAATTAGATTGGGCGGAAAGTGAACCCGATGGATCGTGAGAAATGTGTGGGCTTGAAAAGTAAGTGGGCCACACGATTTGGACTTAAAAAGGGGAATGAAAGATTATGGATTTGGGCTTAGCTTATAGCAGTCCAAGATTTAGAATTGTTAGATTGGTAAATTTAGTTTAGTGGGCCAGATTGTTATATATTAAGCTTTGTTGGGCCGAGACGAATATTTTGGCCCGAGTGATTTTATTTCATAGATTATAGTTATGATAATTTGACTAATGATTGTAATGCTAATATCAATTGCTAACTTTAGCATTTCTTGTGATGAATTCTCTATAGACTAACACTAAATGGTTTATATGTCATATAATTTCATAACTTTATATGATTATAATAGAAATGAAATCTAATGGAATTGAAAGGGAACTAAGTGAAAAACATTAGAAACTAATGAACTTACTAGCGACATGGATTAGAGACAAATTGAATTTGAGAGATCAAACTTGGAGGCCACAATACTTTCTCTCGTTTCTCCTTGTACTCAACACCACGGTTTTCTTTTCTCTAGAAACCGAAACCATCAATTCAAGAAGACATAATCATTAGTAAAATCTCATCATTAGTCTAGCCTAGGGATTAGCTTGTAGCCTATTTCCCCTCTTAAGTTTTGTAACCCTCTCTCTCTCTCTTTAAAAACTAAGAAACCCATCTTCATCTTCTTTTTTTCTTTTTTTCTCTCGGTCGAGCGGTGAAACCAGAAGCAAACCAGCAACCTTCATCCTCTTGCATGCGAAATTTTGGTGTTGATCTTGAAGAATCTTTGAGTTATCTAATAGCTGACAAGGTAAGGAAAGATATAACTCTAAATTGAAAGTTATCCATTGTTTGTCAAGAAAGCTTGCAGATCTAACCAAACAGTCAAGAAGCCATTGCATGTTACCTTTGAGTCTTGCATGTTTCGAAATCCAAGTGTGAGTATACTGTCTTTGCCGAGTGAAGTGATGAAATGGTTGCCGAGTGGATGGATGTGGTGTATATAGTGATGAGTGAACTCATGGATGCAATTATACTTCAAGCTGAGCTATGGATGGGCTATTTGTTAAAGAAAAGCTTGCTGAAGTTACTCTTAGTTGCTGTGATTAAGTAATGAAGAGTTTTAGAAGAGACTTGTGGAAAAATAAATGGTTTGGTCAAGCTAGGAGTGAAGGAATCGTGTATACGTATTCTGTTCTAGGAAAATACGGTCAGGGAGTCTTCTGTTTTGTATTATTTTCTTTATGTATATTGATGAAAATAAGAAAAGAACCATCCTACATGATAAAACATCTATTATATAGAATTAGGAACTTAGTTATAACCATATGAATATAAAAACGTGGAGATAGAAGTGAATTTGGTAAAACCAGTAAACTGTTTTGTGAGAAACGGTTTGACCTTTATTGATTATACAAATTTTTTGTATTTACCTAGTTAGAATTGGACTTTTAATCCTCAATGAAAATTGTAGAAAACATATTTAGGAATAACGTGTCAAAATTTGAGATTTAATGGATAAGAGTTGGCTAGCAAAACAATTTTCTTTGTAGATAAAGAATCTGGACGTCAATACAGGGTGCTAGTAAGGATTATGGCACTTGTTACTCTTAATACAGTAAGATTTTGACTTAAGTTTCTTCACAGGAATTGTCAGTCTATGTCTTAAATATAACATACTAAAATTTGGTAGTATTTCGACAGGAATTAATATACCTTCCGTGTCCGAACCCGAAACTGTACATTTAGCTAGTAAACTGTCTGGACCCGAGAACATATATCAGATGTTGTGTCTTTTACATCAGGCTTTTGTGATGCACGTAGAGTCTAATAAACCTCATAATAGATGTTAGTCATATAAGAGTAAGTCTCATATCTTATTTGAGATATAAGTGCATATAATATCATGCATGTGCAATGAGTGCGGTGCATAGTGCTTGATTATGGGGTAAATATTTGTTCGGCATGGAATGGGACAATGTCGTAATGGGTTTTATCTTATAATTTGGACACACATGTGTGCTAGGTTCATGAGAGTTAGATATATAGTTAGATACTTTGGAGTCTTTTCTTTTGCATACGATAAATGCATTAATCAAAGGTGTGGTGGTGTGAAACGTGTGCATAAGTGACTGAATGAACCCATCAGTACAGAGATACCGGTGATGCCCCCGGAAGTTTGGGATGCCCTTGCTGAGTGGTCTTGGATGCCTCGGTAGAGAGATACCGGGATGCCTTGGAGTGAGATGCCCTTGTGTGTGATCAAGGATGCCTTAGTTGTGTGATACTGAGATAGCTCGGAGTGAGATGCCCCATGCTGAGTGGTCTTGGGAGGACCTCGGTTGTGTGATACCGGGATGCCTCGGAGTGAGATGCCCATAATAGAAATATTGTGGAAGTTCGGATGAGGTAACTTCCAGAATTGACTTGATCAGGCCAGTAGAGTTCCGGTTAGTGATTGATCGAGGGTGGATCATATGCTCACTAAATATAATTTTACTTGGCGAGTGAGTCCATTTACTGTCGTTGCATTGCATCTTGATATGAGATTGAGCTTGAGAAAGGTAAGCATAGAAATGGATGCTCATAAGGTGATTACATACATAATGTGTTAATATCCAATTGTTTATGCTTGTGATATACTTCATTTACTCCTAGATTGTTTGATGTTTCTCTTGTAATCTTGATGGCTGTGGATTGTTTAAGTTAGAGTTGTATCATTCTTTACTAGGCAAGGTTGTTTGCTCATACCTTACATTTTCAGATTGATAGCATGGATGTACCGTCAGTAGCTCGGTACGGGGCGGTAGTGCGTCTTGATGTTTCTCTTCATGACGTGTATGATCCCGACATTGACATGACTTTCTCCAAATATGAGGCTACTTTATGGATGGATGACGGTAGGGCTGACTTGATACCAATGACGTTTGTTGCATGGTTTATCAACTATGAAGGGGAGATATTTGGCCCTTTACCCTTTGGTGCAGGAGGACCTGAAGCGGGGATGGATGGCGCCTAGATGCCTTTGGTCATGTAGAAGCTAACTGTCTTTTGTTTTCTTTTGTTAGATGTGGGTTTGTGAGGGAACTCGTGGAGTAGATACCCTCACCCTTTATCCTTGGCATTTGTTACGCCTTACTTTTGTTATGTATATGTTGTATATATAGGCGATGAACATGGAAAGAGTCCAGGTTGATAAATTTTGTTGGCCTTGATGATGACAAGAAGAAATGAAGCTTCTCGTGATCTTCTTTATGTGCATAAATGAATTGGCCAATACTAAGGATTGAAGGTATAGTGATTGCGGGATAACCTCATATTATAAACTTAAGATTTTAAATAATCCATGTTATACATGCTAACCTTCAATGGTAAACACTATAGATTATCTAAAGGAGGTTAAAAGTTTGGCGAGATGATAATAATAATTATAATTCCGCTTGCGCTTAGTACGTGACATACGGGGACATCACGGGCTTTGCCCGGGCCATTTCCTCGTGGGCTCGCTTCCTCTGTTTGAAAATCCATTTTCCAAATACTTGGCTTAAATGTCACGGTCGTTCGACAAAGTAGCTTCATCCAGAGTCCATCCCGGACGTTCCTGATAATTCGAAGTCCAATATTTATTTCTCATGCCATGTCAATTTCGCCTTAATGGTATTTTGGGTACAACTCAGACTGACAGGTGGCTTTGAGGATTCAAGCGTAACTGACTCGTGCCAAACCACGTTCAAGACGTCTCGACATATGGACATCCTTGACTACATGAAATTACAGAGGATTGATTCTTATTTCAAAGTACACGATCACTGAGGATTGACCTAGGATCGTTTGTGGGCTTGATAACTGTAAATGGAATCACCCGTCGTTCCATTATGTTCTGTCTGCAAATAGACTTCTAGTTGTCCTTGAAATCAGCCTTCCTACTTACAGGATTGTCCTCATGCACGTCTCACAGTCAAGTCATTTTCCCAGGTCAAGTTCTTTAGTCATATGAGTTCTGTCCTCACTAGCCTTTCCGTTCAAGGTCAATATCTCGGGAGAGATCAATTCCAAGTGAGATCAACCAACAATGCATTGATGAAATTCCCATTCATTCATCCCTCGGGGGCTCGAATTTCAGGATGTCATAACTCTTCTCCTCTTATAAAAATTTCGTCCTCGAAATTTAAACTATTAAAATTCTTCTTCAAAATGGTGGGGGTATTGTCATCTCATCAATTCTTCGCTTTCCCGTGGCTTCTTACATCCCGTGGTGTTACCAAAGAGGTCATCTTGGTAAGCAGCACTTGTTCATTTCAATCCACAATTTGAATTGGGTTTTCCACATACAACACTTTGTCGTCCACGTCTAATACTTCAAAATTTGGGACGTGGGTCGGGTTAGGCTCATACATCCTCAATATCGACACGTGAAAGACGTCAGGCACTTGCGCCAACCTCGGCAACAATGCAAGATGATATGTTAGGATTTTGATTCAGAAAGACGTGATCACCAACTTGGAATTCCAATGGCCTTCGATGCTTATTAGCATAGCTTTTCTGGCGACTCTGAGTGATCTTTAATTTGTCTCTAATAACGACAACTACATCCACTAACTGCTGAACTAACTCTAGGCCTGTAATCTTTCGTTCTCCAACCTCTTCCCAACATACTGGCATTCTGGATGCTCTGCCATACAATGCTTCGAAAGGAGCCATCTGAATGCTCTGCTGGTAGCTATTGTTATAGGCGAACTCAACGAGATGAAGCTGTTCCTCTCAGCTTAGCTTCCTTTGAAGTTTAGCACACTCTCTCAACATGTCTTCGAGAGCCTAAATTGTCCTCTCAAATTGGCCATTCATCTAAGGATGATAAGCTGTATTGTACTACGGCTTCGTTCCTAAGGCAGTCTGCAAACTTTTCCAAAAGGCAGCTATAAACCTTAGGTCTCAGTCTGATGTAATCGTCACTGGCACTCCATGCAGACGAACAATCTAATGCACATACAACTTTGCGTGCTTGTCCAAATCAAGGTCCTTTTGTACGACGATGAAGTAAGCTGACTTTATCAGTTTGTCGACCACAACCCAAATGGAATCATTACCCCCTGACTCCTTGGTAAGTTCATCACAAAGTCCATTGTGATGTGTTCCCATTTCCACTCGGGAATCTCGAGAGGTTGCAGAAGTCATCCTGGCTTACAGTGCTGTGCCTTCACTTACTGACATGTTAGACACTTGGCGACATGCTTGGTGATATCCGCCTTCATATCGAACCACCAATAGTGTTGATGTAAATTCTAATACATTTTCGTACTGCCATGATGAATGTTGTAACTTCTACGATGAGCTTCTAATAAGATCTCTTCCTTAAGTTCTACATCGTTAGGTACTCACAATCGTCCTTGGAACCTCAGTGTTCCGTCCTTAGAAATCTAAAAGTTAGCCTTTCTCTTTTCGTTATCCTCTTATAGGATTTTCTAAATCTCTAGGTTTGTCAACTACAACGTCTTGATTCTTAGCTATACTTCGGTTCAATTCTAAGGGTAGCCATAAGACTTGAAAGGTGGCCTACCTCAAATTTGAAAATCGAATCTCTAGCTCCTTCAAGTAAAATCCATGCTTAAATCACCATCTGCGCAATCGATGACTTTCGACTCAATGCATACGTAACTTCCGTTCCTTCAATTTTGACAATGCCATGTGGTAGGGGGCCTTAGAAATTGGTTTCGTCCTAGGGGCCAACTCAAATAAGAACTCAATCTCCCTTTCTAGGAGTAGACTAGGTAATCCTTTAGGAAACGCCTTTAAAAACTCCCATACCATAGCTATGTTCTCCATCTTTGGTTCCTCAACTGTCGTATCCACTTTAGTTGCCCAATAATCTTGGTAACCGATTGCCTTAAGTGACGAATTTTAAAATAATTGAGGGTGCTTCTCGGTTCCCACAACTCAAGACTTCCTTATGCTAACGGATTAAACTGTATGGCTTCTCAATAACATCCATGATGGCAAGATGCTTTAAACCAACTCTTTTCATATATGACATCAAAGTTATACATAAGCAAAATAGTCAAGTACAGCTCTAGCCAGTGATTCTCATTTTTACAACTTCATTACAACAAACTGAAATTCTACAAGCTTAACCAAAATCCCACTATGCCATTCTGATAAAATTACTCCAAAAACATTCTTCCTCTGATTGGTGCATGGCTCAATTCATTCTTGTCCCCTTCGCCATCCTAGTGGTGTCCTATCTACAGTGCATTCCCTCTATTCTATCCCATCGGTGGCGACGGTAGCAGCTGCTATGGTCCCATTTGCCAGCGTGGACAATCCTTAAACTGGTGGCCATGCTAGCCACATTTAAAACAAGCTCCTATCCTAGTATAACATGGAGCAGAACCATGTCTTTTCCTACATAAATGACACACATCATTCAAGTTGGGCGTTTACTTTCCAATCCCATTCTGTTTGTTGGGTAGAATGGGATGCCTTCCTTCAGTCATAGGTTTCTTCCCAAACCTATTTCCATCTCTGCTTGACCCGAACCTTGAACCAGACACAGCAGTCTATTCACTCAAGTTTATCTCTATCAGTTAGGCTCGACCATATACCTCGTTATAATCCTTTAGGTCAAGCAGCACCAGTGGGTTCTTCAGCTCTAGTCGGAGGCCGTTCCTGAACATTCGAGCTTTGTCTTCGGGATCTTCCACCATTCTTGGAGCATATTGAGACAACTCAGCAAACTTAGCGTCATACTAGTCAACAGTCATCATTCCTTGACGGAGGCGCTAGAACTCCTCCATCTTCTGCTCTCGGGCACTACTAGAAAAGTATTTGCCATTAAAGGCTCTGAGGAAGGTGTTCCACACGAGGACCACACATTCAAGGAAAACCATGCCTTTGGTGGCTCTCCACCTAGTATTTAGGTTACCTTGCAGCTGGTATATTGCTTGGACAACCTTTTCCTCTTCAGTGCACATTAGCAGTGCAAAAGCTTTCTCTATGTCTTGGATCCAAAGCGATGTAGCCTTGGGATCTCCTGCGCCAGTGAACCTCGACGGGTTCAACTTCAAGAACTGCTCCACGAGCTTATGAATTGGTCTCTCGGCAACCACGTTCCTAGGTGGAACCTCAGTAGGTGCGGTAGTGGCGACGGCTTGATTCTGGGCCTACTGCCCCATCAGATTTCTGATCGTCTCAAGTGCCTACATGATCCCTTCGATCCTAGGATCACTAGAGGCTGCTATCCCAACACTAACTGGCGATGGTGCTACTCCACTCGCGCTAGCCTCAGCTTGCACTCTACTCTGGGCACCTCAGGTATCGAATCTTATTGGTGTCCTACCCTGAGTCACAGGGCCTACTACCCTCTTCCTAAGAGTCGTCTGCTCCTAGTCACTCATCTCACAAATTCTTTGTAGAAACTTGCTTTCCAATTCCACACTGAATTAGAAACTGAGTGACCACACAAACAAGCTACCAATCAGCTATTACTCACACGCATTAGCATAATAAAATGGCATTTCTTACTAATTATCCCATGACCCATCGCACTTTATCACTCCAATCCCATGATACCACTAAATTGGGATGTCACACCCCAAACCTCGTTCGTGGGTCTATCCTTAAACCACAAGGTTCGTGTGTCAATCCTTAAACCTCACAGTTCGTGGGTCATCCTTAAACGACCAGGTGTGTGAGTCTATCCTTAAACCACACCGATTATGGGTCTATCTTTAAACCACATGGTTCGTGGGTCATCCTTACACCACTAGGTTCGTGGGTCCATCCTTAAACCACACGGATGGTGGGTCTATCCTTAAACCACACGGTTCGTGGGTCTATCCTTAAACTAGATGGTTCGTGGGTCATTCTTAAACCACACGGTTCGTAGGTCATCTTTAAACCACCAAGTTCTTGGGTCCATCCCTAAACCACACGGTTCGTGGGTCTATCCTTAAACCTTGTGGGTTTATCCTTAAACCACAAGATTTGTGGGTCTATCTTTAAACCACATAGTTCTTGGGTCTATCCTTAAACTAGATGGTTTGTGGGTCATCCTTAAACAACACGGTTCGTGGGTCATCTTTAAACCACCAAGTTTTTGGCTCCCTCCTTAAACGACATGGTTCATGGGTCTATCCATAATCCACAAAGTTAGTGGGTCTCTTGTTAAATCACAAGGTTTGTGGGTCTATCTTTAAACCACAAGGTTCTTGTGTCATCCTTAAACCACATCGTTCATGGGTCTATCCTTAAACCACAAGTTTCATGGGCCATCCTTAAACTACACGGTTCGTGGGTCATCCTTAAACCGCCAGGTTGTGGGTCATCCTGAAACCACTCGGTTCGTGCGCCTACCCTTAAACCAAAGGGTTCGTTAGTCTATCCTTGAACCACACATGTGGCACCCCTCGAACAGCCCCCAATCCGTTGGGGTCGCCACAGTGTGTTTACCTTTCTCTTGTCCTGACAATATATCACTCTAATACCATAGAATCATAATAGGCCCATAACTCCTTGGGGTTTATATCTTTTAGATCTGTCCCTGCCAATTTATATGGTGGAAGCATATCCAACAACTCCCTCCCCTATATTCAGAAAACGATGCACACCAACTAAACATTTATTGGTAAAAGTCGAACTCTTTTATTTACTTAAACCAGATGGACATCATTCATTGGTACATCAAAATGCCGTAGTCTTCTATACTCGGCTATACTTCAAAAGATAACCGACATCTTTTCCCATATAATCATACACTTAAAGTCCATCGATCAGTGTTGGCGTCCAAAAGTTCCTTCCTTTGTTGTCCTCCTCCTCGCGGTCATATCCAACCACTCGGTCCATTTGCTGGTGGCGGTGATAGCAGAGGCATCTTATCTAGTCTGAAATGTTAGTTCACAAAATGGGTGAGTACAATCACTCAGCAGTAAAATATTCATTAAGCTATATCACACAGTACCATCAATATCTAGATTCATGCAAGATAGACAAGATAGGCAATCAATGAATTAGTATGCATCCAAACCATATAACTCTTCAATGCAATGACCAGTGCATTTCCAACCAATAAGATGCATCATGTCTAGTCACACAAGTCCCGATCATAGGGTCAAACTATAATGACACCTCCCATTCCATGCCATACAATTTAGTCTTATAACCAAACCACACACACAATTAGTGGAACCATCATTTTTAACATTCAAAAGGTTTCGCCCCCCCTAGAGGACCAATGTTTGCATCCTTCTGGGCATTTGCACCCAATCCTAACGTTGCAAAGTCCTTCGGCACACAGCTCCGGGCATCCCGGATCCCACCTGGCATCACGAGGAATCACTGGGGCTTACCATGAAAATGGTTACCCCTGCCTTTCGGAATTACGTACCGACATACCACCAGGCCTTCCCCAGAATTACGTACCGATATACCACCGGGCATCCCGACACTCCCGGGGAAACCTCCGGCATTCAACCACTTAGGGCCACTGGGCATCCACAAGGCATCAACTCATTAAACCCTTTGGGCATCGTTGACCCAAGGGTCCAACGGCAACAATTTACATCTTAATCTCCAAAAATGCTTTCAAATGCAATAACAAGATGTCCCAAGAATTCTTCATCAATTCTCAATATTGCATAATATGCCAATGCTAGTATCATCATGACACATAACAATTCAAGATATATTCACCTTTGGGACAATTTGTGCAAATTCGGAACAAAATAGCTCAAACATCACAATGCGCAGTTTAGTAATAATTTCGGAATAATCCCTAAATCAACTTGGAAAATTATGAAATTTTGACATGTTATCAATAAGACCTAAAGAAAAATTTTCATGAAGAACACCAAGTCAAATTCCTTATGTACCAAGAGCAGTAATTTCCGTATTCCTTGCTAACACTCGTAATAACTTCCTGCTTCAGCATTTTCATAGAAAACTCGTTTCGGCGGTCATACCTTGTTCATTTATTCTAAAGTTTTGATATGTTGTTCCCGAAGATGTGCCCTACAACTTTCATTAACAATTTGAAGTCAAATTTTGGCTAGATAATTACAGAAAAATCATGAAATCACTAAAGGTCATACTGTCTTCTGCAAAAATAGTTTACTGTCCTAAAGAGAACTACTCCTACTCTTTGAATCTCAGCATCCAACGTCCACAGCCAAGTGTTTACAAGTGTATTACACCACAATACAACCTCTTTACTTCCAAAAATCCACCATAGCTAGATCCTTGAGTTCTCATTTCAATTTTAAAACGAAATCCACCAAAACATGCTCTATTTTTGCTCAGTTTCTTAGTCCAGCTTCATCTCATTCATCTAAAATCAACATGCAGCTCCAAATTCTGCATTTTCTCACATCTACCAGCACTTCACTAGAGAATCACAGCATGCAAAACATAGATCAATGAACTTTCACTTGCCTCTAGCTCTCTAGCTCAATTGCAAGCAAAACAAGGGTTCAATTCGGCGATGCGGCTCAACAGTGGCGAAGACAAGCGGCATCGACGGCGGCAGCTTGTGTTTGATGGAAGGGCGACCTCCTCCTTCCTCACGCCGTGCATCCGCTCATTGCTCGCTCTTCTCTCGCTCATGGCCCCCTCTCAATCGCTCGCTCTCTCTCTCACTCGCTCGCTCGGTCACTCTCTTTAGCTCACTTACACGAGTAGATTAGCTGCTTGTTTTTGCTAAAAACTAGTCAACGAAGAGGGGATTTTCGGTGGTTAATTAGATGAGTGGTAGCTGGGTAGAACGTGTCCTTCGCATGCCAGGTCTTGAAGCTCTTGCTAGCAGCCAAATAGGAAGCAACGTGGCAGTTCTTTGGGCTCCTCTCGGTCAACACTTAGGAAGAAAATTTGAGAATTGCTGACTTGCTTTGTCGACAATTAAGGGGGCTTCTTGGGCTTTTTGGGCTTGCAAATTTGTGGCTGAAAAGTCCCAATTAAAATGCCCAAATTCTCCAAAGATAAGCCCTTAAATTTTTGCAAAAATATGAGGCCTTTTTTTTTTTTTTTTTTTTTTTGGTTTTCATAGAAATCAACGAATATTCTCTTAATCAATTTGCTTCATGTACAAGTACATATCATCCATACATTCAAACATACCTCACCATACAACCACGCATATATCACCATACAATGTGCATATACCACCATGCACCTGTACATATACCATCAAGCAACCATGCATATATCACCATGCAACGTGCATATACCACCATGTACTTGTACATATACCATCAAGCAGCCATGCATATATCACCATGCAACCTGCATATACCACCATGTACTTGTACATATATCATCAAGCAGTCATGCATATATCACCATGCAATGTGCATATACCACCATGCACTTGTACATATATCATCAGGCAGCCAAGCATATATCACCATGCACTTCTTGCTTGCAATTCCATGAGGTTCATCCCATGCCATATGCACACATCCATGCGCACGATTCAATTCTAAATTTTATCTTTCACAAGGATCTCATCATTTTTCTTTTCCAGAGACTAGTGTTTGCATCCCACAATTTATCGCTGGCACCCTACTTGGCACCACAAGGGCCTCCGACACACACACTCCGGGCATCTCGTATCCCAACTAGCATCACAAGGAAACCCCTCGGCACACACCTCCAGGGCTTCTAGCACACACCTCCGGGCATCTCGAAATTCCCGAGGACATCCGGCACACACACTCCGGGCATCCGGCACCCACACTTCAGGCATCCCAACACTCCCAGGGCATCGTCGGCTCACACCTCCGACAGTATCATTATTATCACAATTCATAACCACATATATGTCTCATTTTCAACATGGCATTTGATGCAACAATATCAAAGGTCTAAACCATCTTTTTGATGTCATATGATACGCCAAACATCACCATATATGCAGTACACATAACATCCACGATATCACATTTCATAAAGAAGTTCATTGGCTTTTGAAAGTAGAACCAATTTTCAGATAAAACAGAATACACTTCTTTAGCGAAAATTCTTGGAAAATTAGTAAAAAATCTCAATAAATTCTGAGATTTTAACATGATGTAAACAAGATCCAGAGGAAGATATTTCATGTAGAACTCCATGACAAGAAAGTTCCACTTCAATCACATAGATCCATACATCACAACAAAAGAAATTCCAGCACCATTTTTGCACAGTTTCGGAAATAATTTCGATTAAGCCTTTAAATGAACTCCAAAAATTCTGAGATTTTGATATGTTATATGTGAGATCTAAAGGTAAAGGTCCCATGAATAAATCAACATTTAATTCCTTTTGGATTAAAATCTATTATTTTTAAAACTCTTCCTATCTCTCGGTTCACTGTCCAGATTCATCCTTTTCAAAGAAAATCATTTTCCCCAATCATTACTTGTCTGTTTCTCCTCAAATTTTAGTATGTTTCTCCTCAAGATGTCATATAAAACTCTCATCAAGAACATGAGATCAAATTCGAACTGTATAATTTCACAAAAGTCATGGAATCACAACAGATCAACATAACAGTTTCTAGATCTAGCTTCATCAAAGAAAAATGGTTTATCAACCTATAATTGTCCGTTTCCTTTCAAATTTTGATATGTTATTCTCCAAGAAGTCCTTTAAAACTTTTATCAAGAAGTAGAAGTCAGATTCCAACTAGGACATCGCATGCAACTCATGAAATCATCAAAGGTCAGACTGTTTATTTTCCAGAAACAGAATACTAGGCTAGAACACAACTCCTATAACTTCGAAATTTCTCACTTCATCCACATCCGAGATTCACCATTCATTACACACAAAACACAGCAAGCAAGGGATAGATCAATGGACTCTACTTGCCTTAAATCCAATGAAAATATTGGCAAGCATAACAGCGAGTTAGGCGGCGTCGACGGTCTCCTCTCCCCTTCACAGCTCACGCTTGGCCCCTCTCTCGGTTCATTCTCCCTTTCTTCTGATTTCACTCTCCCTCTCTCAGCTTCTCTCTCTCTCTCTCTCTCTCTCTCTCTCTCTCTCTCTCTCTCTCTCTCTCTCTCTCGGTTGATAACCTCTCCCCCTCATTTAATCCGCTTCTCCACTTTTCTTCCCTTTCATCATTTGGCTGGGCTTGGGTCAGCCTTGGTCAACTACTTCATGGGCTCCTTGGGCCGGGCCTCTTGGCCCACTTTGGGTCCAACACTTTTAGGTCTAAAGTCCAACTTTTAAATGGCCCAAAATAATACTAAATAAGCCCGTAATTGCTCTCAACAATTTACTTTAAACCCGTTCATAATCTCAAATACTCACATGGCCATAAAATTTTGTAATATAAATTAATAAAAATCCAACTTATAAAGTACATGGCCAGGAATAAAAATTTTCCTATCAATTTATTCTTTAATACAAATCCTTAATCACTCATGGACATAGGATATATTTCCAACCAAATAATTTTCCATTAAAATGCTCAGCCTTAATCTATTACAATTTTTCGGTCTAGTGGCCACAACATACTTCAATGACACAACCATTCACTTTTCCATAGGTCGTAATGCCTCTAGAAATTACCATGAAATTTTGGGATGCCACAATCAATCCATCATCCAGTGTCGACTATCCAAAAGCGTCATCCTCTACCAGTCACACGTGCAGTCACACCCAGCCCAGTGCATCGGCCGGTGGTGGCGGCAGTATCCCCATCATCATCCCATCGTGACAAACATGGACAGATAGGAACTCCTGGACTATAGGGCCATCAGGTAGACCCACATCATACATAACCAAAACACGAACATGGATAAACACCAATCCATGAACACCAACACAGGGGTGCTCTGAGCACTCGATCTCAACATCGGACGGTAAGCCATAAAAAGTACCACGAGTGACCGATAACAAAGGCATCTCTTAATCTGAAATGTTAGTCCCCAAAGGGGTGAGTACAACCACTCAGCAGTAAAAGATCCATCAAACTACACAATGCAACAAGCAAGACAACCAAACTTTCATGTGAAGTGCACATATCATCCATGCAATCATACATATGTCTCCATGAGATCCATTCAATGCCTTCATGATTGCATTCTCAATGCCAATTAGTACCAACCCAATTTTATAGGCAATTCATGCACCATGCCATATGCACACACATGCGCTGTATAAAAGGATCTCATTTTTACCATTTTGATACACAAAAGGATCTCATTTTTCTCTAGGGACCAGTGTTTGCATCCCTCATAGCACTCGCACCCAACCTGGCATCGCGCGGAACCTTCGGCACATACCTTCGGGCATCTTGCACCCCAACTGGCGTCACGAGGCCATCTGGCACACACCTCTGGACATCCGGTACACACCTCCGAGCATCTCAAAACTTCCGAGGACATCTGGCACACACCGCCTGGCATCCCAACACTCTCGGGGCATCGTCGACTCAAGGGTCCGACGGTATCATCAACATCATAATGTATAATCACATATGTCTCACTTTCCAAATAGCATTTGATGCAACAATGTCAAAGGTTTCAATCAACTTTTGATGTCATATGATATGCTAAATGTCATCACATATGCTGTCTAAATAACAACCCAATATATCACCTCTCATAGAGCAATTCATTTGTTCTTGAAAATAAAACAATTTTCGAATAAAACAGAATGCACTTCTTTCATTAAAATTCTGGAAAAATTAGTAAGCGATCTTAATAAATTCTGAAAATCTAACATGTTATAAAAGAGACCTAGAGAAAAAGGTTTCATGAAGAACACCATATCAAAAGAATTTCGTACAAGCCGCTATGATCCATGCATCACAGCCTTAAAATTTCAATATCACCATTGCACAGTTTCATTCACAAATTCGGTATAAACCCTAAATCAACTCAGAAAATTCTGAAATGTTGATATTTTATAGAAAAAACCTAGAGGTAAAAGTTTCATGAAGGACTCAAAGTCAGATTCATGATAGATCAAGAGCTATAGTCACCATAACTCTTCCTAACCCTCGGTGATGATTTCCAGATTTAACACTTTCAAAGAATAATCTTTTCACCGACCAATACTTGTTCGTTCTTCTCAAATTTTAGTATGTTTCTCCTCAAGATGTCATCTACAACTTTCATCAAGGACACGAAGTCAAATTTCAACTGTATAATTTCACAAAATCCACGGAATCGGCAGAGGTCATGCTGTGTTTTCATAAAACAGTTTACCAATCCTAAAGAACTACTCCTACTAGTTCAAAACTTCAACATCTAGCATCAAATTTATGCATCCTCAAGTCTATTTACATTTCACACAACCATAGCAAGCAAAATGTAGGCTAACGAACTTTACTTGCCTTAAGTTCAACGAAATCAAGCAAGCAAAATGGTGACTCGAGGCTTCAGCGGGCTCAATCGACGGCGGAGCTAGGCGGCGTTGACGGTGGTTGCTGGTGCACGCATGGCGACGCTGGTCTCCTTCCTCCCTCGCCGAAGCACCCTCACTCCCGCTCAAACCCTCCTCTCTTTCTCTCGGATTCTCTCTCACTTGCCCGCTTGGTCTCCCTCTCTCTCGCGAACACTCTCTCTCTCTCTCTCGGTTGCTGTCTCATCCATTCCGCCCCCCCTCTCTCTCTTTTTCTTCCTGACACCCTCGTGATTACTAGCTAATCATGAGGTTTCGCATAGCATTGGACACTTGGCTTCAAAGGAAGGACATATGGCTTCTTCCATGGGACAAATGGAGAGGGTGGCATGAGCTTCTCCACCCGGCTCCTCCTCCCTTCGGTCGACGGCCTTGTGGGCCTCCATGGGCCGCTTGAGCCCAAAGGACTTGGGGCCAAAAGAAATCTAAGAAAAAGCCCACAAACTTTAGAATATAAACCCATAATCTTTGCACTAATATGAAGCATTTCATCATTTTTCTTGAAGAAATAAAATTTTGCATTCTCATAATCCAATTGCTTCATATACAACCGCATAGCCAAAGTTCCCGTGTGCAATCCAACTCTTCAAAATTTTACTCTTAATTTTTCAGTAGGCGTGTGCCTCACGCGTGGCCGACTTCCATCCCTTTGGCACAAAATTAATTTACCAATGTCCAAATTCCTCTCTTATTCCATGTCTACTTAATTGGTATGGTTGAGATTTTCAGATGCCACAATTACCCTTAGCCTCCGGATTTACGTACCGACAAGCATACAACCGGGCATCCCGATACTCCCGGGGAAAACCTATGGGGCACTATGGACCCTAGGCATCCAAAGGACATCGACTCATTTGAGCCTTTGGGCCTCCCGACTCCCGGGGCATTGTTGACCTTAGGGTCCAAAGGCAACATTTGTGGCATCCGAAAATTCATGGCAACCTCTAGCTACATTAAAGTTTATGAATAGGTGATGGAAGTACCATCAAGTTATGGCCATTTAATCCATAATTTGCAATAAGATTTATGGCCAAGCTTTTAATGGATAATTATGGGATGGGAAAGAAAATTCTATCATTGGTGATGTGCATCATAAATTGGAATTTATGGATTTGTGACTATAAGTTTAATGGCCTTATTATTTTTGCAAGTTAAGTATTTATTTAAGTAGAAAATGTTAATGGATGATCAAGGTTGGTGCTATAGGACAATTTGATAAAGAAGACTTTGTTCTTGACTATGCACTTTATAGATTTGATGGATTAATGTCACAAAGTCTTTTGGACATTTTATTATGCAATTAGGTATTTATTTAAATGATGATTAAGATGTATTATAAAAATAAATTAAAATAAACTTAGGCCATTTAAGTTTGGACCTTAGGCCCAAGTGAGATGGGCCTAAAGTGGGCCATAAGCCCGGCCCATTGTTGACGCATGGAGGGGGAAGGAGGAGCCGCATGGCTTCCTCCAAGTGTCTTCAACAAAGGAGACACTTGTCTCCTTCTTAGGGACAAGTGTCCCCCATGCAAAGTAAGAATGCATGCATATATATACAACCAAAAAGAGAGAGAGAGAGAGTGGCTGGTGGAGAATTTGGCCAAGCCAAAGAGAGAGAGAGAATTGTGAGAGAGAGAGGGAGTGGCAAGAGAGAAGGGGAAGCCGAGAGAGGAGGAGAAGGAGCCGTCGCCACCCGTTCGCCGTCTGTGTGCTGTCGTCCGCTTGATTTTAGAGGCAAGTTGGGATCCGTTTTCTACTCTTGCATGTGTGTGTTGCATGTATGTTTGGAGTAGTGTCGAATTTTGGGTGATTAGAAGGGAGAAACCGAAGCTTGAATGACTTGTTCTTGAGTGATGTTGCTGTTTTCGTGAGATCCGCCTGACCCAGACTCTTGTGAGAGCTTGCATGCATGTTTTGAGTTCGATTCTGACTTTGATTTCTTCATGAAAGTTGTAGCCAACGCCTTAAAATACAACATAATAAAATTTGGTACAAAATTATGGAGATTTGAGGGGTCAAACTCTCATCCTACGTAGACACCAGATCTGGAACGATTTCACTGACCTTTTGGTGGATTCGTGGTTGCATGTTGATTTTTAATAAGAATATCTTTTCAACTTCTTCATGAAACTTGTAAAGAACATATTTAGGTTTAACATACTCAAATTTGAAGTAAAATGAACAAGTGTAACCTAGTGAATCAACTTACTCTTGAAAACCGTAGATCTGGAGACGAGTACAGGATACCCGAGACTTCATGGACCCGTATGATGACTATACTCTGGAAGTTTGACTTAGATCCCTTCACGAAGTTGTAGGGGAGCTCTTGAGGTAAAAAATATCCAAATTTCAGAGGAAACAAAGAAGAATACGTAGGTGAAAAACTCAGTATTTCGGAGAAACATACACTGGACGTTTCGGTGCTAGATCCAGAAGATTCGTGTGACTGTAGAAAATAATCTAAAACTAATTTGACGTATAAGTATTCATTAAAAATATACTTTAGTGTCTTGGCTATAACCTGGTAAAATTTCATAATTTTTCGGAGGTCGTTTGGATATTTTAATCAAATTATTTCAGAAACTGTGCGTTCTGTTTTTATCCGAAATTACATGCTGTATTTGTGTAAATCATATCTTTTGTGTGGAACTCTATGGGGCATGTGTTTTTCATGAAATTATTATCTTATTGACTTGTCTATCACATGCTCTGATTTTTATGATTTTTGAAGATCATATGGATATTTAATTTACATGTTTCTCGAAATTGTGCCAGCTGGAATTTGGTAACTTTCAAAAAGATTATGATGTATGGATTATCCTATGTTGCATGGACCCCATGGACTGTGTTATTATAAGTGATTGTATCTTACTGCATGTATGATGATGATAGGAAATGCATATATTAACCAAATGATGAAAGTGATATTGTTTGCCATCACATTATATGCCATGTTGAAATTGAGCCAGGAATGCATGGATGCATGGTAATGATGATGGCACATGTGATATGATGATGATATGTGCATCAATGCATGGTAACAATAATGGCACATGTGATATGATGATGATGAATATATGGATGCATGGTAATGATGATGGCACATGTGATATGATGATGATATGTGCATCGATGCATGGTAACAATGATGGCACATGTGATATGATGATGATGAATGTATGGATGCATGGTAACAATGATGGCACATGTGATATGATGATGATGAATGCATGGATGCATGGTAATGATGATGGTACATGTGACATGATGATGGTAAGTATATGGCATGATGGCGATGACTATATAATGATGTATGTATATGAGGTGTAATGACATGGATGCTATGATTGTGATGATTGTGGGGTGCATGATATCAAGGTAAATTGTGCATGGATGCTTTAATGACATGTAATGCTATGATTGTGATGATTGTGGGGCATGATGCTTTGAGTGGTTTATTGGTCCTTTACCTGCTATAGGGAAGGGAGTTTGTTGGATGTGTGGTTTAAGGATAAACCCACAATTGAACCTTGTGGTTTAAGATAGATACCCATGAACCATGTGAATTTGTGGATGGACCCACGAACCTGGTGCTTTAAGGAAGACCCATGAACCATGTGGTTTTAGGATAAACCCATGAACTTGTGGTTTGGATTTGAACCATGTGGTTTAAGAATGACACACGAACCGTCTAGTTTAAGGATAGACTAACAAACCGTGTGGTTTAAGGATAGACCCACCATTTGTGTGGCTTAAGGATGGACCCACGAACCTAGTGGTGTAAGGATGACCCATGAACCATGTGGTTTAAGGATAGACCCACGATCGGTGTGGTTTAAGGATAGATTCACACACCTAGTGGTTTAAGGATGACCCACGAATCGTGAGATTTAAGGTTTGACACACGAATCTTGCGGTTTAAGGAAAGACCCACGAATCTTATGGTTTAAGGATAGACCCACAAACCTTGTGGTTTAAGGATGAACCAAGAACCTTGTGGTTTAAGGATAACAACGAATCATGTGGTTTAAACATAGATCCACAAATCTTGTGGTTTATGGATAGGCCCACGATCTGTGTGATTTAAGAATAGACCCACGAACCTGGTGGTTTAAGGATGACCCACGAACCTTGTGGTTTAAGGATAGACCCATGAACTGTGTGGTTTAAGGATGACCCACGAACCGTGTGGTTTAAGGAACCTGTGTGTGGTTTAAGGATGGACGAACCGTGTGGTGTAATGATGACACACGAACCTTGTGGTTTAATGATAGACCCACCTACCTTGTGGTTTAAGGATACACCCAGACTTGTGGTTTAAGGATGACCCGAACCTTGTGGTTTAAGGATAGACCCATGAACCTTGTGATTTAAGGATGACCAAGAACCTTGTGGTTTAAGGATGACACATGAACCATGTGGTTTAAGGATAGACCCACGAACCTTGTGGTTTAAGGATGACCCACGAACCTTGTGGTTTAAGGATGACCCACAAACCGTGTGGTTTAAGGATGACCCACGAACCTTGTGGTTTAAGGATAGACCCACGAACCATTGTGGTTTAAGGATGGACCCATGAACCTTGTGGTTTAAGGATGACCCACGAACCGTGTGGTTTAAGGATGACCCACGAACCGTGTGGTTTAAGGATGGACACACGAACCTTGTGGTTTATGGATGACCCACGAACCGTGTGGTTTAAGGATAGATCCACAATCCGTGTGGTTTAAGGATGGACCCATGAACCTAATTGGTAAAGGATGACCCACAAACCGTTTGGTTTAAGTAAGACACACGAACGTGTGGTCTAAGCATAGACCCACGAATCTTGTGGTTTAATGATAAATCCACAAACCGTGTGATTTAAGGATGACCACGAACCTTGTGGTTTAAGGATGACCATGAACCTGTGGTTTAAGGATAGACCCACGAACCGTGTGGTTTAAGGATTATCCACGAGCCTTGTGGTTTAAGGATAGACCCACGAACCGTGTGGTTTAAGGATGACCCACGAACCTTGTGGTTTAAGGATGACCCACGAGCTTTTTGTGGTTTAAGGATAGACCCACGAACCGTGTGGTTTATGGATGACCCATGAACTATGTGGTGTTTAAGGATGACGCACGAACCGTGTGGTTTCCGGATTACCCACGAACCTTGTGGTTCGAGGATGACCCACGAACCGTGCGGTTTAAGGTTGGACCCACAAACTCGTGTGGTTTAAGGATGATGCACAAACCATATGGTTTAAAGATAGACCCACCAAAATGATGGTTTATGGATGACCCACGAACTGTGTGATTCAAGGATAGACCCACGAACCATGTGGATCAAGGAAAGGCCCACGAACTATGTGGTTTAAGGATAGAGTCATCAACCTTGTGGTTTAAGGATAGACTCACGCACCCTTTGGTTTAAATGTAGGCCCACGAACTTTTTGGTTTCAGGATGACCCACAACCTGGTGGTTTAAGGATGACCCACAAACCGTGTGGTTTAAGGATGGCCCACGAAACTTGTGGTTTAAGGATAGACCCATGAACCATGTTGTTTAAGGATGACACACGAACCTTGTGGTTTAAAGATAGACCCACGAACCTTGTGGTTTAAGGATAGACCCACTAACCTTGTGGATTAAGGATATACCCATGAACCGTGTGGTTTAAGGATGGACACAAGAACTTGGTGGTTTAAAGATGACCCACGAACCGTGTGGTTTAAGGATGACCCACGAACCGTCTAGTTTAAGGATAGACCCATGAACCGTGTGGTTTAAAGATAGACCCACGAACCTTGTGGTTTAAGGATAGACCCATGAACCTTGTGGTTTAGGATGACCCACGAACCGTGTGGTTTAAGGATAGACCCACGAACCTTGTGGTTTAAGGATGACCCATGAACCTTGTCAATTAAGGATGACCCACGAACCGTGTGGTTTAAGGATGACCCATGAACCTTGTGGTTTAAGGATGACCCATGAACCATGTGGTTTAAGGATAGACCCACGAACCTTGTGGTTTAAGGATAGACCCACGAACCTTGTGGTTTAAGGATAGACCCACAAACTGTGTGGTTTAAGGATAGACCCACGAACCTTGTGGTTTAAGGATGACCCACAAACCTTGTGGTTTAAGGATGACCCACGAACCTTGTGGTTTAAAGATAGACCCACGAACCTTGTGGTTTAAGGATTGACCCACCAACTTGTGGTTTAAGGATGACCCATGAACCATGTGGTTTAAGGATAGACCCACGAACCTTGTGGTTTAAGGATAGACCCATGAACCTTGTGGTTTAAGGATACACCCACGAACCGTGTGGTTTAAGGATGGACCCACGAACCTGGTGGTTTAAGGATGACCCATGAATCGTGTGGTTAAAGGATGACACACAAACCTTGTGGTTTAAGAATGATCCAGGAACTTTGTGGTTTAAGGATGACACATGATCCATGTAGTTTAAAGATAGGCCCACGAATTTGATGGTTTATGGATGACCCACGAACCGTGTGGTTCAAGTGTAGACCCACGAACCGTGTGGTTCAAGGATGACCCGTGTGGTTTAAGGAACCTGAACCATGGTTTAAGGATGACCCACGAACCTTGTGGTTTAAGGATAGACCCATGAACCGTGTGGTTTAAGGATAGACCCATGAACTTGTGGTTTAAGGATGACCCACGAACCGTGTCGTTTAAGGATGACCTTGTGGTTTAAGGAACCCCTTGTGGTTTAAGGATGACCCACGAACCGTGTGGTTTAAGGATGACCCACAAACCGTGTGGTTTAAGGATGACCCACGAACCTTCTGGTTTAAGGATAGACCCATGAACCATGTGGTTTAAGGATGGACCCATGAACTTGGTGGTTTAAGGATGACCCACGAACCGTGTGGTTTAAGGATGACCCACGAACCGTGTGGTTTAAGGATGACCCACGAACCTTGTGGTTTAAGGATGACCCACGAACCGTGTGGTTTAAGGATGACCCACGAACCTTGTGGTTTAAGGATGACCCACGAACCTTGTGGTTTAAGGATGACCCACGAACCTTGTGGTTTAAGGATAAACCCACGAACCGTGTGGTTTAAGGATGACCCACGAACCTTGTGGTTTGGATTTAAGGTTTAAGGATGACCACGAACCGTGTGGTTTAAGGATAGACCCACGAACCTTGTGGTTTAAGGATGACCCATGAACCTTGTGGTTTAAGGATGACCCATGAACCGTGTGGTTTAAGGATGACCCACGAACCTTGTGTTTAAGGATGACCCACAACCTTGTGGTTTAAGGATGACCCATGAACCTTGTGGTTTAGGATGACCCACGAACCGTGTGGTTTAAGGATGACCCACGAACCATGTGGTTTAAGGATGACCCACGAACCTTGTGGTTTAAGGATGACCCACGAACCGTGTGGTTTAAGGATGACCCACGAACCGTGTGGTTTAAGGATAGACCCATGAACCTTGTGGTTTAAGGATGACCCACGAACCTTGTGGTTTAAGGATGACCCACGAACCGTGTGGTTTAAGGATGACCCACGAACCTTGTGGTTTAAGGATGACCCACGAACCGTGTGGTTTAAGGATAGACCCACGAACCGTGTGGTTTAAGGATGACCCATGAAACCTTGTGGTTTAAGGATGACCCACGAACCTTGTGGTTTAAGGATAGACCCACGAACCGTGTGGTTTAAGGATGGACCCATGAACCTGGTGCTTTAAGGATGACCCATGAACCGTGTGGTTTAAGGATAGACCCACGAATCTGTGTGGTTTAAGGATAGACCCACGAACCGTGTGGTTTAAGGATGACCCACGAACTGTGTGGTTTAAGGATGGACCCACGAACCGTGTGGTTTAAGGATGACCCACGAACCGTGTGGTTTAAGGATGACCCACAAACCGTGTGGTTTAAGGATGACCCATGAACCTTGTGGTTTAAGGATGACCCATGAACCTTGTGGTTTAAGGATGGACCCATGAACCTTGTGGTTTAAGGATGACCCACGAACCGTGTGGTTTAAGGATGACCCATGAACCTTGTGGTTTAAGGATGACCCATGAACCATGTGGTTTAAGGATAGACCCACAAACCTTGTGGTTTAAGGATAGACCCACGAACCTTGTGGTTTAAGGATGACCCACGAACCTTGTGGTTTAAGGATAGACCCACGAACCGTGTGGTTTAAGGATGACCCAAGAACCTTGTGGTTTAAGGATGACCCAGGAACCTTGTGGTTTAAGGATGACCCACGAACCTTGTGGTTTAAGGATGACCCACGAACCGTGTGGTTTAAGGATGACCCCCGAACCGTGTGGTTTAAGGATGACCCACGAACCTTGTGGTTTAAGGATGACCCACGAACCGTGTGGTTTAAGGATGGACCCACCAACCTCGTGGTTTAAGGATGACCCATGAATTGTGTGGTTTAAGGATAGACCCACGAACCGTGTGGTTTAAGGATTACCCATGAGCCTTGTGGTTTAAGGATGACCCACGAACCTTGTGGTTTAAGGATGACCCACGAACCTTGTGGTTTATGGATGACCCACGAACCATGTGGTTTAAGGATGACCCACATGAACCTTGTGGTTTAAGGATGACCCAACGAACCTTGTGGTTTAAGGATGACCCACGAACCTTGTGGTTTAAGGATAGACCCACGAACCTTGTGGTTTAAGGGATGACCCACGAACCTTGTGGTTTAAGGATGACCCACGAACCGTGTGGTTTAAGGATGACCCACGAACCATGTGGTTTAAGGATAGACCCATGAACCGTGTGGTTTAAGGATGACCCACAAACCTTGTGGTTTAAGGATGACCCACGAACCGTGTGGTTTAAGGATGACCCACGAACCTTGTGGTTTAAGGATGACCCACGAACCGTGTGGTTTAAGGATGACCCACGAACCTTGTGGTTTAAGGATAGACCCACGAACCTTGTGGTTTAAGGATGACCCACGAACCTTGTGGTTTAAGGATGACCCACGAACCTTGTGGTTTAAGGATGACCCACGAACCCTGTGGTTTAAGGATAGACCCACGAACCTTGTGGTTTAAGGATAGACCCACGAACTTGTGGTTTAAGGATGACCCACGAACCGTGTGGTTTAAGGATGACCCACGAACCTTGTGGTTTAAGGATGACCCACGAACCGTGTGGTTTAAGGATGACCCATGAACCGTGTGGTTTAAGGATGACCCACGAACCTTGTGGTTTAAGGATGACCCACGAACCTTGTGGTTTAAGGATAGACCCATGAACCGTGTGGTTTAAGGATGGACCCACGAACCTGGTGGTTTAAGGATGACCCATGAACCGTGTGGTTTAAGGATGACCCACGAACCTTGTGGTTTAAGGATAGACCCACGAACCTTGTGGTTTAAGGATGACCCACGAACCTTGTGGTTTAAGGATGACCCACGAACCATGTGGTTTAAGGATGACCCACGAACATTGTGGTTTAAGGATGACCCACGAACCGTGTGGTTTAAGGATGACCCACGAACCTTGTGGTTTAAGGATAGACCCATGAACCTCGTGGTTTAAGGATGACCCACGAACCGTGTGGTTTAAGGATGACCCACGAACCGTGTGGTTTAAGGATGACCCACGAACCATGCGGTTTAAGGATGACCCATGAACCTTGTGGTTTAAGGATGACCGTGGTTTAAGGACGACCCCTCGTGTGGTTTAAGGATGGACCCATGAACCTGGTTGTTTAAGGATGACCCACGAACCGTGTGGTTTAAGGATGACCACGAACCTGTGTGGTTTAAGGATGACCCACGAACCGTGTGGTTTAAGGATGACCCACGAACCGTGTGGTTTAAGGATGACCCACGAACCTTGTGGTTTAAGGATTACCCACGAACCTTGTGGTTTAAGGATAGACCCACGAACAGTGTGGTTTAAGGATGAGCCTTGTGGTTTAAGGATGACCCACAAGCCTTGTGGTTTAAGGATAGTCCCATGAACCGTGTGGTTTATGGATGACCCACGAACCGTGTGGTTTAAGGATGACACACGAACCTTGTGGTTTAAGGATGACCCTCGAACCGTGTGGTTTAAGGATGACCCACGAACCATGTGGTTTAAGGATGACCCACGAACCTTGTGGTTTAAGGATGACCCACACAACCTTGTGGTTTAAGGATGACCCGAACCTTGTGGTTTAAGGATGACCCACGAACCTTGTGGTTTAAGGATGACCCACGAACCTTGTGGTTTAAGGATAGACCCACGAACCGTGTGGTTTAAGGATGAGCCCACGAACCTTGTGGTTTAAGGATGACCCACGAACCTTGTGGTTTAAGGATAGACCCACGAAATGTTGTGGTTTAAGGATAGACCCACGAACCTTGTGGTTTAAGGATGACCCACGAACCATGTGGTTTAAGGATGACCCACGAACCGTGTGGTTTAAGGATGACCCACGAACCTTGTGGTTTAAGGATGACCCACGAACCGTGTGGTTTAAGGATGACCCACGGACTTGTGGTTTAAGGATGACCAAATTGTGGTGGTTTAAGGATGACCCACGAACCGTGTGGTTTAAGGATGACCCACGAACCTTGTGGTTTAAGGATGACCCATGAACCTTGTGGTTTAAGGATGACCCACGAACCGTGTGGTTTAAGGATGACCCACGAACCGTGTGGTTTAAGGATGACCCACGAACCTTGTGGTTTAAGGATGACCCATGAACCTTGTGGTTTAAGGATGACCCACGAACCGTGTGGTTTAAGGATGACCCACGAACCGTGTGGTTTAAGGATGACCCACGAACCTTGTGGTTTAAGGATGACCCACGAACCGTGTGGTTTAAGGATGACACACGAACCTTGTGGTTTAAGGATAGACCCACGAACCTTGTGGTTTAAGGATAAATACATGAACCGTGTGGTTTAAGGATAGACCCACGAACCTTGTGGTTTAAGGATGACCCACGAACCGTGTGGTTTAAGGATGACCCACGAACCTTGTGGTTTAAGGATGACCCATGAACCTTGTGGTTTAAGGATGACCCACGAACCGTGTGGTTTAAGGATGGACCCATGAACCTCGTGGTTTAAGGATGACCCACGAACCGTGTGGTTTAAGGATGACCCACGAACCTTGTGGTTTAAGGATGACCCATGAACCTTGTGGTTTAAGGATGACCCACGAACCGTGTGGTTTAAGGATGGACCCATGAACCTTGTGGTTTAAGGATGACCCATGAACCGTGTGGTTTAAGGATGACCCACGAACCTTGTGGTTTAAGGATGAACACACGAACCTTGTGGTTTAAGGATAGACCCACGAACCGTGTGGTTTAAGGATGACCCACGAACCTTGTGGTTTAAGGATGACCCACGAACCGTGTGGTTTAAGGATGACCCACGAACCTTGTGGTTTAAGGATGATCCACGAACCTTGTGGTTTAAGGATGACCCATGAACCTTGTGGTTTAAGGATGACCCACGAACCGTGTGGTTTAAGGATGACCCACGAACCGTGTGGTTTAAGGATAGACCCACGAACCTTGTGGTTTAAGGATGACCCACGAACCGTGTGGTTTAAGGATGACCCACGAACTTGTGTGGTTTAAGGATGACCCATGAACCTTGTGGTTTAAGGATGACCCACGAACTTGTGGTTTAAGGATGACCCATGAACCTTGTGGTTTAAGGATGACCCATGAACCGTGTGGTTTAAGGATGACCCACGAACCTTGTGGTTTAAGGATGACCCACGAACCTTGTGGTTTAAGGATGACCCATGAACCTTGTGGTTTAAGGATGACCCACAAACGTGTGGTTTAAGGATGACCACGAACAGTGTGGTTTAAGGATAACCCACGAACCTTGTGTTTTGACCCATGAACCTTGTGGTTTAAGGATGACCCACGAACCGTGTGGTTTAAGGATGACCCACGAACCTTGTGGTTTAAGGATAGACCCACGAACCGTGTGGTTTAAGGATGGACCCACGAACCGTGTGGTTTAAGGATGGACCCATGAACCTTGTGGTTTAAGGATAGACCCACGAACTTGTGTGGTTTAAGGATGACCCACGAACCTTGTGGTTTAAGGATAGACCCACGAACCTTGTGGTTTAAGGATGACCCATGAACCGTGTGGTTTAAGGATGACCCATGAACCTTGTGGTTTAAGGATGACCCACGAACCGTGTGGTTTAAGGATGACCCACGAACCGTGTGGTTTAAGGATAGACCCACGAACCTTGTGGTTTAAGGATGACCCACGAACCGTGTGGTTTAAGGATGGACCCACGAACCTTGTGGTTTAAGGATGACCCACGAACTAGTGTGGTTTAAGGATGACCCACGAACCTTGTGGTTTAAGGATGACCCACGAACCATGTGGTTTAAGGATGGACCCATGAACTTGTGGTTTAAGGATGACCCATGAACCGTGTGGTTTAAGGATGACCCACGAACCTTGTGGTTTAAGGATGACCCACGAACCTTGTGGTTTAAGGATAGACCCACCAAGCTTGTGGTTTAAGGATATTACCACAAACTGTGTGGTTTCAGGATGCAACCAAGAACATGGTGGTTTAAAGATGGCCCACGAACCGTGTGGTTTAAGGATGACCCACGAACCATGTGGTTTAAGGATGATCCATCAGCTGTGTGGTTTAAGCATAGACTCACAAACCTTGTGGCTTAAGGATAGACCCAGGAACTTGGTGGTTTAAGGATGACCAACCTACCATGTGGTTTAAGGATGACCCACAAACCGTGTGGTTTAAGGATGACACACCAACCTTGTGGTTTAGGGTTAGATCCACGAACCTTGTAGTTTAAGGATAGACCCATGAACCTTGTGGTTTAAGGATGACCCACGAACCTTGTGGTTTAAGGATGACCCACGAACCGTGTGGTTTAAGGATGACCCATGAACCCTTGTGGTTTAAGGATGACCCACGAACTGTGTGGTTTAAGGATGACCCACGAACCTTGTGGTTTAAGGATAGACCCACGAACCGTGTGGTTTATGGATGACCCACGAACCGTGTGGTTTAAGGATGACCCATGAACAGTGTGGCTTAAGGATGATCCACGAACCTTTTGGTTGAAGGATCACCCACGAACCGTTTGGTTTAAGGATGACCCACGAACTTGTGTGGTTTAAGGATGACCCATGAACCGTGTGGTTTAAGGATGACCACATGAACCGTGTGGTTTAAGGATGACCCACGAACCTTGTGGTTTAAGGATGACCCACGAACCGTGTGGTTTAAGGATAGACCCACGAACCTTGTGGTTTAAGGATGACCCACGAACCTTGTGGTTTAAGGATAGACCCACGAACCTTGTGGTTTAAGGATGACCCACGAACCTTGTGGTTTAAGGATGACCCACGAACCGTGTGGTTTAAGGATCACCCACGAACCGTGTGGTTTTTAAGGATGACGCATGAACCTTGTGGTTTAAGGATAGATCCACGAACCTTGTGGTTTAAGGATGACCCAAGAACCTTGTGGTTTAAGGATGACCCACGAACCGTGTGGTTTAAGGATGACCCATGAACCTTGTGGTTTAAGGATGACCCACGAACCATGTGGTTTAAGGATGACCCACGAACTGTGTGGCTTAAGGATGACCCATGAACCGTGTGGTTTAGGTATAGACCCACGAACCGTGTGGTTTAAGGATGACCCACCTTGTGGTTTAAGGATGACCCACGAACCGTGTGGTTTAAGGATGACCCACGAACCGTGTGGTTTAAGGATGACCCACGAACCTTGTGGTTTAAGGATAGACCCACGAACCTTGTGGTTTAAGGATGACCCATGAACCGTGTGGTTTAAGGATGACCCACGAACCTGTGTGGTTTAAGGATGACCCATGAACCGTGTGGTTTAAGGATGACCCACGAACCTTGTGGTTTAAGGATGACCCACGAACCTTGTGGTTTAAGGATGACCCACGAACCGTGTGGTTTAAGGATGGACCCACGAACCTTGTGGTTTTGTGGTTTATGGTTTAAGGATAGACCCACGAACCGTGTGGTTTAAGGATGACCCATGAACCTTGTGGTTTAAGGATGACCCACGAACCTTGTGGTTTAAGGATGACCCACGAACCGTGTGGTTTAAGGATGGACCCATGAACCTGGTGGTTTAAGGATGACCCATGAACCGTGTGGTTTAAGGATGACCCACGAACCGTGTGGTTTAAGGATGACCCACGAACCTTGTGGTTTAAGGATGACCCACGAAACTGTGTGGTTTAAGGATGACCCATGAACCTTGTGGTTTAAGGATGACCCACGAACCGTGTGGTTTAAGGATGACCCACGAACCGTGTGGTTTAAGGATGACCCACGAACCGTGTGGTTTAAGGATGACCCAAAACCTTGTGGTTTAAGGATGACCCACGAACCGTGTGGTTTAATGATGACCCACGAACCTTGTGGTTTAAGGATGACCCACGAACCGTGTGGTTTAAGGATGGACCCATGAACCGTGTGGTTTAAGGATGACCCATGAACCGTGTGGTTTAAGGATGACCTACAAGCCTTGTGGTTTAAGGATGACCCACGAACCTTGTGGTTTAAGGATGACCACGAACCTTGTGGTTTAAGGATGACCCACTAACAGTGCGCGCAAAGGATGACCCACAACCATTTTGGTTTAACGATGACCCATGAACCGTGTGGTTTAAGCATGGACACACCAACCTTGTGGTTTATGGATGACCCACGACCCTTTTGGTTTAACGATGACCCACGAACCGTGTGGTTTAAGGATGGACCCACGAACCGTGTGGTTTATGGATGACCCACGAACACTGTGGGTTTAAGGATGGTTTGGTTTAAGGATGACCCACGAACCGTGTGGTTTAAGCAAGACACACGAATCGTGTGGTTTAAGGATGGACCCATGAACCTGGTTGTTTAAGGATGACCCACGAACCGTGTGGTTTAGGATAGACCCACGAACTTGTGGTTTAAGGATGACCCACCAACCTTGTGGTTTAAGGATGACCCACGAACTGTGTGGTTTAAGGATGACCCAACCTTGTGTTTAAGGATGACCCCTCGTGTGGTTTAAGGATGACCCACGAACCGTGTGGTTTAAGGATGACCCACGAACCGTGTGGTTTAAGGATGACCCATGAACCGTGTGGTTTAAGGATGACCCACGAACCGTGTGGTTTAAGGATGACCCACGAACCTTGTGGTTTAAGGATGACCCACGAACGTGTGGTTTAAGGATGACCCACGAACCTTGTGGTTTAAGGATGACCCACGAACCGTGTGGTTTAAGGATGGACCCACGAACCTCGTGGTTTAAGGATGACCCATGAACCGTGTGGTTTAAGGATGACCCATGAACCATGTGGTTTAAGGATGACCCACTAACCGTGTGGTTTAAGGATTGACCCATGAACCTTGTGGTTTAAGGATGACCCACGAAACCGTGTGGTTTAAGGATGACCCACGAACCTTGTGGTTTAAGGATGACCCACGAACCATGTGGTTTAAGGATGACCCACGAACCTTGTGGTTTAAGGATGACCCACGAACCGTGTGGTTTAAGGATGACCCACGAACCTTGTGGTTTAAGGGAGACCCACGAACCTTGTGGTTTAAGGATAGACCCACGAACCGTGTGGTTTAAGGATGACCCACGAACCTTGTGGTTTAAGGATGACCCATGAACCGTGTGGTTTAAGGATGACCCACGAACCGTGTGGTTTAAGGATGACCCATGAACCATGTGGTTTAAGGATGACCCACGAACTGTGTGGTTTAGGTATAGACCCACGAACCGTGTGGTTTAAGGATGGACCCACCAACCTTGTGGTTTAAGGATGACCCACGAACCGTGTGGTGTAAGGATGACACATGAACCTTGTGGTTTAATGATAGACCCACCGACCTTGTGGTTTAAGGATAGACCCACGAACCGTGTGGTTTAAGGATGGACCCATGAACCTGGTGCTTTAAGGATGACCCATGAACCGTGTGGTTTTAGGATAGACCCACGAACCTTGTGGTTTAATGGAAGACCCACGAACCTTGTGGTTTAAGGATGACCCATGAACCGTGTGGTTTAAGGATGACCCACGAACCGTGTGGTTTAAGGATGACCCACGAACCGTGTGGTTTAAGGATGACCCACGAACTTGTGGTTTAAGGATGACCCATGAACCTTGTGGTTTAAGGATGACCCACGAACCGTGTGGTTTAAGGATGACCCATGAACCTTGTGGTTTAAGGATGACCCACGAACTTGTGGTTTAAGGATGACCCATGAACCTTGTGGTTTAAGGATGACCCATGAACCTTGTGGTTTAAGGATAGACCCACGAACCGTGTGGTTTAAGGATGACCCACGAACCTTGTGGTTTAAGGATGACCCATGAACCTTGTGGTTTAAGGATGACCCACGAACCGTGTGGTTTAAGGATGACCACGAACCGTGTGGTTTAAGGATGACCCACGAACCTTGTGGTTTAAGGATGACCCATGAACCGTGTGGTTTAAGGATGACCCATGAACCTTGTGGTTTAAGGATGACCCACGAACCGTGTGGTTTAAGGATGACCCACGAACCTTGTGGTTTAAGGATGACCCACGAACCGTGTGGTTTAAGGATGACCCACGAACCGTGTGGTTTAAGGATGACCCACGAACCTTGTGGTTTAAGGATGATCCACGAACCTTGTGGTTTAAGGGACCCATGACCGTGTGGTTTAAGGATGACCCCGTGTGGTTTAAGGATGACCCACGAACCGTGTGGTTTAAGGATGACCCATGAACCGTGTGGTTTAAGGATAGACCCACGAACCGTGTGGTTTAAGGATGACCCACCAACCTCGTGGTTTAAGGATGACCCACGAACCGTGTGGTTTAAGGATGACCCACGAACCTTGTGGTTTAAGGATAGACCCACGAACCTTGTGGTTTAAGGATGACCCACGAACCGTGTGGTTTAAGGATGACCCACGAACCTTGTGGTTTAAGGATGACCCACGAACCTTGTGGTTTAAGGATAGACCCATGAACCGTGTGGTTTAAGGATGACCCACGAACCTTGTGGTTTAAGGATGACCCACGAACCTTGTGGTTTAAGGATGACCCACGAACCATGTGGTTTAAGGATGACCCACGAACCGTGTGGTTTAAGGATGGACCCACGAACCTCGTGGTTTAAGGATGACCCACGAATCGTGTGGTTTAAGGATGACCCATGAACTGTGTGGTTTAAGAATAGACCCACGATCCATGGGGTTTAAGGATTAACCCACGAACTTTGAGGTTTAAGGATGACCCATGAACCGTGCAGTTTAAGGATGACACACGAACCTTGTGGTTTAATGATAGACCCACGGACCTTGTGGTTTGAGGATTGACCCACGAACCGTGTGGTTTAAGGATGACCCACGAACCTGCGTGCTTTAAGGATGACCCACGAACCGCGTGGTTTAAGGATGACCCACGAACCGTGTGGTTTAAGTATAGACCCACGAACCTTGTGGTTTAAGGATAGACCCACGAACCGTGTGGTTTAAGGATGACCCTTGTGGTTTAAGGAACCTTGTGGTTTAAGGATGACCCACGAACCGTGTGGTTTAAGGATGACCCACGAACCTTGTGGTTTAAGGATGACCCACGAACCTTGTGGTTTAAGGATGACCCACGAACCTTGTGGTTTAAGGATGACCCACGAACCTTGTGGTTTAAGGATGACCCATGAACCGTGTGGTTTAAGGATGACCCACGAACCGTGTGGTTTAAGGATGACCCACGAACCTTGTGGTTTAAGGATGACCCATGAACCTGTGTGGTTTAAGGATGACCCACGAACCTTGTGGTTTAAGGATGACCCATGAACTCGTGTGGTTTAAGGATGACCCATGAACCTAGTGGTTTAAGGATGACCACGAACCTTGTGGTTTAAGGATGACCCACGAACCTTGTGGTTTAAGGATGACCCACGAACCTTGTGGTTTAAGGATGACCCATGAACCATGTGGTTTAAGGATGACCCACGAACCGTGTGGTTTAAGGATGACCCACGAACCTTGTGGTTTAAGGATGACCCACGAACCGTGTGGTTTAAGGATGGACCCACGAACCGTGTGGTTTAAGGATGGACCCATGAACCTTGTGGTTTAAGGATGACCCACGAACCTTGTTGTTTAAGGATGACCCACAAATCGTGTGGTTTAAGGATGACCCACGAATTGTGTGGTTTAAGGATGACCCACGAACCTTGTGGTTTAAGGATGACCCACGAACCGTGTGGTTTAAGGATGACCCACGAACCTTGTGGTTTAAGGATGACCCATGAACCGTGTGGTTTAAGGATGACCCATGAACCTTGTGGTTTAAGGATGACCCACGAACCGTGTGGTTTAAGGATAGACCCATGAACCGTGTGGTTTAAGGATGACCCATGAACCTTGTGGTTTAAGGATGACCCACGAACCGTGTGGTTTAAGGATGACCCACGAACCTTGTGGTTTAAGGATGACCCACGAACCTTGTGGTTTAAGGATGACCCACGAACCTTGTGGTTTAAGGATGACACATGAACCGTGTGGTTTAAGGATGACCCACGAACCTTGTGGTTTAAGGATAACCCACGAACCGTGTGGTTTAAGGATGACCCACGAACCGTGTGGTTTAAGGATGACCCATGAACTTTGTGGTTTAAGGATGACCCACGAACCGTGTGGTTTAAGGATGACCCACGAACCTTGTGGTTTAAGGATGACCCATGAACCGTGTGGTTTAAGGATGACCCATGAACCGTGTGGTTTAAGGATGGACCCATGAACCTTGTGGTTTAAGGATGACCCACGAACCGTGTGGTTTAAGGATGACCCACGAACCTTGTGGTTTAAGGATGACCCATGAACCTTGTGGTTTAAGGATGACCCACGAACCTTGTGGTTTAAGGATAGACCCACGAACCGTGTGGTTTAAGGATGACCCATGAACCTTGTGGTTTAAGGATGACCCACGAACCTTGTGGTTTAAGGATGACCCACGAACCGTGTGGTTTAAGGATGACCCACGAACCGTGTGGTTTAAGGATAGACCCATGAATTAGTGGTTTAAGGATGACTCACGAACTAGTTGTTTAAGGATGGACCACGAACCTTGTGGTTTATGGATGACCCATAAACAATGTGGCTTAAACATGACCCACGAACCTTGTGGGTTAAGGATTATCCTCGAGCCTTGTGGTTTAAGGATAGACCCATCAACGGTGTGGCTTAAGGATGACCCACGAACCATGTGGTTTAGGTATGGACCCACAAACCATGTGGTTTAAGGATGGACCCATGAACCTTGTGGTTTATGGATGACCCACGAACGGTGTGGTTTAAGGATGACCCACGAACCTTGTGGTTTAAGGATTATCCATGAGACTTGTGGTTTAAGGATAGACCCACAAACCGTGTGGTTTAAGGATGACCCATGAACCTTGTGGTTTAAGGATGACCCACGAACCGTGTGGTTTAAGGATGACCCACGAACCATGTGGTTTAAGGATGACCCACGAACCGTGTGGTTTAAGGATAGACCCACCAACCTTGTGGTTTTTGGATGACCCACGAATAGTGTGGTTTAAGGATAGACCCACCAACCTTGTGGTTTAAGGATGACCCATGAACCTGTGTGGTTTAAGGATGACCCACGAACCGTGTGGTTTAAGGATAGACCCACGAACCTTGTGGTTTAAGGATGACCCACGAACCGTGTGGTTTAAGGATGACCCACGAACCGTGTGGTTTAAGGATGACCCATGAACCTTGTGGTTTAAGGATGACCCATGAACCGTGTGGTTTAAGGATGACCCACGAACCGTGTGGTTTAAGGATGGACCCACGAACCTTGTGGTTTAAGGATGAACCTTGTGGTTTAAGATGACCCACGAACTTGTTGTTTAAGGATGACCCACAAACCGTGTGGTTTAAGGATGACCCACGAACCATGTGGTTTAAGGATGACCCACGAACCTTGTGGTTTAAGGATGACCCACGAACCTTGTGGTTTGAGGATTGACCCACGAACCGTGTGGTTTAAGGATGGACCCACGAGCCTGGTGCTTTAAGGATGACCCAGGAACCATGTGATTTGAGGAAGACACACAAACCGTGTGGTTTGAGCATATACCCACGAACCTTATGATTTAAGGATAAATCCATGAACCGTGCAGTTTAAGAATGGAACCATGAACCTTGTGGTTTAAGGATCACCCACGAATAGTGCGACTTAAGGAGACCCACGAACCGTGTGGTTTAAGGATGGACCCACCAATCTTGTGGTTTAAGGATGACCCATGAACAATGTGGCTTAAGGATGATCCACGAACCTTTTGGTTTAAGGATCACCCATGAACCGTTTGGTTTAAGGATGGACCCACCAACCTCGTGGTTTATGGATGACCCACGAACAGTGTGGTTTTAGGATGACCCACGAACCTTGTGGTTTAAGGATTATCCACGACCCTTGTGGTTTAAGGATAGATCCACGAACCGTGTGGTTTTAGGATGACCCAGAAACCTTGTGGTTTAAGGATGACCCACGAACCTTGTGGTTTAAGGATAGACCCACGAACCGTGTGGTTTAAGGATAGACCCACGAACTAGTGGTTTAAGGATGACCCACGAACCGTGTGGTTTAAGGATGACCCACGAACCGTGTGGTTTAAGGATGACCCACGAACCTTGTGGTTTAAGGATGACCCACGAACCGTGTGGTTTAAGGATGACCCACGAACCTTGTGGTTTAAGGATGACCCACGAACCGTGTGGTTTAAGGATGACCCACGAACCTTGTGGTTTAAGGATGACCCACGAACCGTGTGGTTTAAGGATGGACCCACGAACCTTGTGGTTTAAGGATGGACCCAAGAACTTGGTTGTTTAAGGACGACCCACGAACCGTGTGGTTTAAGAATGGACCCATTGACCTTGTTGTTTAAGGATGACTCACGAACCGTGTGGTTTAAGGATCACCCACGAACCGTGTGGTTTAAGAATGACACATGAACCTTGTGGTTTAAGGATGACCCACGAACCTTGTGGTTTAAGGATAGACCCACGAACCTTGTGGTTTAGGGATTGCCCACGAGCCTGGTGTTTTAAGGATGGACCCACAAACCATGTGGTTGATGGATGACCCATGAACCGTGTGGTTTAAGGATGGTCCACGTACCTTTTGGTTTAAGGATCACCCACGAACCGTGTGGTTTAAGGATGACCCATGAACCTTGTGGTTTAAGGATGACCCATGAACCTTGTGGTTTAAGGATGACCCACGAACCGTGTGGTTTAAGGATGGACCCACGAACCTTGTGGTTTAAGGATGACCCACGAACCATGTGGTTTAAGGATGACCCACGAACCTTGTGGTTTAAGGATGACCCACGAGCCTTGTGGTTTAAGGATAGACCCACGAACCGTGTGGTTTAAGGATGACCCACAAACCGTGTGGTTTAAGGATGACCCATGAACCGTGTGGTTTAAGGATGACCCACGAACCTTGTGGTTTAAGGATGACCCACGAACCTTGTGGTTTAAGGATGACCCACGAACCGTGTGGTTTAAGGATGACCCACGAACCGTGTGGTTTAAGGATGACCCACGAACCGTGTGGTTTAAGGATGACCCACGAACCTTGTGGTTTAAGGATGACCCATGAACCGTGTGGTTTAAGGATGGACCCACGAACCTTGTGGTTTAAGGATGACCCACGAACCGTGTGGTTTAAGGATGATGCACGAACCTTGTGGTTTAAGGATGACCCACGAACCTTGTGGTTTAAGGATGGACCCACGAACCTTGTGGTTTAAGGATGACCCATGAACCTTGTGGTTTAAGGATGACCCACGAACTTGTGGTTTAAGGATGACCCACGAACCTTGTGGTTTAAGGATTGACCCACGAACCTCGTGGTTTAAGGATGACCCATGAACCGTGTGGTTTAAGGATGACCCTCGAATCGTGTGGTTTAAGGATGACCCACGAACCGTGTGGTTTAAGGATAGACGCACGAACCTTGTGGTTTAAGGATAGACCCACGAACCTTGTGGTTTAAGGATGACCCATGAACCTTGTGGTTTAAGGATGACCCACGAACCTTGTGGTTTAAGGATGACCCACGAACCGTGTGGTTTAAGGATGACCCATGAACCTTGTGGTTTAAGGATAGACCCACGAACCTTGTGGTTTAAGGATGACCCACGAACCTTGTGGTTTAAGGATGACCCATGAACCTTGTGGTTTAAGGATGACCCACGAACCTTGTGGTTTAAGGATGACCCACGAACCTTGTGGTTTAAGGATGACCCACGAACCTTGTGGTTTAAGGATAGACCCACGAACCGTGTGGTTTAAGGATGACCCACGAACCGTGTGGTTTAAGGATGACCCATGAACTGTGTGGTTTAAGGATGACCCACGAACCATGTGGTTTAAGGATGACCCACGAACCGTGTGGTTTAAGGATGGACCCACGAACCTTGTGGTTTAAGGATGACCCACGAACCGTGTGGTTTAAGGATGACACACGAACCTTGTGGTTTAAGGATAGACCCACGAACCTTGTGGTTTAAGGATGACCCACGAACCGTGTGGTTTAAGGATGACCCACGAACCCGTGTGGTTTAAGGATGACCCACGAACCGTGTGGTTTAAGGATGACCCACGAACCGTGTGGTTTAAGGATAGACCCACGAACCTGTGTGGTTTAAGGATGACCCACGAACCTTGTGGTTTAAGGATGACCCACGAACCTTGTGGTTTAAGGATGACCACGAACCGTGGTTTAAGGATGACCCACGAACCGTGTGGTTTAAGGATGACCCATGAACCTTGTGGTTTAAGGATGACCCACGAATCGTGTGGTTTAAGGATGGACCCATGAACCGTGTGGTTTAAGGATGACCCACGAACCATTGTGGTTTAAGGATGACCCACGAACCTTGTGGTTTAAGGATGACCCATGAACCTTGTGGTTTAAGGATGACCCACGAACCTTGTGCCTTAAGGATAGACCGATGAACTGTGTGGTTTAAGGATGGACCCATGAACCTAGTGCTTCAAGGATGACCCACGAACCATGTGGTTTAAGGATGACCCATGAACCGTGTGGTTTAAGGATCGACCCACGAACCTTGTGGTTTAAGGATGACCCACGAACCTTGTGGTTTAAGGATGACCCATGAACCGTGTGGTTTAAGGATAGACCCACGAACCTTGTGGTTTAAGGATGACCCATGAACCGTGTGGTTTAAGGATGACCCATGAACCGTGTGGTTTAAGGATGACCCATGAACCGTGTGGTTTAAGGATGACCCACGAACCTTGTGGTTTAAGGATAGACCCACGAACCTTGTGGTTTAAGGATGACCCACGAACCTTGTGGTTTAAGGATGACCCACGAACCGTGTGGTTTAAGGATAGACCCACGAACCGTGTGGTTTAAGGATGACTTGTGGTTTAAGGATGAACCGTGTGGTTTAAGGATGACCCACGAACCTTGTGGTTTAAGGATGACCCATGAACCGTGTGGTTTAAGGATGACCCACGAACCGTGTGGTTTAAGGATGACCCACGAACCGTGTGGTTTAAGGATGACCCACGAACCTTGTGGTTTAAGGATGACCCATGAACCGTGTGGTTTAAGGATGACCCACGAACCTTGTGGTTTAAGGATGACCCACGAACCGTGTGGTTTAAGGATAGACCCATGAACCTTGTGGTTTAAGGATGACCCACGAACCTTGTGGTTTAAGGATGACCCACGAACCTTGTGGTTTATGGATGACCCACGAACAATGTGGTTTAAGGATGACCCACGAACCTTGTGGTTTAAGGATGACCCACGAACCTTGTGGTTTAAGGATGACCCACGAACCTTGTGGTTTAAGGATGACCCACGAACCGTGTGGTTTAAGGATGACCCACGAACCTTGTGGTTTAAGGATGACCCACGAACCTTGTGGTTTAAGGATGGACACATGAACCTTGTGGTTTATGGATGACCCACGAACAGTGTGGTTTAAGGATGACCCACGAACCTTGTGGTTTAAGGATTATCCATGAGCCTTGTGGTTTAAGGATAGACCCACGAACCGTGTGGTTTAAGGATGACCCACGAACCTTGTGGTTTAAGGATGACCCACAAACCTTGTGGTTTAAGGATGACCCACGAACCTTGTGGTTTAAGGATGACCCATGAACCTTGTGGTTTAAGGATAGACCCACGAACCGTGTGGTTTAAGGATGGATCCACGAACCTTGTGGTTTAAGGATGACCCATGAACCTGGTGCTTTAAGGATGACCCATGAACCGTGTGGTTTAAGGATGACCCACGAACCTTGTGGTTTAAGGATAGACCCACAAACCTTGTGGTTTAAGGATAGACCCATGAACTTGTGGTTTAAGGATGACCCACGAACCGTGTGGTTTGAGGATGACCCACGAACCTTGTGGTTTAAGGATAGACCCATGAACCTTGTGGTTTAAGGATGACCCACGAACCTTGTGGTTTAAGGATGACCCATGAACCTTGTGGTTTAAGGATGACCCACGAACCGTGTGGTTTAAGGATGACCCACGAACCGTGTGGTTTAAGGTATAGACCCACGTAGCTTTTGGTTTAAGGATACACCCACGAACCTTGTTGTTTAAGGATGGACCCACCAACCTCGTGGTTCAAGGATGACCCACGAATCTTGTGGTTTAAGGATAGACCCACGAACCGTGTGGTTTAAAGATCGACCCATGAACCTTGTGGTTTAAGGATGACCCGTGAACCGTGTGGCTTTAGGATAGACCCATGAACCTTGTCGTTTAAGGATGACCCACGAACCGTGTGGTTTAAGGATGGACCCACGAACCTTGTGGTTTAAGGATGACCCACGAACCATGTGGTTTAAGGATGACCCACGAACCGTGTGGTTTAAGGATGGACCCACGAACCTTGTGGTTTAAGGATGACCCACGAACCGTGTGGTTTAAGGATGACCCACGAACCTTGTGGTTTAAGGATGACCCACGAACCTTGTGGTTTAAGGATGACCCACGAACCTTGTCGTTTAAGGATGACCCATGAACTGATTGGCTTAAGGATGACCCACGAACCTTGTGGTTTAAGGATAAACCCAGGAACCGAACCTTGTGGTTTAAGGATGACCCATGAACCTTGTGGTTTAAGGATAGACCCACGAACCTTGTGGTTTAAGGATGACCCACGAACCGTGTGGTTTAAGGATGACCCATGAACCTTGTGGTTTAAGGATGACCCACGAACCGTGTGGTTTAAGGATGACCCACGAACCTTGTGGTTTAAGGATGACCCACGAACCGTGTGGTTTAAGGATGACCCACGAACCTTGTGGTTTAAGGATGACCCAAGAACCGTGTGGTTTAAGGATGACCCACGAACCGTGTGGTTTAAGGATGACCCACGAACCTTGTGGTTTAAGGATGACCCACGAACCTTGTGGTTTAAGGATGACACATGAACCTTGTGGTTTAAGGATGACCCACGAACCGTGTGGTTTAAGCATGACCCACGAACCTTGTGGTTTAAGGATGACCCATGAACCGTGTGGTTTAAGGATGACCCACGAACCGTGTGGTTTAAGAATGACCCACGAACCTGTGGTTTAAGGATGGACCCATGAACCTGGTGCTTTAAGGATGACCCAAGAACCGTGTGGTTTAATGAAGACACACGAACCGTGTGGTTTTAGCTTATGACCCATGAACCGTGTGGGTTAAGGATAGACCCACCGACCTTGTTGTTTAAGAATGACCGACGAACCGTGTGGTTTAAGGATCACCCGCGAATCGTGTGGTTTAAGAAAGACACACGAACCGTGTGTTTTAAGCGTAGACTCATGAACCTTGTGGTTTAAGGATAGATCCACGAACCTTGTGGTTTAAGGATGACCCACGAACCTTGTGGTTTAAGGATGACCCAAGAACCGTGTGGTTTAAGGATGACCCACGAACCGTGTGGTTTAAGGATAGATCCACGAACCGTGTGGTTTAAGGATGACCCATGAACCTTGTGGTTTAAGGATGACCCACGAACTGTGTGGTTTAAGGATGACCCACGAACCGTGTGGTTTAAGGATGACCCATGAACCTTGTGGTTTAAGGATGACCCACGAACCGTGTGGTTTAAGGATGACCCACGAACCTTGTGGTTTAAGGATAGACCCACGAACCATGTGGTTTAAGGATGACCCACGAACCGTGTGGTTTAAGGATGACCCACGAACCTTGTGGTTTAAGGATGACCCATGAACCTTGTGGTTTAAGGATGACCCACGAACCTTGTGGTTTAAGGATGACCCACGAACCTGTGTGGTTTAAGGATGACCCACGAACCTGTGTGGTTTAAGGATGACCCACGAACCGTGTGGTTTAAGGATGACCCACGAGCCTTGTGGTTTAAGGATAGACCCACGAACCGTGTGGTTTAAGGATGACCCACGAACCGTGTGGTTTAAGGATGACCCATGAACCGTGTGGTTTAAGGATGACCCATGAACCCTGTGGCTTAAGGATGACCCATGAACCGTGTGGTTTAAGGATGACCCACCAACCGTGTGGTTTAAGGATGACCCATGAACCGTGTGGTTTAAGGATGACCCACGAACCCTGTGGTTTAAGGATGACCCATGAACCTTGTGGTTTAAGGATGACCCACGAACCTTGTGGTTTAAGGATGACCCACGAACCTTGTGGTTTAAGGATGACCCACGAACCTTGTGGTTTAAGGATGACCCATGAACCGTGTGGTTTAAGGATGACCCATGAACCTTGTGGTTTAAGGATGACCCACGAACCTTGTGGTTTAAGGATGACCCACGAACCTTGTGGTTTAAGGATGACCCATGAACCTTGTGGTTTAAGGATGACCCACGAACCTTGTGGTTTAAGGATAGACCCACGAACCGTGTGGTTTAAGGATAGACCCACGAACCTTGTGGTTTAAGGATGACCCACGAACCGTGTGGTTTAAGGATGACCCATGAACCGTGTGGTTTAAGGATGACCCACGAACCGTGTGGTTTAAGGATGACCCATGAACCTTGTGGTTTAAGGATGACCCACGAACCTGTGGTTTAAGGATGACCCACGAACCTTGTGGTTTAAGGATAGACCCACCAACCTTGTGGTTTAAGGATGACCCACGAACCGTGTGGTTTAAGGATGACCCACGAACCGTGTGGTTTAAGGATGACCCATGAACCTTGTGGTTTAAGGATGACCCATGAACCTTGTGGTTTAAGGATAGACCCATGAACCTTGTGGTTTAAGGATGACCCACGAACCGTGTGGTTTAAGGATGACCCACGAACCTTGTGGTTTAAGGATGACCCACGAACCGTGTGGTTTAAGGATGACCCATGAACCTTGTGGTTTAAGGATGACCCACGAACCTTGTGGTTTAAGGATGACCCACGAACCGTGTGGTTTAAGGATAGACCCACGAACTTGTGGTTTAAGGATGACCCACGAACCGTGTCGTTTAAGGATGACCCACGAACTGTGTGGCTTAAGGATGACCCACGAACCATGTGGTTTAGGTATAGACCCATGAACCGTGTGGTTTAAGGATGGACCCACCAACCTTGTGGTTTAAGGATGACCCACGAACCGTGTGGTTTAAGGATGACCCACGAACCTTGTGGTTTAAGGATGACCCATGAACCGTGTGGTTTAAGGATGACCCAGGAACCTTGTGGTTTAAGGATGACCCACGAACCGTGTGGTTTAAGGAAGACACACGAACCGTGTGGTTTAGGTGTAGACCCATGAACCTTTTGGTTTAAGGATAGACCCACGAACCGTGTGGTTTAAGGATTGACCTACCAACCTCGTGGTTTAAGCCCACCAACCTCGTGGTTTAAGGATGACCCATGAACCGTGTGGTTTAAGCATAGAGGCATGAACCTTGTGATTTAAGGATTACCATGAACCATGTGGTTTAAGGATAGACCCACGAATTAGTGGTTTAAGGATGACCCACAAACCGTGTGGTTTAAGGATGACCCATGAATTGTGTGGTTTAAGGATGACCCTCGAACCGTGTGGTTTAAGGATGACCCATGAACCATGTGGTTTAAGGATGGACCCACGAACCTTGTGGTTTAAGGATGACCCACGAACCGTGTGGTTTAAGGATGACCCATGAACCTTGTGGTTTAAGGATGACCCACGAACCTTGTGGTTTAAGGATAGACCCACGAACCTTGTGGTTTATGGATGACCCACGAACCGTGTGGTTTAAGGATGACCCACGAACAGTGCGGCTTAAGGATGACCCACGAACCTTTTGGTTTAAGGATGACCCACGAACCGTATGGTTTAAGGATGACCCACGAACCTTGTGGTTTAAGGATGACCCACGAACCGTGTGGTTTAAGGATGACCCACGAACCGTGTGGTTTAAGGATGACCCACGAACCTTGTGGTTTAAGGATAGACCCACGAACCTTGTGGTTTAAGGATAGACCCACGAACCGTGTGGTTTAAGGATAGACCCATGAACCTTGTGGTTTAAGGATGACCCACGAACCGTGTGGTTTAAGGATGACCCACGAACCTTGTGGTTTAAGGATGACCCACGAACCTTGTGGTTTAAGGATGACCCACGAACCGTGTGGTTTAAGGATGACCCACGAACCTTGTGGTTTAAGGATGACCCACGAACCTTGTGGTTTAAGGATGACCCATGAACCTTGTGGTTTAAGGATGACCCATGAACCTTGTGGTTTAAGGATAGACCCATGAACCTTGTGGTTTAAGGATGACCCACGAACCTTGTGGTTTAAGGATGACCCACGAATCGTGTGGTTTAAGGATGACCCACGAACCTTGTGGTTTAAGGATGACCCACGAACCGTGTGGTTTAAGGATGACCCACGAACCGTGTGGTTTAAGGATGACACACGAACCTTGTGGTTTAAGGATGACCCACGAACCTTGTGGTTTAAGGATGACCCACGAACCGTGTGGTTTAAGGATGACCCACGAACCTTGTGGTTTAAGGATGACCCACGAACCTTGTGGTTTAAAGATGACCCACGAACCTTGTGGTTTAAGGATGACCCACGAACCTGTGGTTTAAGGACGACCCATGAACGTGTGGTTTAAGGATGGACCCATGAACCTGGTTGTTTAAGGATGACCCACGAACCGTGTGGTTTAAGGATGACCCACGAACCGTGTGGTTTAAGGATGACCCACGAACCGTGTGGTTTATGAAAGACACACGAACCATGTGCTTTAAGCCTAGACCCATGAACCTTGTGGTTTAAGGATAGATCCACGAACTTTGTGGTTTAAGGATTGACACACGAATCTTGTGGTTTATGGATGACCCACCAATAGTGTGATTTAAGGATGACCCACAAACTTTGTGGTTTAAGGATGACCCACGAACCGTGTGGTTTAAGGATAGACCCACGAACCATGTGGTTTAAGGATGGACCCACCAACCTTGTGGTTTAAGGATGACCCACGAACCGTGTGGTTTAAGGATGACCCACGAACATGGGGTTTAAGGATAAACCCACGAACTTGGAGGTTTAAGGATGACCCACGAACTGTGTGGTTTAAGAATGGACCCATGAACTTCGTGCTTTAAGGATCACCCAGGGACCATGTGGTTTAACCATAGACCCATGACCCTTCTGATTTAAGGATAAATCCACGAATCTTGTGGTTTAAGGATGGACCCACCAACCTCGTGGTTTAAAGATGACCCATGAATCGTGTGGTTTAAGGATGACCCACAATCCATGGGGTTTAAGGATTAACCCGCGAACTTGGAGGTTTAAGGATGACCCACGAACCGTGTGGTTTAAGGATGACCCACGAACCTTGTGGTTTAAGGATGGACCCAACAACCTCGTGGTTTAAGGATGACCCACGAACCTTGTGGTTTAAGGATGACCCACGAACCGTGTGGTTTAAGGATGACCCACGAACCTTGTGGTTTAAGGATGACCCACGAACCGTGTGGTTTAAGGATGACCCACGAACCGTGTGGTTTAAGGATGACCCATGAACCATGTGGTTTAAGGATGACCCACGAACCATGTGGTTTAAGGATGACCCACGAACCATGTGGTTTAAGGATGGACCCACGAACCTTGTGGTTTAAGGATGACCCACGAACCATGTGGTTTAAGCATAGACCCACGAACCTTGTGATTTAAGGATAAATCCATGAACCGTGTGGTTTAAGGATGGACCCACGAACCTTGTGGTTTATGGATGACCCACGAACATTGTGGTTTAAGGATGACCCACAAACCTTGTGGTTTAAGGATGACCCACGAACCTTGTGGTTTAAGGATGACCCACAAACCGTGTGGTTTAAGGATGACCCATGAACCTTGTGGTTTAAGGATGATCCACGAACCTTTTGGTTTAAGGATCACCCACGAACCATTTGGTTTAAGGATGTACCCACGAACCTTGTCGTTTAAGGATGACCCACCAACCTTGTGGTTTTAGGATGACCCACGAACCTTGTGGTTTAAGGATAGACCCACGAACCGTGTGGTTTAGGGATTGTCCATGAGCCTAGCGGTTTAAGGATAGGCCCACGAACCATGTGGTTGATGGATGACCCACGAACCGTGTTGTTTAAGGATGACCCAGGAACCATGTGGTTTAAGGATGACCCAGGAACCGTGTGGCTTAAGGAAGACACACGAACAGTGTGGTTTAAGCATAGACCCACGAACCTTGTGGTTTAAGGATAGATCCATGAACCGTGTGGTTTAAGGATGGAACCACGAACCTTGTGGTTTATGGATGACCCATGAACAGTGTGGTTTAAGGATGACCCATGAACCTTGTGGTTTAAGGATTATCCACGAGCCTTGTGGTTTAAGGATAGACCCACGAACCGTGTGGTTTAAGGATAGACCCACGAACCTTGTGGTTTAAGGATGACCCACGAACCTTGTGGTTTAAGGATGACCCACGAACCTTGTGGTTTAAGGATGACCCACGAACTGTGGTTTAAGTGGTTTAAGGATGACCCACGAACCGTGTGGTTTAAGGATGACCCACGAACCTTGTGGTTTAAGGATGACCCATGAACCGTGTGGTTTAAGGATGACCCACGAACCTTGTGGTTTAAGGATAGACCCACGAAACTTGTGGTTTAAGGATTATCCATGAGCCTTGTGGTTTAAGGATAGACCCACGAACCATGTGGTTTGTGGTTTAACCTTGTGGTTTGACCCATGAACCTGTGGTTTAAGGATGACCACCATGAACCTTGTGGTTTAAGGATGACCCACGAACCGTGTGGTTTAAGGATGACCCACGAACCGTGTGGTTTAAGGATGGACCACATGAACCCTGTGGTTTAAGGATGACCCACGAACCGTGTGGTTTAAGGATGACCCACGAACCGTGTGGTTTAAGGATAGACCCACGAACCGTGTGGTTTAAGGATGACCCACGAACCTTGTGGTTTAAGGATGACCCACGAACCTTGTGGTTTAAGGATGACCCAGGAACCTTGTGGTTTAAGGATAGACCCACGAACCGTGTGGTTTAAGGATGACCCATGAACCGTGTGGTTTAAGGATGACCCATGAACCGTGTGGTTTAAGGATGACCCATGAACCTTGTGGTTTAAGGATGACCCACGAACCTTGTGGTTTAAGGATGACCCACGAACCTTGTGGTTTAAGGATAGACCCACGAACCGTGTGGTTTAAGGATGGACCCACCAACCTTGTGTTTAAGGATGACCCACGAACCGTGTGGTTTAAGGATGACCCACGAACCTTGTGGTTTAAGGATAGACCCATGAACCTTGTGGTTTAAGGATAGACCCACGAACCTTGTGGTTTAAGGATGACCCACAAACTGTGTCGTTTAAGGATGACCCACCAACCTGTGGTTTAAGGATAGACCCACGAACCTTGTGGTTTAAGGATGGACCCATGAACCGTGTGGTTTAAGGATGGACCCACGAACCTTGTGGTTTAAGGATGACCCACGAACCGTGTGGTTTAAGGATGACCCATGAACCGTGTGGTTTAAGGATGACCCATGAACCGTGTGGTTTAAGGATGACCCACGAACCGTGTGGTTTAAGGATGGACCCATGAACCTGGTGGTTTAAGGATGACCCACGAACCGTGTGGTTTAAGGAAGACACACGAACCGTGTGGTTTAAGCATAGACCCAAACCTTGTGGTTTAAGGATGATCCACGAACCGTGTGGTTTAAGGATGACACACGAACCTTGTGGTTTAAGGATAGACCCAGGAACCTTGTGGTTTAAGGATAAATCCACTAACCGTGTGGTTTAAGGATAGACCCATGAACCGTGTGGTTTAAGGTGGACCCAAGAACCTGTGCTTTAAGGATGACCCACGAACCATGTGGTTTAAGGATGACCCACGAGCCTTGTGGTTTAAGGATGACCCACGAACCGTGTGGTTTAAGGATGGACCCATTAACCTTGTGGTTTAAGGATGACCCACGAACCGTGTGGTTTAAGGATGACCCACGAACCTTGTGGTTTAAGGGTTATCCCCGACCCTTGCGGTTTAAGGATAGAACAACAAACTGTGTGGTTTAAGGATAGACCCACAAACTTGTGGTTTAAGGATTACCCACGATAGTGTGGTTTAAGGATGACACACGAACCTTGTGGTTTAAGGATAGACCCACGAACCTTGTGGTTTAAGGATAGACCCATGAACCTTGTGGTTTAAGGATGACCCAGGAACCGTGTGGTTTAAAGGATGACCCACGTTTAAGGATGAACCGTGTGGTTTAAGGATAGACCCACGAACCTTGTGGTTTAAGGATGACCCACGAACCTGTGGTTTAAGGATGACCCACGAACCTTGTGGTTTACCGTGTGGTTTAAGAATGACCCACGAATTGTGCAGTTTCAGTATGACTCACGAACCTTGTGGTTTAAGGATGGACCCACGAACCATGTGGTTTAAGGATGACCCACGAACCTTGTGGTTTAAGGATGACCCACGAACCGTGTGGTTTAAGGATGACCCATGAACCGTGTGGTTTAAGGATGACCCACGAACGTGTGGTTTTGTGGTTTAAGGAAGGATGACCCACGAACCGTGTGGTTTAAGGATGACCCACGAACCTTGTGGTTTAAGGATGACCCACGAACCGTGTGGTTTAAGGATAGACCCACGAACTGTGTGGTTTAAGGATGGACCCATGAACCTAGTGCTTCAAGGATGACCCACGAACCGTGTGGTTTAAGCAAGACACACGAATCGTGCGGTTTAAGGATGGACCCATGAACCTGGTTGTTTAAGGATGACCCACGAACCATGTGGTTTAAGGATGACCCACGAATCTTGTGGTTTAAGGATGACCCATGAACCTTGTGGTTTAAGGATTGAAGACCCAGTGGTTTGAACCTTGTGGATTTAAACCTAAACCCACGAACCTCGTGGTTTAAGTATTGGTCCACGAACCATGTGATTTAAGAATGGACCCACGAAACTGGTGGTTTAAGAATGACCGACGAACCGTGTGCTTCAAGGATGACCCGCGAACCGTGTAGTTCAAGGATAGACCCACGAACTCGGTGGTTTAAGGATGACCCACGAACCGTGTGATTTAAGGATGGACTCACGAACTTGGTGGCTTATGGATGACCCACGAACAGTGTGGTTTAAAGAAGACTCACGAACCGTGTGGTTTAAGGATAGACCCACAAACCGTGTGGTTTAAGGATGACCGATGAACCGTGTGGTTTAAGGATGACACACCAAACTTGCGGTCTAAGGATAGACCTAGGAACCTTGTGGTATATGGATAAATTCACTAACCGTGTGGTTTAAGGATAGACCCATGAACCGTGTGGTTTAAGGTGGGCCCAAGAACCTAGAGCTTTATGGATGACCCACGAACCGTGTGGTTTCCGGATTACCCACGAACCTTGTGGTTTAAGGATGACCCACGAACCGTGTGGTTTAAGGTTGGACCCATTAACCTAGTGCTTTAAGGATGACCCACGAACCGTGTGATGTAAGGATGGCCCACGAACCTTGTGGTTTAAGCATTACCTATGAACCTTGTGATTTAAGGATAGACCCACGAACCTGGTGGTTAATGATTTGAAGCACAAACTAGTGGTTTGAGGATGACCCATGAATCGTGTGATTTAAACCTAAACCCACGAACCATGTGGTTTAAGGATTGGTCCACGAACCGTGTGATTTAAGAATGGACCCACGAAACTGGTGGTTTAAGGATGACCCACGAACCGTGTGGTTCAAGGATGACCCGCGAACCGTGTGGTTCAAGGATAGACCCACGAACTTGGTGGTTTAAGGATGAGCCACGAACCGTGTGGTTTAAGGATGGACTCACACTTGGCGGCTTATGGATGACCCACGAATAATGTGGTCTAAAGAAGACTCACGAACCGTGTGGTTTAAAGATAGACCCACGAACCGTGTGGTTTAAGGATGACCGATGAACCGTGTGGTTTAAGGATGACACACCAAACTTGTGGTTTATAAGGATAGACAAAGGAACCATAAGGAAAAAAAAAAAAAAAAAAAGAGAAAAGAGGGTTATTTTTGGAATGGGCCTTGGACCCATTGGCCTAGAGCTT